>JAQGBZ010000010.1:0-579374 GCA_034687125.1 Neelides folsomi | reverse complement strand
GGCCCAATTTATGTCCGGGGGTTCGGGGTAATATTTTTAATTATGTCCCGGGACAATTCATGGGCGAATACGGTAATATTAAATTATTATTTAAATCTTAATTATTGGATTAGGAAATTTAGGATTATATCTTCCACATAAATATTAATGTATTTGCATTGGAGAACGACATAATTTATTGCTTATAAATGTTTTTTTGAGTGAGTTGTAAACACATTAATTTGAATTAATGTGAATGAGGAGTGAGCTGTCTATTTTCATACAATTAACGACTGTCTATTTTGTCGGATTAAAATTCAATGAGCGAATGGACAGGATATTTTACTTTTTTCCGTCCCTCTAAATCGACTAGTTCCATCACGACCAAACATCCAGCAATTTCTCCACCATTGTCTTCTACAATCTTACATCCAGCTCCCAGTGTTCCTAAATGAAAAAATATTTATATGGTACTTAATCAGAGGCGCAGATGAATGTCTGTATAAATAGTATAGTATATTTAAGCAATAGATAAGATCATCTCGTTCATTTCTTACCTCCAGTGGCCAATAGATCATCAATGATTAAAACTTTTTGCCCCTCTTTTATACTTGACTTTTGCATCTCAAACGTATCCTGTAAATACATAATTATTAATTATTTATTATCGTAAGTTTTGTTTAAAATAATTTTCAATAAATACAATAATCCGAATCATTTAAGAAACATAATGCAGATTTGAGAAATGAATTTATTAAAATATTGTTTCATACCGTTCCATATTCTAGCTGATAAGAAACTCGAGCAAGCTCTCCGGGTAGCTTCCCTGATTTCCGAATAGGAACAAAGGGAAGTTGAAGCTCGATGGCCAAAAAAGAACCGAATAAAAATCCACGAGATTCCAATCCAGCGACAGCCTCCACATCTGGAATGTTTTCTCGAATATACGCGATCATGATGTCTTTAAGGAGCTGAAACGCTTTCGGCTCAAGAAGCAATGAAAAAATATCCCTGTAATATGTAAAAATCTGATTATTTTTCAATCTCTATAAGATAAATTGATTAATTATTTAATTTATATTTGTTTAAAGTTGAAAAAGTATTTGGTCACTTTTACCTGAATAGAATCCCTTTTTTCGGGAAATCTGGATAGCTTTTAATTTGTTCTTTGAGATAATTGAGTTTTTCTTCCATTTTCCAATTACAATTACAATTTTACGATTATTAGAGCCTTAATTTGTATTTGTAGTTAGAAGACTTGAGCTTGAAGACATGCAAAACTCAAACGGATTAAAAATATAACTAATCTATCGCTCGCATGTCTTTATCATTTATTATTTATACATATAGCGAGTAATATTATTTAAACCTTTAAGTAGACTTATTCCTATATGTAAACAAAACTAGTGACTATTTTTAATTGTGTGTAATTTAATAGGACTGACATTTAAGATAAGAATAGATTCGTTTCGTAATAAGAACTTCTTGTTTGCCGCATTGAGCAGCTTGTTATTTAGATCTTTGAGCACTTCTCGTGATCTCACTTCATACCGCACTTTTATAATTTTAGAGCCTCAATATCCAAATTATAACAACGGGTTTTCAATCTCACGCTCCACATCTTGTAAAATGGGATTTGGAAGGCATTTCGGATATTATAAAACAGGAACCGCTGTTGAACTAAAAGACTTGGACGAATTTGTCATTTGCCCTTATGACATGTCGCATAGATTCATGTACAAGCGGTTGGTTAAACATGTCTGGAGCTGCAGAAAGGTAAACAAATTGCTAATTCTATTTTGTAAATACAAGTCGTATTTTAATCATTAGCTGTAATAAATATGTACAATATGACAATGCATTTATCATATTCCATATCTCGCTTTTTTGTATACATATTCTAATTTTTAAACAATAACATCTCCATTATAAAGCATCAATGACAATTTTTTGCATTCCTAGCTCATAGTTTAAAATATATGATATAGATCTATTACTAATATTTTGACAAAACTTTATTTTTTGAAGCATCATCCAGAGCTAGCTGATGTCATTATCGTTTGCCCTTACAAATCTACCCATCACATTCACAAGGATAAGATGGAGAAGCATTTAGAAGAATGCTGGGACAAGCAAATTCAAGACGTTTATGAGCTCAAGAAAATGATTAATCGAAAGACTGACTGAACACTGAATAAAACTCACAATTATAAACATACATACATCTAATCTACCTAAGCATATAAAACTTTGTAATTACAACTAACGTCTATACAACATGTATGTTTATTTAACTTGTGAGTTTGCTAATTAAACGATTTAATATTATTATATATTTCATAATTAATCATATTATAACCATCAATTAAATCATTGGATAATTTATGAAAATTTATACTGATGCATACTCTGTCGAAGAAATAAACGTCAACCCTGAGATTTGTTAAACTTGAAGATTGATAGCACTTAAAACATAGCCGATAAGTTTCTTTTTATTAATCAAAGGCTCCAATTGACTTTTCAAAAATTTAATTCTTAATAAATTTGATAACAAATTAAATTAAATATAAAGGTCAGTAGCTCAAATCAAAGTTGATTAACAATTAATATAAACGCTAAACGTAGTACTATCAAAAGTAAAAATAAAATCTCAGGGCTGCAAAGTCCATTTTCCTCGAATAGTTAACAATCTAGTGAATCGGACCCACATTCAAATGCCATCATCTAACTATAATTTAAAAAATTAGAATAAGATTATTAAACGAGCTATAAAATATATAAAGGTTGAAATATATAAAGGTTGAAAGGTTGAAGTAAATGAAATTTTCAGTGAGTAGCATTTCTGTATTTTAGAGCGTTGAGAGAATTGGCGTGCGCACAAGGGAAGATATTCAATCTTCAAGAATTTAGTCTAGAAGTGCCGGTCTTCGTGGACGGTCAAATCCTATTGGGATTTTCCCAATTTCCAACTTTAATTATTCCGATCCGCATGTTTAAGTCATTTTAATAGTTTATTTAGATCTCATATTTATTTTAATTCCCCATTTTACCATTTTTTATTATACTTTGTTAGCCATATAGTTATACTCCTAAAACAAAGTATATTCAATGTAGGCTCAAAATCGCGAAACGAATCTTATTTTTTGCCATCCAGTTTTTAATGTTCGAAAGAAATTAAAGCTTTCCCCTTTCCATATAACAATTATATTAGAGGAATGATTTAGCATACCGTTATAAAAGTATTTAATTGAAGATCTCCAGTTATCCCACCACTAATTAAAAGCTCCTTTTAATCTCACAAAGCTCATCCATTCATTTCTGCTCATCTGTATTTAACTAATATTTACAAACAATCGGGAAAATGAAGAGAAATCATTTCTTAGTATCTTTTCTCTTTCTCCATCAACTATTAGTTCAGCAGATATCTTCCGAGAACGTGAACATAACATGGGGTAAGTTATCATTATCAATATTTAATTTATCTATTAGATTATTATTCTAATATCAAAAATTGTTATTGAACTTATTTATGCCAAATATTTCATTTATTTATGTTGTGACTGTGGGCATGTTCTAATTTCTGTAACAAAATACTTAAATACTTATTCGTGCTGGTTATTTAAGGAAGTGGAAGGAAGAATGAATATAATTATTAGCAAGGCAGAAGGGGTTATACAATACACACGTAGTTTTAGCCGGTCGGTGTGTAGGCGTTAAGAATAGGTGTATGAGTATAGTGGAGAAATAGTGCGAGGATTTGCGAACTGGGAGCCATCGCGAACTTCCTCTTCGTCACGTAGGCCCGAA
Source organism: Neelides folsomi (assembly GCA_034687125.1). Taxonomy (NCBI): domain Eukaryota; kingdom Metazoa; phylum Arthropoda; class Collembola; order Neelipleona; family Neelidae; genus Neelides; species Neelides folsomi. The sequence continues at coordinate 575,588 of JAQGBZ010000010.1, read as the reverse complement.
ACTCCTTCCCACGGTCTCAATGCTCTCAACATAGGAACCAAAGAACATTTTCCCGTTGTGCTTTCTCACTTTGCCTCAAAGGAATCTTTCGGGATCCCGAACCTACCCGAAATCTTTGTTTGTTGATTTCTACTTCACTGATTCACTTTATTGGCTCTATTAATCAAACATGCTTGATACTAAATGTTATCTCTTAAATATTTTAAAACACATTCTCACTTTTTAATGTCAATGCCCATTACCTATATATTTTAAATTATATACATTAATTTCCTATGTAGAGTACTCCACTACCCTATCGATAGCTGATAGCATAAGCCTGCAGTACATAATTCGATAATTTTCAGATTCTACTTTCAGACTTTCTCCCTATTGCATAATTATAATGTAATTTAAGCCATTACCAAAAGGTGCAATTAGAAATGAAAAGGATGTAAAAGAGAAATGAGATTAAAATGAGAATAGATTAAATAACAAACTCAAGTGTTTTAAAATACCATAAATACACATTATTGGGAAAAATCAAGATTAATAAGATTCAAATATCTATATTTGGACAAAAAATATAGGAAGAAATGTGATTTTACGAAATTCATATTGATAAAACGGTTATTATAATTAAAATGTGTATTGTTTGTTTTTTCCAGATTTATTAGCTTCAGACTTAAATGCGAAAAGGTTACTGTTCTTCAACGCTAGTGGAGTTAAAACACACGAAGAACTTGTCCCATTTCCTTCAAGCGGAACCAAGCACTATAACATATTTGATGAACAAACTTGGAACCGACAAACCATCAAAGCTATTGTTGTGAATACAGAAAAGGATCTCGTTTACTTATCTTCAACTTACTCCAGAAGATTTGAGTATTCCATCGTTTCTTTTAATTTGCGCAACAAAACAAGTCAACTCATATACAAAGGTATGTAAAATTACAGTTATAAATATTGATAACTCGCAGGTAGTGCAAAAGCCCTTTTTAATACTATAAGTTTAAAAGTTCTTTGTATGGATTATTTCATATCATGAATTTATTGTGAAAAAATAGTAAATGAAACAATTGTTATTATTATTTAGGATCGGGGGGAACTGTGGATGGCATTGCTCTTTACAATGGGTCGTTGTATTGGCTTGATAATAACGGCCGTGTAAATAATCACTTTATTTATAAAATAAGGGAACAATTGACCAATGAGTCTCATAATGAAGACCCAGAGGTAGTTTATACCTCGCATTTACCAAATTGTAAGCTCGGATCATTAACTTCAACACCTAAAACAACCTCTTCTGGGTAAGCCATTGCTATATTAAATCATTTTTTCACACTAATTATTAAGCATTAATACCTATAATAGTGTATTGTTATAAAACTTAAAACCTAAATCTAATTGTTTTTATTTGCAGTGGGGGTTTATATTGGTATGCTTTATGCCATCCGTCAAGTTCAATTTACCATTATAGAGATTCCGTTACTCAAAAAATCATCACTGGTGTTGGAGATGTCGAGTCCGTCGTTGTGTCCGCAGATCACGCTTATTGGATTGAATATACATCTTATGCTTCTATTCAAGTCATAATTAAACGAACCCCAATCAAAGGAGGCACAATTGAAGTGATCTACACGGGGTATTCAACCAAATCGCCAAATTCATTAACGATGTTTGACTCAGCCTTGTATTGGACAACATTAGAGAGAGATACTGTTTCGAAACTCAATTTAATTTCTGAGAGTAACAGAGTTGAAGTTTTTACACCTGAAAGATCTCGTACCTTAAACGCGATATTTTCTAAAAATATTTCAATGAATTTAACAAGTCACAATGCAAATAGTCCCAGATCCATTACAAATACAAATAAAACGCTAACAACAGTCCCTTTAACGAGATCCTCAACAATATCAAGTGTTGCTGCTTCAATTTTGCCATCAGAAAGTGTGAAACCTGACAATTGCACTTGTTTGAATCCAACTTTGAATTTATGTCCGAAGCAGGAATCTAAAAAGATTTGCTTAAATTCGGGAATCTGTGTAGTTTTTGATAACAAGGAATATTGCCTGTAAGTTACTGCTATAAATAATTTATATTTTTAAACTTCAATCTATTGTAGCAATTACCTAATTTTAATATGAAATTGATCATGAATTTTATTTGAAATTGTAGTTGCAAAGATGAATGGAAAGGACCAAATTGTGGGGAAGAAGTTCATTTGTCAGGAGATTTAATTATTACAGAGCTTCCATCACCACTGTAAGTTTATCTCACTTTACACAATTTAGGTTAGGGAGAAGGTAAACAATTCTGATTAACCTAAAAGTTTATGATTTGGGATTAAACTGATAACGAGTTTATTTGAAATTATAGTTCCAAAGATGAACATAAAGGGCCAAAGTTAGGAGAAGAAACTCATATACCAGATGAAGGGGCAAATACTACATTACTACTTTATATTATTGTTTCATCTTTGACCTTTTTGGTTGTAATTCTTCTATTAATAATCATCATACTCCTTGTTAAATATCGACGTGTTGATCTTCATCCGAGAATAAGGAGAAAACTAATTGTCTCAAGAGCTCCTAGCGCAGGGGGCCAATGCGAAATGGTTGACATTGAAAATTGCTGCAATATGAATATTTGCGAAACTGTAAGACATGAAAAATTTAACTAATTAAGAGATCTTTTAAGTGATTTATTTTTTATTTTTTATTATTTTTAATTATAAAGCCCTGCCATGAACGTGCAAGTTCTGTAAATCAAAGTCAAATTTCTTGTCATGCCAAAAACTCCTGTCCTGAGTTTCCTGAAATAGATGATAAAGAAAAGCTCATCGACTTCTGATAACACAAGGAAGAAATGAAAAATGTGACTGGCGCATCTTTGATGCATTGTGATGAGATTGATCGTTACTTAACTGAGACCTTACCGTATTATGGATACATTCAAGTACCTTAAAACGAAATCTCTCTGCAGCTGATTAATATAGTACTTATGTTAGCCTTTTAAACTAAATTATCACTATAATATATTTATAAAATATAGTAAATTCTTAAATAAGTTTGAATTTTTTAAATGTAAAAAAATTAAGCATCGCAAATTGTATGGTCCGGCGACACCGGCAAAAAATGGTATTGTCTTCCATTATTAGAGAAAAAGATTTACATTATAATAATGTATCAGTTGATTATTGAAATATTTATTATTATTGTTACTATTTTGTTAGTTTTTTGTGAATATACTTGGGGTTAGTGTGATTGAGTTTTTGGGTTTTATTTAATAGCATAAAAGATGTCTGTAAGGGCAAGTGCCAATCGTCGGACAAATGAATAATAAACACGATATCATTTCATATTCGTTCGTTATAGTAAAACATTTGATACATTGCGTCATATTTCATCAAAATATAATCCACTTCATTTAAACAATGAAATCATTCACATTAATACCTAAATATCATAAATTAAAGAATTAAAGATAAAACGCTTCTTACATTAAAGACGAATAACGTTACTTTTCTCATGTGCCTACATTGATACAAATGGTGTACTTGTGTGCTAAATAGCTTTTACTCTGTGGGACTTTTAAACATAATCCAGACAAATCATACAAAATATAATGCAAATAAAATAATAAATTGCTATTTTGATTTGCTACAAAAATATAAGACAAGAGAAATATCTCAAATTCTTAAAAATATCAAAAGATAAAAAAGTTGAAACAATCTTAACTTCTTACATTTCCAGTGACTGACATATCAAGGTAATTCCGTAATTTGTTAAAAACTTTAGAGATGTCAATAAAGAACAAATCTATTTGCAAGAATTGTGGGGAGAATCTTTTATCAAGCGCAAATTTTAAAGTGAAAATAATCAAAAGAAAAAAGATCCCTGTAAAAGCGTTAAAATATCGTGATAATGATGAGAAAAATTTGAATGATTCAATTTGGGGAGTGAGCAGATTCCAGAAATATCTCATGAAGAGAGCAATTTCTAATAATTATTTGGTAAGAAATCCTTCTTGCTGACCAAAATACACAATTCTTTTTATTTAATAAATTCCATATTATGATAAATTATGATTTGATTTATATTAAATATTGTAATAATGCATTAAAATTATAAAAAATTTGGCTTACTTTTGTAGCAAATCACATGCGGCAACTGCTTAGATATCTCGAAACAAGAATTGAAAAGGCCAATGAATAAAGTTAAAGGAGTAAGTTCAAATATTAAAGTTAACCAAGTGACGCCATTATGTTCTGGATCATCATCGAAAAAGAAGAAAAGGAGGAAAAAAGAAGTTAATGCTGGACTCATTATTCCACCATCTCTCTCAAATTCCTTCGCTAAATCGGAAACTTTTACTCCAACAAAATCTCCATTTACTTTTAATCCTGCTACTCCTCAATCAACTGAAAAGAAACCGCTTTCATCCATCACGAAAAAAATCATTAAAGTACAAGAAAAGGAACGCGACTTCAATAAACTTAAAGAGAAATTAATTAAAAGTAAAAATAAACCTGGACCTCGTCAAATGATGAGTCTTAAAGATTTCTTGTCAAAATAATGTTTATGATTTTATATTCTGAATTTAAACAATTTGTATTTGCAAAAACGTAGAGCATTTGATGACGTTCAATAAAACTTAAACATAAAATATATTTATCAATTTATCATGATAATTTACAAAATTTAAATCTTTCATTAATGCATATTGTAGAATATATAATTTTATTCAATTTCATTACATCCATTTTTGGCTAATGTTAACAATAATCGTATTTAAATTAGAAAACTGATAAGTAATTAAGGAAATCACATAACAGATGATATACATATTATCTATTTATCATTTTAGAGTAATATAATTCTTTTAAATTAAAATGAATACCCACAAATGTAATTGCATTATTTCTTGAATTATTCTGGAAGGTTCAAATCTTTGGCCACGGTGTATGCAGAAACATACATCATAGACGGACGATTTTTCTTAAAAGTCTCGATTGTAATTTGTCTCTTTGCTTCCCATCCATACAACTCTATAATAAATTATTTAATTTTGTAAAATGCGTAAAAATTCATTTAAAATATTTTAAATTAAGCGTTTAAGAGATTGAATTCAATACCTCGATAAATCGGACGAATAAATTTCATTCGACCTTGATCGGTTACAAACTTGAGAGCAAATGGAACGGAGTCATCCCACTTAGATTTGATGCAATTTCTCAGCCACCTTAAATAATGATCATTTTATTAGATAAAATTTTATTGGAATTTTAGAATATACCTAGTAAAAGTTCTTAGTGTTGTAAATTACAACATTATGAGAGATCAGAAGCTGTAATCATAATGTTATGTATGAGTTATGAGTACTTAAGCCTACTTATGTTGTAATTTATAATGATTAAAATTTTAAAATTACATGAAACGGATCTCCGAATTTTTCACATTGTTGAATTCATAAACCTCTTGCATTTTCTCAAGCTTCTTTATTTCTACAGGAGAAGGATTTTCAAAAAGCTCAACAAGAAATTCGCGAATTTGGTCACCGGACAAATTGGACAAATCGGTCTTCTGGAATGGGCAAGGAGTTGAGTGGTCCCATGATACCCATTTGTTCTTAAGATCCTTACAAGCTTTTGCTAACGTTTGATCATAACTATAAATAAAAAATTGTCAAAGGTTAAAATTTTAAAACTAAAGTAAAACAACACTTAATATTATCAACTTTAGAAGCGAATAATGATATCAGCTACTTACGTATTCATAACAAGAGGCATTCCAGGGGTGTTGAGCCATTCGCCCCACTTAATGTCATCGATTTCTTTTGATTTCGAAAAGTAAGTTTTAAAGAAATCAATGAAATATTTTGTGTCAACAGACTTGTACATGTTTTCTTGAATCCATTTGCGGAAGAAAGGTTCGAAAATAGCTAAAGATAAAGAAAAACTTTTTATGTAAAACACAAGTTATTTACCCACTCATTAGTAAATTAAATATTTTAAAGTGGTTATACCTGGACCACCAACTTTAGTCTCCAAATAATACAAGAACGCATATCCTTTCTCGTATGGCACAGAGCTGAAGGAATCATCTGGATCAATTCCATCCAATTTTACTACAAGATTGGTCAATGGATTATCTTTCCCCAAAGTTTTGATTGCGTCAGACAAAGTCTTCATTCCTTCAATGGAAGCGAATTGCCTAAACGGAAGTATAAACAATTTAAATTACAATTTGTTAATTACAATTTACATATTTTAATATTATGAAGCTAATAAGATAAGAAATATTGTTGATCATCACCTTGTTGGTTCACCATGCATTCGACCTCCAATTTTCCTTTCGGCAAACACAGTGAATCCTTCATTGAGCCAGAAGTGTTCGAAAGTTGAATTCGTAACAAGATTTCCAGTCCATGAATGAGAAATCTCATGAGCAATGACATTTGCCAACGACTTGTCTCCTGTGAGCAGAGTTGGGGTCGCAAATGTTAAACATGGATTTTCCATTCCTCCGAATGGAAAACTTGGAGGAAGAACCAAGATATCATATGTTCCCCAAACGTATCTGAAATGAGTGTAAAATTAAATTGGTTTAATAATAAGAAAAATCACTCGTGGCTCATGGGTGATTTTGTTTTAAAGGATATTTTAAAATAAGGAGTTTTCAAAATCAAAATCAATTACGGTCCCATGAGAGCTTCTCCGGTTTTGAGCATCGTTTCTGTTTCAGAAAAATCAAAGGCAGCTTCTTCCAGAAATTGTTCTTCAGACCAAACATGACTTCGAGGTCCGATTTGCTTTGATCCAAGTTTTCCTACGACAATGGCAATCAAATAAGATGGAATCGGAATTTTCTGAAGAAAAGTAGAAGTCTTGAATGAATCATTTGGATTTGATGTTGGTTCGCTGCGAACGGCGCTCATCAAGACCGTAAGATCTTTTGGAGCAATCACCTATGAATAATTAATGAGATTCCATCATAATAAAAATAATAATTAATGTAATAACAATAATACTTATACTGAAAAAAATAACTTTTGTTTTGAGAAATGTATAAAATTATGCATATAATACCGTTGCCGAATACGCTGCCTTGGTCGATGGAGTATCTTGGCATGGAAGAAGAGAGCGAGCATGAATAGCCTGGAAAAAACAACAAATTATTTACAAATCTTATAATTTTTAACTCAAAATTTATTATTTTAACAAATGTAGAATTGGAATGTTTGATCGGTTAATGAAAGAATAAAACCTGGCATTGACTGAACATATAAGGAAATTGTTTTCCAGCGGTTTGTTCAGCACCGAGCCATTGTAAAGCAGAGCATTTGGATGAGCATTCGTATTCAACATTTATTTGAGCCCTGAAAAAATAAAATTACCTCAGAATGGCTGTAAAGATATGGAAATTCCTTTCCAGCAGTTTGTTCTTTTTCCATCCACTGAAGAGCAGAGGAATTGGGGCTTGTCTCATAAGCTACCTCTAACTTTAATTCTTGTCTATTACATACATGCATAAAGAATGTTATAAAATGAAGGATAGAATTCATTAAAACTAATGTCTAATGTAATTTGATAAAAATTAAGTAGTATCTGTACATTACATTACATATAAATATAGGTATTTGAAATATAAGTATTTGGTATGCTACAAATACTATAAGAGTTAAATTCATTAAGTTGTAATATTGTAATTAATTTATTTTAACAGACGATCTAAATTGAATAAATATTATAAAATCATATACTGCTAGTAATAATAATGGATTCATTAACATACTTAATGTCGCCAATTTTCGGTAATTTAATTTTAAGAGCTTGTCCAAAAGTTTTTACAGGGGCTTCAATCGTAAACTCTAATGCTCCTCCTGAGTGAACATCCTTGGCACCCTTAATAGCCAAATCTCGGGTGTCAAAAATCTAAATAATTAATTAAAATATTAGGATTTGGTAATATATAAGTTAAATATTTATTTTAAATTATAAACTTACGACGTGAGTAGCAGATGGGTCGACTATTTCCAAATCGAAAGTAACATTCCCACCGATAACTTTACGTTCAAAATTCACATTCCAGTGAATGTCAAGTTTTGTTGCACGAACTTGATCTAAAAGCGAAATAAACGATCATAAAGTTAATAAAATAATTATTGTACAATTAAATATTCTATACAAATACAAATGATACAGTGACAGTGGATAAAGATTGCCGTTTACTATCCATTAAACATAATAACAAACTATCAACAAATACCTGGATTCGAATATGAATTCGGGTCCATTTTGCTCAACGGGCCGATTGTTTGGTTGTTGTCCATCTTGTCTTTTGGTTGTAGTTGAACAAGAGTTCTGACAGTTGTAAAGGTCCAATGTCTCTCAAGTGGCTTCTCGAATGTTTGACCTTGCACCTTCTCCCTACTTAAAATGGAAGTGCAATATCTGGCTTTTGACCAATGGGTATTTGTGGAGATGGGTCTGATTAAAGTATAATTAAAACTATTAACAGAGCAATGTCTAACTCTGGAGCGAGATAAAGAAGGGACAAGACTGACAAGAGAGAATTGACAGCTGCGGAAAACCGGCTTAATGAATTTCATATGATTCATATCTCGATCAGTTTGAATATTTCCTTTTCATGGGAAGATTTGATGGCTCTTTAGTTCAATAACCCCCTTTTTAAATGAACGATTTACCATCGAGGAGATATTTACTCGACATGACTTTTATGATGGTTTTTATGAGGAATTATAAAATAAGAAAATAAAATGCATTTTGTACATGTTGTGGTAAGAAGTGAAGTCGATATTCTTCATATATTGTAAAATTGATAATATTATGGTCTCATATAAAATCTGTGTTCATTATACGCTATTTCTAAAATTAGCTAATTAACTATTTTACAATAAATTAAAGAAAATCTATTGTTTGATATACACGAAGGAAATCTAACGAGTATGTTGACCTTTAAATATAAAAATCCATTCAACCTCAATGACCTCAAATCATTACTTACGATTACTTCAGTATTCTCTTATCATTTTGTAATGTTTATGTAAATGCATGTAAGTGAAACAATGCGACAGACTCATTTTTTTTTAATGTTGCAAATTTAAGACACAATAGAACGATCATTTTATTAATTAATAATTGGTGACAAAATATGATATATGGTCAAATATATGGTAGTATTGCACTAAATGAGCGATTAGTTTTAATATTATTTGATAAGGGTTTATAGTTAGAAAAAATTCTATATAGTAAACATTTTTATGTGCATAATTGATTATCAATTACACAGGTATAAATGATTGCTTAGAATAAAAATAAAATCTTATTCCACACCATTAATTCCTATAAATACATATGTTTGAGACAATCTTAGCTTCTTAGCTCATTTATTTTAATTCAATTAACAATAAAAATGGTATATTTGAAGGCGAAAATAAACTTTCTTCTTTTGGTGATGTTATTAGGAATATCAGTCAAATTAGTATTGTCAAAAACTAAGGGTTCAGAAGAAATTAAAAAAGAACTGTCGAAGCTCAAATGGTGGCAACAAAGTTTTGAAACTTATAAACAAAGAGAAATTGATGAAGATGAAGAACCTAAGCCACCGGTCAAGGCCTCAATTTGGGGAGGTCAATTTGACACCAAAATGTGCTCAACAGTTTTGTCCTCTCAAGTAAGAGAAGAAATTCAAAGTTATGAGAAAACAGTTGAAAGGATTTTCCAAGCTTCAACCAAAGGAGTCTTTGCAGGAAGAACCCACGGCGAGCTTGCTGGGTTTGTTGATAAATTTGGAAATCGAATCTCAGGTTCTGAAGCTCTTGAAGACTCCATTACTTACATGGAATCAGTTTTAAGGAAGAAAGGTTTCAGTGATGTAAAGACGGAAAAGGCAATTGTTCCAAAATGGACAAGGTTTGATTAAATTAATTTCATCTAATTGGACCTTTAAGGATTCTTCAGTTTTTAAAAAATAGCTTTGTTCTTTGATTTGTTGACAGAGGCGATGAAAGAGCAAATATGATTTATCCACTGAAAAAGCAATTAAATATCAAAGGACTTGGACTTTCAGTTCCTACTTCCAAGGAAGGAGTTGAAGCTGAAGTTATTGTCGTTGATTCTTTTGATGACTTGAAAAATAAAAAAGATGAGGTACGAATTTAAAAATTATAATACATTAAAAATATTTTTACTTTACTAATTTATACCTAATGTAATATTGAATAATGACACTTTTTTAAATTTAATGTTAGATGAAAGGGAAAATCATAGTTTATAACTCTCATGGAAGTGAAAGTTCCATTTTTCATATCATCGGAGCAAGACTGGCTGCAAAGAATGGAGCTATAGCCGCAATGTCTCGTTCGGGAACTTCCTTCTCCTTGTATTCTCCAAACACTGGAATTACATATTATGATGATAGTGTGCCAAAAATTCCCATTGCTTCAATTACTCATGAAGATGGAGATCTCATTGAACGGTTGAGTAAAGGTGAGTTGGGAAAAATCAAGTTTTTGGCACAACTTGAAGATACTTTCTATATTCTTTTTTAATATAAAGTTGTTTATAAATATAAAGTTATTTTTTACATCATGTACAAAAATACATTTAAACTGGAGGTTCATGAAGTATGAAAATAATTTCAGAGGGTAAAGTGGTCGTGAATCTTCGAATGGAGAGTGAAGATGAAAATTATGCAGAATCAAGGAATTTAATCGGAGATTACAAAGGTTGGAAACATCCTGAAGAATTCCTTGCTTTGGCTGGCCATCTGGATAGCTGGGACGTTGGTAAATTAATATTAATGATTAACCACACAATGTTATAGAAAAATCTCAAAAATGGAATGAATCTCATTAGTACAATATGATATAATAGATCATCATTATAATAAACATTCTCATAAATATTATAGGACAAGGAGCTATTGATGATGGAGTTGGTCCAATCCTTGCGTAAGATGTTTTTTGAGTAATTTGTTCAATTGTGAGAATGAGAATTTTACTAATAAGTTAGATTTTGCATTGCAGATTAACAGTTGTTGATCTTTTGAGAGAATTGAAACTCCGACCGAAAAGAACAATCCGAACAATGATGTTTACTGGAGAAGAGTTGGGGCTTTATGGAGCAAGAGCTTGGATTAGAAATCACGAAGATGAGATTGAAAAATACAAAGTGGCCATGGAGGCTGATTACGGATGCTTGGTACCTGCAGGGCTCTTATTCAGCGGAAATCAACAATTTGGATGTATTTTATCTGAAATCCTCGGAATGTTTGGAGCTGAAGTGAATGCGACGAGTCTGATACAAACCAAGAACATGCCGACTGACATTTATGTCATGATTGCTCGCCGAGTTCCCGGAATTGTCCTCGATGGGGACGGAAATGAAAGATATTTCTGGTATTATCACACAGACGCTGATATGATGACGGCATTCAAATCTCACAACCTCGACGTTTGCCTTGCTATTTGGGCTTCCACTTCTTATATTCTTTCCGATTTGAGTGAAAACATTCAACTCTGAAAAATGGTTTCAAAATATGAATGAATAATATTTAAATGAAAATTGAAATTCAATATTGGTAATTTGATCGATTATAAAAACTATGATAAATGTATGGAAGATGGAACTTAATATGGATGAAAAGTTTTTCATAGTAAAAATAAAATTCTTTTATAAGCCAAATGCAAATAAATAAAAACTACATAAAAGTAATTTAGACAAAAAATATTGTTGGGTTTTATTTCAACTCGTCCAGTAATTGAAATAAATTAATATAAATAAATACATGTATTGTAATTAACGTTTATTACAAATAGGATCTAGCTTACATATACATATTCATATTACATATTATACAAACAAATAATCAAGATTGTAATGAAGATGAAACAAGTCAGATCTTCTACATACATAATAATATTATATTTTGTAAGACATTTTGCTAAATGAAAGGTGTGAAAATTAAAAGACTTTAATATGAATGTTATGTTATATTGCAAATTAACAGGCTTATTTTGTTATGCTTTTAAATGAGTGTAATGTTTAAATGAAACGAGTCTCGTGGTATGTTAGTGTTCAGTTTTGATTAAAAAGAAATAGATATGTTAGGTAGTACTAAATCTTTCGATTAAACTGCAATTAACAATGCCTATTTAATGTATTATTAAAGTTTAATTCTAATCATAAGTACGTAGCTACAAATAATTAATCTATTTTATATAGTACTGTAAAATGTAATAAGTGAGTAGAACTCATTTAAATGCTTGAAAATACATGTGTTATACATAAATAACAAAAAGATTAACTTTAATTCCTCTTTCGGCTTTTACTGAATGTTATAAAATATAATACATTTTCAATAAAATAAAAGTATTTTTATAAAATTGGTTAGTATTAATGATTTAAGATTGTCAGTAATTAGTTGAAATTTAATATTTTTTTAGATATGAACCTAATTATCCTTTTAATCTGTTTTTTAGTTATACTACAAGAAACCCAATTAAATTTTTAGTACACTAATAAGCGTATTACATATTATCTTAAATGTTTTACGTACAAATAAAATATTATAATCTTTAAAAACAAAATCGAATATGTAACTCTAAATCATATCATTGATAAAAATGGAATGCGATTACATTCCTGGCTATTATTAATATTAAATATTGACTCATTTTAGACTCTAAGTAATATTAAGAAAGTGTTTTATTTAAAAATGATGATGTATAAAAGTTTTGTATTCGAGATTGTGTAACAAGAGAGCGGCTATAAACTATTTAATTATTGATATACAAATACTGGTTGAGTAAACCTGCTTTCGACGAAAGTCGTCAAAAAATAATATTTGCACATGATACAAATAAATAAGGACTCAATACTACGACAAGTCACTTCCAAAAATCTGTCACCAGTGAAGAAACAACCGGTTTAAATTCATTGCCAACATCAATTCAAGGAAGTGAATACTAATAGGTGAGGGTTTAAAAGGTATTAAGTATATTATATTTATAATAAGGTCTAATTAATTAAACATTAAATGTTATTGTATGGTCGTGTTTGGGCTCGTGCTCGGTCGCCGAGTTGTCCTGTTCTTGTTCTTCCTTCGAGCACGATCGTCATTCCGGCACCGATAGACATAAGCAGATATTGAAATATCATCATCTTGTCTAATGCAGAATTCTCCCTGTGCACATTTGCACCTGTTGATACACAACAAAGTATTTTAATATTTATAAATTCATTGTAATAAATAATGATAATTAAAGACTTGCGTGGGTTCTTACGAGCTTGCCATATAATATTCTAAACTTCTTGTGTAGGGTTCGTATACTTCCCATCCACATACTGAACCACTCCTACAAAAGTTGATATCATTTTGGCTCTCTCCACGCCTGGACACCGAACGCTAAAAAGTAGTGAAATAATTATTTATGCTTAGTTAAAGTTATTTATTCAATTTAATTTCATTGATTGTTTATACTTTATAGGTTCATAATTAATGGGTCACAAATCTGATTAGCATTTTATTAAATTAAAATTCAATTAATTAACAATATTCGCAGGGAAAGAAATTCTGTATATTAAATACTAAATAATTATAATTTTGTATGATATTTAATAAATGATGTGGTATGATATGTGTCTATTTATATGTGTTTATCAATGTAAATATTTATTACGCTTTAACTTAAATCTTTGAAATGAAAGTTCTCGGTCTCACAAACTATTTTTATTTCATCTTTGATAAACTCAAATTATGGGGGCTATGCTTCAACATTTCAACAAAGATATCTTTGTTGGTTCGTTCACTGTGAAATTTCTTTTCAATACACGAAAAGCACCACTCCTTAATACTCTTCTTACAACTCATTAATTAATCCTAATCTTTAAGTCTCAAAATGTTCCCTGATAACTGAAGTTAATTGCGCAGTTATTTATCTCTGGGTCTTCTAGTGTGCCTTAAATAAAAGCTTGAAACTCGAATCATACCTAAAATAAAGCTAACTCAGAAAACACCATTAATAAAATGTCATTAATAAATCATTTTATTAAAAAAACCATGCTACAGAGAGTTGTAAGTAAATATCATTTCAATCTTTCACATGCAAATAGTATTATTATTGTGTATTTATTTATCAGTCGAATACGTAGTAAATTGTTGTTATCTAATAATTAAAATTAATTCCAATCTCCTACCATCATTTTAAAGATCAAAGCAAAATGCAAACGAAAACATTTTGTGGCATAATTTATAATAATTATAAAAGTTATAAAGATAACATTTTACAAACTCTGCATGGAAAATCAGTTGTTAAAAACCGTAGTGAAATTTTATGTTTAGGTGGCTTTTGATTCTTTCCTTACTTGAGAAACTTGATATCCTGTTTGTACGAGTAAAAATATATGTGCTGATAATTGAAATAGTATTGAAAGTTGAACAAGTGCGACTTTGAGAAGATCATTGGCCTTCTCCTATTGGAGAATTTACAATATAGAATATAAATGTAATTTTTAGCTGATTGTATTCATTTTAACACTCCATTGTTCATTATATTATGTTGTAATAAATTCTAATTAAACCTCGCCTCGCCACAACTTCCTGATTTGTGACAATAGCGTTAATACATAATATTGCTATAAATTTTAATACCAAATGTTCCTGATTACGAACAAATTATGCCATATGAAATATGGAAGAGAAAGCTAATACCTTTAACTTTTGGTTCATATGAATTCAAGATATTAAGATAAAAGAATCATAAATTCAAAATGTAAAAAATTGGCTTAAAAATCTCATGAATCTGTCAAAAATGTTCACTAATTATAATTGCTCTTTTTCCGTACGCATTCTAAAATTAACCTACCTTCGCTACGCATCAAAATAATCGTAACTTAAAGTCCTCAACATTCTCCCGATCTCTAATCTCATCTTAAAACTTTATAATGACGCTCATTAAAAAATAATAATAAATCAATTCATACTAACACCATAAATCTTTTAACCCTCACATCTAATATACTCCGGAGTATGTAGGGTACAGATACATCCATATGAAACCGTTCAATCTTCAACTGAATACATTTCACTATATAAAAAGCATTCCTAATAATTCATATTTTCTTATACGTACAATATGTCATTGTGATTATCAACATACTTATAAATCATTCATTCACAAACTTGCATGCATAGTAAAGATATATTGAACTCTTTGGTTAATTCATTTTTTTTAAATGAATTAAGATCTGTAGCTCTATACAAATTCATGGTAAACGTTACATGATGGCTACCGAAATGAAAATGAACCTTCCATTTATCAACAATTCATAATGAGATTTTCCACTCTTCATTTTTGGTAAAGGCCATCGGTTTCAATTGACAAAATATTTATTTACTCTTCACTTCGCCACTCCGGTAGTTTTCCAGAGATTTCAAAAGCAACGCACATTGATGTACTCAACATCATGCACGGTCACACACTCGACTATAGAGCACACATGCGACTTACATTTAGGTAAGATATACTGGCTTAAAATCTGAATGAAGGTAAATGCGTAAAAAGTTAAATTGGATCAGAAGCCTTTTACGCGTTTCAAATTGGCATTGAACGTGAACGACGTGGAGGGATTTAAAGTTAAACATTGTCTAGCTTTAAGATGCAAAGGAAGACGTCCTTCTAAATATATACCATACATTCGACATTAAATATCGCACTATAAGATATGTAAGTAAATGCTATATTGCATAGACGGTCGTTCTATTTTACTAAACCAGATAATTTATATGACAATCGGAGCTAACTGGGTTGAATGCCATTCTTGAATACTACTCTATTCCGATCCCTAGTGAACCTATGTGAAAACTATGAGTCTGTAATTGCCTTTTAATGAGACATGTGTAGTAGAATTTGTAAAAGCTTGTAAGTTGTAAATTAATGTAAGTATTAGTAAGAATGTAATATCAAATGATTCTCTACACTTCTCCTGTATATCCTATTTTGTTTAATTATCTACAAATGAGGATCATCTTAGGATTAATTGAATAATTTTTTATTACCAACGTGAACAAAATGCGTGTTCGAATTTCAAATATAACTCATGGGGATTAAAGGAACATGGGGATGAGTTCAATAAGATGATCTTTCGTTTCCTCAAAGTTGCATCATCTTTACACATTTCCCCCTTATGCTTCTAATATTAGCTTACGTTAGTTAAAATAATGAGTGAGATGGAAAAGAGGTCGGAATTTGGAATGAATGAAACTTACCTACGATCAACGAGGCTCAACTCCCTCCAAATCAAGAAAAGCATGGAGCTCCAATGATAAGATGTGCGTTAGTTATATGAATTTGTACAACGGTATACTGATACATTACCACTCTTATAAATAGGAAGCTCAGAAGACGAAATCATATGATCCATGTGATTACTAAATATTTACTTTTTTGTTCAAATGATTACACGATTAACATATGATTCGGAATACTAATTAACACTAAAAAAATCAAGTTGCATATATGCTTAATGTATTTCTACATCAATTTACGCCGCAATTTTCTTAATAATTCATTGAAAACGAGTGAATTTAAATGATTTACATTGCCTTTTGCTATCCTTAAATTAATGCAATGACCAGAAATGTAAATAAACATTTTTATAACTCATGCTTAATGGATTGACCACAAGTGTATTATTATTATTATTCATATAGGATTTAACCAAACTTAATGATATTCAAGCTAATGTTTATTAATCATATTATACAACACATTGTTGTTTGTTTATTAAAGGTAAAATTACCTTTTGAATAAGAGCAGCCGACTGAACTTGAGTTGAAAGGGAAGTGAAGACGAAAAAAAGGAAAATTGCAGCCTTCATTTTGTTTCTGTTCTCCTTTAAAGAGTTTCAGTATATTTGATATATTTTCGTTGTTTAGTCAAGAAATTGATGCAGCTGCAGTTTTTGACTTTATTCTTCTTGCAATATTAATTTTATATTCTAATCTTTTCAGGGGGTTGACCCGATAAAATGGAGAAAAAATTTATCGTAAACTTGATCAAAATTCCTTGAATGATTCAGGTAGTGGGGATGATGAAGAGAGGTGGGGCAATACGAGCGGTTTGATTGGAGCGTATGTTGAGAGCCTCCGACACGTAACACGGTCAAAAGATGAATGAGAGCGTTAGGGTAGGGTAAGAGGGATTTCTATTAAGAGTTCCCAGACGTGTTGGCGCTAGTTTGCTCCTTTAAGACCCTTTCTTTTGATGATGTAACTCTAAGAAAGAGATGTGCCCGAGAAAATACTTAGTCCGAAAACGATCCTTCACTTCTAACCGACTTCCTCTGGTTAAAATATTTTAAGAATGACTAACCAAACATTTAGGATTCTTCAAGTATTTATACTTTGACTCCCAATCTTGGGACAAATATGGTATTCAGTAAAAAAAAAAAAGTACAAACTTTTAATCTTCTATTGATCGTAATTTTTACTGCGACTTGTAAATAAAAATAAGATGTACTTATAGCTCACAATCAGTATATGAGTAAGTATGCATACCAATTAGCTAACGATAAGTATAAAATATATTCGTGAAAATGGTTTCTTTCATAAAAAATATCTTGATGAATGAAAGAATGATGCAATTGGGTAAATTCCTTTCAAAATAGTCACACTTTTCTCAGAATCTTCTGTATAATTTAAACGAACTTGGATAGACATAATACTGTTGGCCGTGATGGTTAATGACACTCATATGAGCCATGTATTGTGAGTACCTTGTACATACGATTCTCCATTCAACAATTCTTACTTACCTTGAGATGTTAACTCAAATTGTGATTTTAACAAATATTTTGTCGTTCAATTTGGAAATTTTCGATTCAATTGGTGTTGTATTTCGGATTCTCTTTGAAAAATATAGGAAATAAATAATTCATAATGCAACGTGAATTTTCTTTGTATTTTAAACTGTAAAATTGAAAAAGATAAAAGATGATGTGATGAGTTGAAAAGCTATTGACTTCTTAACCTTTAAGTGTGTTGTATCAGAAATTGAACCTATATAATGTATGGGTATACGTATTCAAATATTGGCATAAATACTTTTCTTTTAATATGAGCTTTTAAACGTCAATATGAGTAGATAATCTTTAACATTCATTTTACCAACATATTGATGATCACATTTCTCTCTATTCAATTGTATTGCAATATTATATTATATTGACTAAAATGTGCTGGATTCAGTCATTGTCATTACTATTACACAAGTCATGTGACAATACTTGAACTATATTTTACATTGTACAAGGTGAGGGTGGGCCATAACTTGATTTCTTTTTTAAATAAACAATCGTATAAAAAAGAAATCAACTTATGGCCCACCCTGCATATATTGTACATTGTATAATAGTTATTTATTAATAAAATAAAACTTACAAAATGCTTTATTAATTTATTAATAATGATATTTGGATAAAGTAGAGTAGTACTAATGTGGTTAATGTATTACTTAAAGAATCACTCTTTACAACTGCGTATATTTTTGTATTTTTATAAATGCCATTTAGGATTGAGATAAAATAACATTTTAATAGGTATTATTACATTATGATGGATTCCTCACGCAGAGTGAGGGCGCCGGCTCGAACCAGGAGCCACATCTTTCCAGGATGCAGCCTAATTCCCTATTAGACAACCGACCCAACATTAATATCACATTCCTCTTTGATCAGGGATATGATGCAGCTAATTAGAAATGCAGGCTCTAATTATGCAGGACGCTGAGAAATGGACCCACAGTCCTGTGAGAACTGCGCATCCTCACAGTATTGAGTAGGATATTTTGTGAATTGTAATTTTTATATTAACATTAAAACTAATGAGTTCTAGTTGATTTATTTCTTGTTTAGTGTCATAAATTATTGAATCTCTTCTTTTACCAATTTCTATTCATTCGTGGGTGGCAGTAAAGAGGGGAAAGTTCATTGATTATACTTTGATAGACGTCAATATGGGCACTACATATTTTATGCTTCTGCTTAATATTTAGGAATTTTTGAGATAAGGATGTTCAATACCCTTATATTTGCTCTCTTCTCATTCGAAGATGAAAGGGGATGGGTCGATCTGGTTTCTTATCCTAAACTACATATTTCACAATCATATCATCCGGATCACGGGGGGAAGTTGGTTGGTGAACGAAACATCAAGACCCACCGCCATTTACAGCATTCATGTCCTCATAATTGACAATGAATGGAATTTGTGTGACTTTAAACTGTTGAGGTTATCAATGGGCTCTTTATTCTTTAATTGTTTAGGAAATTGAAGAGGGAAAATCTCCAGTGTTGAATTGTCCCATTTGTTTGCTTACGCATTTGATTCAATGACACTTTCTTTCGACCATGTGCTTCCCAATTCTTATCATTTATCTAAAATATTTCCATTCGATATCGAAGAATGTACGATTTGGAAAATTCATGCCCTTCTGAGAGTCGTGCTATTTTACAGCATGAATACTTACTTCATAAAGCACGTAGCACAATAGCACAAACTCAATACTTATACATAATACACCCGACACCCGTATGCCGTTTGAATGCATATTACTTATATCTTAAATTGTATCATTAAATTACTCACTAACATTGTCTATCCCGATCTAATCTCATATAAATGAACATTAGCTTGATGAACCCAATCTATTATCACGAGAACCCAAATGACAAATATTAGAGATTCTTCATACAACAAAAGTATAGTTGAGATAAAAGTGACACAAAGCATACACGTTCATGATCATCTTTCTTTGTTATCCACTACATGAGTTAATGATGGAACTTTAACCACGACTTTCCTCAAACTTGTAAAGCAAATAAAATCATTGAGAAACACAAACAAAGATTTATTCCATTCATTTTCCAAAACTCACATGACTTTCTTATCTTAATATTAGAGGTTTGTTCGCATTAACGAACTTCTACTTAAACACATTTACTAGATACAAAATGTAAACGGAATGCCTAAACAAAGATGAAAGTTGTGCTTTTCGCCTTGTTATATTCTATATAAAGTAGTTTTATCACATTTACGCATTTAGTATTTAATATGAATACATGTAAATTCAATATAATAATTACTTTATATCAAATACTGATACTGATACAGTAGTATTGATACGCATTTAGATATAACCTTAAGTTAAGGAAAGTTTATGCATAGTGCTCGAACACGACATTTGGACTTTAGATATAACAAAGCGACAGCAAAATTTTAAACACCTACCTAATGACATTACATAACATGATTTTTCCAAGAATATCAAAATGATTTAAGCAGTGTGAAGGGATGGACGAACCAGAACGTTCTATGATACATGTGTTTAGATTTGAGATACTTTTTATCTCAACCTCCACCTGCTCAAAGCTGGTCCTCTACCAACGAATGACGCACAAGACAACGTCTTTCGTGATTTCCTTTAACATTTCAGAGACGTCAACGAAATGTACTGTGATTTTGATAAAGAACCAATTAACACATCCAGAACATGATTAAATTAATTTTAATCTATTAATTTAAATATGAATCATCCAACTTAATCATCTAAACGTTTTCTTTTCAATGTCACGCAATATAATGGTATTAATGGTAATGGTATAAAATGTTCAGAGTACATGTTAAATCATCTTTATTCATAAATAAGGTACTTTATTGATATTCTCCCGTCTCTGAATTTGATCGAGGTGAAGATGAGAGGAGATCAGGAAATGTGAAGATGGTTGTAATAAGCAGAGCATAAGGACACGGAATTTCGACAATAATCGCATCTTGATCTGATTCTACAGAATTTCCAATCTCAAAATAGAGTTTATGAAAATTATAACACAACATCTATGGGACGCCGAGAAGAATTTACACTTATCTTGACATCTATATGAACTCAAATTACAACTCAATTCTGCTTACTGCATAAATCGGCACAACTAAGATTCGAATAAGATTTCTTTGAATTTCTTAAATATTTTAAAACTATTTACTCATTTAAACTATCTAGCTAGTATTACAACCTTAGTTAAATACTAAAATGCGATTAAATCGCCAGCAGCTCGTTTACATATTATTTTACTTTCAAGTATTTTGAATCTCCTGAGAAAAGCTCATCTACAGATATTGGTTTACCTAAAGTAAGTTATTCTTTCTTTCCCTTTTCACATGGCACAAAAATCACCATTTTACCTGCTTGTCAAAAGCTCACAGTAAAAATAGAAATATTTATGTAGGAAAGAACAAGCTCTTCCATTCAAACAGATCTAACCTGAGCCTTTATGCCAAAATCTAGGTATATAGCATAAGATGGTCTAAAGTTACAAATGATTCA
Organism: Neelides folsomi; assembly: GCA_034687125.1. Taxonomy (NCBI): domain Eukaryota; kingdom Metazoa; phylum Arthropoda; class Collembola; order Neelipleona; family Neelidae; genus Neelides; species Neelides folsomi. The sequence continues at coordinate 554,201 of JAQGBZ010000010.1, read as the reverse complement.
TATTAGCCAGAGTTTCATGAACTCTCTTCATTTATACCTTATGAGTTAAAAATGCAAAAGAAGATTTCCCTTCATGTTGTGCCAATTTCTTAAACACACTCACTTAAAATTAATTGTCCTTTTAATAATTCGAAACAAGAACAATATAAAGTTAATTAAACAACGTTATAATGTAAAAACAATCTTTTTCACCTCTTACTCTAAATGTAAGAATTTTCATATCCCGTGGGATAATCGTTCGATGGGTAATTTAATACTTATAAATAATACGTGATATTATAAATTTATATTATAAAAACAACAAAGTGATATGCGTAAATAAATGATGTAACGTATAAATAATAATAAATAGGCAAAGTTGTGAAAATGCCTTTTCATCACACCTTCTTCCTCGGCCCCTTTCAACAAAAAGGAAGAGTAAAAGTTCAGATAGAAGATTGTGATTCTTTCCTTCTTTTCGGCTTCGGAGATCTGGAAGAGGGAACAATGATGATATTTATTACAACTCATGTACATTTACGAGCATTTACAATTACATGCTTTGCCATCTCTATATAAATATGAATGGAGAAAATCCTGTTCACTCATTTTGTCTACATATGCAGGGAATGAAGCATCAATGCAACAAGCCGGCAAAAACATCTAAAACCAAAGTTTGAGAACCCAAGAAGAACATGTGCTGGGTAGAAGTTCTGAACTCCGGCCGGCATCACGCCACCAAATTTCACAAATCAGAAGGTCTCTGATTTGGTCGGTCGGACCACGTGAGGATCCCTCCATGCATTCCTAATTTCATGGTATTGAGAGACCCTTATTCACACTCCACTCCACGGCACACCTGTTCGATCCTCAGAACGTTCTGATCATCAACTCACAAAGAAGCTTACCATGTACCTGAAGCAGAGGGAAAGGTGAGAGAGAAAAAAAATCATGCTTTCAAATGTAAGGGGATGATGCATAATGATGCAGATGAGTTCTCCCATATTCCCATTCAACGGTCGGAGTTGAGATCAAATGCAATTAGCTAATTAGAATCATGCATTATTCTTCACATTCAGAACTCTTCTTTATATCTCATTTTAATTGTGGTTTCTGTGTTCGCATCCACGGAACTGATCTACCCTTAGCTGGTTTCACCTGAATATCTTGCTCAGAGACTTGCATGCATGTCATTCATACAACTGCAATTACAGATACACCCCTATATGACTATGCATAATGCTTTGGTCTATTGGTATATCATTTACTGATAGATTAAACTCGTAGTTCACATAAGTTCATATTAATTGTAAGTTCAATGATATTTGACCACTGTGGATAATATAATAGTAGTACGTTATTATTACAATTTAAATGTCATATTCCGAGCAGATTACACTTTTCAATATAAATGATATGTGATGAGAATTAATGAATGAATCTTGACTTAATTGAACGATATCCAAAATTTATCAGTCAGAACCGGATTAAAACAGTTATAAGACGAGAACGTACTCGTACTTCTTCTGGAGCTTAAGTAGCAATGTACAAGTAGGTACTCATGATTTAAATCCACTGACCATGAGTGAGTGTAATTCATACGCAATGGCTAAAGTACTTAATAGCGTATTCGTAACATAATATGATCATCCTGCTGGCTACTTTTGTACTACCCTTAACAAACGAGTAACACTACAGCTCGTTTACTTTGTAGTGCTCTTTTTTAAATTCCTAATAACTAAGGAAGTTGTATTGTAGTAGTAGTATTAGGAATTTAAAAAATAACACTACAAAGTAAACGGGCTGTACATACAATAAACGAAGAACTATGTAAATTATCTAATAATTACCATTAACCAGTTAATTCTAAAATTCTTATAAACGATTATAAATAAAAACTTTTTATAGTTAATCAAGTACGCTAATTTTGAATTTAGACGAATGTTTGGATATTTATTATGTAACATGTTATAACTTGAAGAGGAAAGATATTTGAAAATAAAAGTTAATAAGAAATAATGAGAGATAAGCCGAAGAGTGATTATATGATTTGAGAATTTGAGAGGGACACAGGTGTCCAAAGAGGAATCATCTGGATTGAAGTTAATTACATAGTGAGCAGAACTTCGTTGCATGTACAATCTTAAACTTGAATTCCCCATAAGTAAATGGTCTGTGGGAAAGAGCAAGTCTCAATTATGAGTTCGAGGAAGAAATCTATTCAAGTTTATCATCCACCTGTGTATGATTAATATTCGTCTCAACTCCTTGATCTAAAAATCATTGAATCCTCTCATCCATCGATGGAAATCAATACTACACCATCAACTCGAATTGATCGCGAATGACTCCTTTTATCTGCTTTATTTGATGAGGAAAGCAGTTTCCAGATGTTTCTCAGTTTTTACTCACATTAATTGACGACAAGTTCCTATATCCTATATCAATATTCCTATATAATTAAAAGATATTGCTTTTGTTTACATAAAGGTAATTATCCCCAACATGGATAATTAATGTTCAGAATAGGGTTTGTGCAAAATCACGAAAGGTTATTTAATAAATAATCACGGATTTTTTCTTTAATAATAAATTATTATATGAAAATGTTTTATTCAAAGAGATGAAAAACAATGTATTGTGTAAATGCTATCAAATTGTTAAGTGTAATAGGCGTGTTAAGATTATTTAAATTATTACTGTGTTTTCATATAAGAGGTACTATGTACTTATTTTTATATTATATAATAAACTACTACACTACAAATTGTAGTCTACAATTAGGAAAAATGTAATGATATAGAGAATGTAATAGTTATAAAGAATATATACAATTTTAACAATTTTACCTCTGTGATGTTTCATATTTTTACGAATGCATAATATTTAAGTACATCGCACGTATATATAACAAATTAAAATTAGGCCCAAATAAGTTTACTCGAGATGATCAATCTTGTATCATTCGAATTTATCTTAATAATGTTAGCATTTATAAAGGACACATTTATCAAACAATAAAGCGACTTCCTACATTACATTGATCAGTCTTTAAAACTTGGAAATTACAGGTAGAGTATTTTATAGTCATACATATCCCAACATAAAATTAATCGAATTATTCCACCGACACAAATATTCTAAATCGACATTGTTTACTTAACATTATGTCAAAGTACGAATTTCCTAAAATTACAATCTCTTCACCACTAATCGAAAACTTCAATTTTTAATTTTTAGTAGGTATTTAATATTGAATTAATATTATTTAATAGTTATTAAGTAAGTACAGTAGTACTGCACTATTTACTCAAAAAGTATCTGTTTATTATTGCTAATGTGTAAAGGATCTTCTACCATCTAAATTAATTTACTAATAATTAGAGCTTATATAGTTGGGTGTAAAAAGTTAAGGTCGAATTCAAATTTTCATATTTAAGTACCAATCACCAATCTTCAAAATTTCAATTGTCAATTCGCTTATTTCAGAGAAAGTCTCATTTTCTCTCACAGTGGATTTAAAGTCTTGTGAATGATTATTATGGGAGGAGTAAAAAAAATTATTCATCAACATTTTCACTTACTAATTTCTAAGATTGAATTCTGTTTTGACGATTATTGTTTTTAGGGGTTGAATATGAATGAACTACGATTATTAGAATGTTAGTGAATGAAGGAAAATTCACTTTGATATTTATCCATGAATAAATATTGCTCGACAATGAAAATTCTCATTTGTATTATTTATACCTTGCATGACATCAATTTGTTCATTGAAAATTATAATATTTTAATTCATTCGTACAGAGAATAGAACCTTGCCAGTTTGTTCTCACTTTTAAAATTGTTTGGAATGGACTTGGAACTTAAAAAATACTCTCGTCAACTCTCCTGAGCTCGTTTACTTTATACTTTTAATTATTTAAAATGGCTGATAATTTAAATATTTATACTTGTTTTGTTAATTAGTGAGCTAACTTTAAGAGCTAATTGTAAGTCAACTAATATTCACAAATCACAACATTATTCATGTTGTATAGATTTTTTAAATAATTTGGAAATTGAAAACTAATACTTAAAATTTTGCTGAACTAAAATAAATAACGTATTGACATTAACTAAAATATATTGCCGTTGCATGTATACATTCCTAACTGCTATGTTATGTATGTATATACAGATTTCATTGCTTTGCACATAATTAACTTCATAAAAAAGGTTTTAATTTAATTAATAGTTTATTATCCTTATAGGAGAAAGCTTAATGATTGGAAAACTCGTGAAATTCTCTTTCTCGTTGAAAGAATTGAGTAAACTCTTGGCTTATTTATATGGACCACAACAGAAACTATTTACTACATAATTGTTCATTTGCAATGAAATAATTAAATACAATTGGCACAAAATAAGTATAAAGGGGACCTGAGCTTTAAAACTAAAAAATTAGTAATTTTTATAAATTATAATATTGTAAATAGATAAAATATTGAATGGAAACTATCAAGGTTTATATAATAAAGCAGAACAAAATTGTTTTAAATTAGCTATAATTTTGACTAGATTTTAAAATTTGATATTGTAAGCTAATGATTTAAAATATTAAGTCCAAGGTTCAAATCCAAACCATCGGATATTGTTATAAAAAATTAATAATTATATAGATCATTTATCAAGTAATTCAAGTTGCAAAGTTAGATTCGTAACCCTGTGTTGTCAATTTAGAAAAGGTTAATATTAATATAACGTTATTTTATACATAAAGATAGGTAGTCAATTCTGAAACTAATATAGCTATCAGTATAAGAGTGAATTTAATTTAGTCCTTTATCCCTATTAATCCAAATTTTACTTTGTTTCATTTAAATAAAATTAAAGGTACAAGTATTAATAACACCTACTCATTTATAAAATAATAACTTAGGTATAACAGTACTATAATAATAAATAACATAATTATTAAGTCTAATTGTAAATGATGCTTGAATTAAATATTGTGATGTCGTTCCACCAATAAAATTATAAATACCAATTTAAAATTGTAATGATATTTTGCACTTGTACATTTATCATTATAAACTTTTAAATTACCTAAATCTAAGTTTAACCCCTGTACAATATGTACCAGTGCAAGATAATAAAGTTCCTAGCTAATTTTACTCAATAAAGTGGAACTGGAAATACCATCGATATTCCATTCGATAACAATTAGTGAAGGAATTGTTCTAGAATTTAAAATTTACAGTCTATATTTCAGCCCAATATCGCTTATCAACTCTGCAACTACATATTTTAGTAATTCAAGAATATCCTTTGTTAAAAACCATCATGGAAATACATATACCTTTCATTCTAATCATCTCCACTTTAACAATTTATAATTAATTAACAACATAATTAACCTAATAAAAGGAGTTATTCTGCATAATATAATATTTGGTTAATAGGAAGGTGATTCAGGAATATATATATTATAGTACGTATAGAGTGGCCTTCCTCTACCAAATACACATTTAAGTGTTAAGACATACGTGGTGTACAATTACATAAATTACAAATGGGCTAAATGGGTTGTGGTTGAGAATAAATATTCCTATCTTTATAGAGTACTTGTTAGAAAAAAAGCGTATTCGAAGCCAGGGTATTGAACGCTCAAAAACAGTTGCAATTTCCCAATCTTTCCATTACCACTATTTTAAATAACACTACAAAAATTGTAATCAAAAAACATTAATATGCAATTAAACGTGGGGAAAGTTCGGAAAGGATCTTACTACATTTTAGAATAGAAGTAATAAGCTATTGCAGCGGCGCCGACACATATTAAAATTTTTGGATTCGCAAATGACCTAAAGAATTCTTGCCTTATTTCTGACTCTTTCTGCTTCTGCTTCATTTCCTTCAATTTTTCCATTGTAGCGTCCGTTTTCTTTCGTCGTCTGAGCAATTCATCCTCCAGTCCGTTCGTCCTGAAGACACATTCAATCACACACTTATTTACACATTCTCTCCACAATTGGAATTGCATAATAACTCTCTCTTCACATATGTAATAATAAGCAATTTGGCTTGCAATTTGGCTATAAATGGCATACTAACCAATTGGGAAATATAGCCTATTCTATAAGTTTATTTAGGAAATTTTAACGGCGCATTTGATTTCAAAGTTTTCCTTATTCTAATTTTTGAGGGCTTCTAATTATTGGGAGAAAACAATTAATTAAAAAGACAATTGAAATTGGATGTTTATGTTTATTTTTCTTAAAATACCTAAATAGTAGTCTGATTTAGATCTCTGATATTTCCCCTTTAATTATTGAGTTAATTTGGGATAAGTGCGAAGCAAGGGGCAAACTCGAGCTTTAATTAGTAAACACAATAAAATAAAAGTAAGGTTGCATAAGGGAGCTAAACGGAAGTCGTAAAAACTCTAGTAAATAAAAGAGGAATGGTTTTGGTCCCGCTCAATTGCTTTTCACTCTAACCTTAATTAAAACTGTCTAGGCTCGAGACTATTGTTCTATTAATGGAATATAATTGAAGTTGGATGAATTCCCACATCAATTGTGCTTATGTAATTGATCATGTTTGATAATTATAGCCCTAGTTAACGCAATAGTATTGAAGAGAAAAATAAGGAAATGAAAAGTTTAATTATGAATTATGAAGAAAAAAGAAAAGAACAAGAAATAATTAAATAACTGAATTCAACAATGTGTTAAATAAAAAATAATAACTCCTTTAAATATTCGTTTCCGATTATAATTTCATTTCTTAACCAATGGAGTTTAAATGAAAAAGTAAATATGAGCAGAGAAGCAATAATAAAATTAAAACATTTTACGTACATGTGATGATTATTCTCTGCCTTTTCTGTTGAACTAAGAGGTTGCGGTGATTCTCTGATTTCAGGAACTTCCTCCACCTCATCTTCATCTTCTTTATCTTCGAGCTCATCGGAGAAGCTTTCTTGAAGTGAATCTTCGTCAGATTCAGTGTCAGAATCACTGCTATCTTCGGGTCTTGGTGGTAAAGGTCGATTCGGTATACCTTGTGAAATAACTGGAAATAAAAATAAAATATGTTAATAAAATATCAATTTAATATTAATTTGCACTGTACGATTCATATCTTTAGATTAATTTGAAATTACTTTTTTCGAAACCAGCAAAGCGGTCGATAGAACCACCAATAATTCTCATTGGAGGTTCCGGCTTTTCATCTTCATGCGAGTGGCCATTCTGCGGAGGTTCATCGCACGGGAATGGATATTTGCCCTATAAATATTTCTATTAGCGTCTTGAATCTAAACAATTTAAGTGTTTAATGGTATGAATAAAATTTAATTTTACATCAACTATAAGCTGAAGTCCTTCAAGAATTGCCATATAGGAAAATTTAAGTTGATCGGCCGTTTGGATAAGTCCCATGCGAAACTTTCTCATTTCGAGTAGCAGCTCTTTTACTTCTTCACTTTGCCCATTTTCCATCTAAAATATTAAATTACATTTTATTATATCAAGATTAATTAATTAATAATATAATAATTTATGGCTTAAATCTTTTAATGTTCTGTTTAAATACCATGAGAAGGAAAGAATCAACGAGGCAAAATGTTCCAGATCGACCAATTCCAGCAGAGCAATGAACAACTGCCGGTCCAACATCTTTCTCCAGAGCTCCACTGTCTCTTACACATTGTAGAAAATGGAGAAATGCTCTTGGAGACGTCGGAACACCAAAATCTGGCCAGGTAATGTAATGGAACTGAAGAACTTCTCTGACATCCCCCGTACTCACTTCCTCAACCCTAATCAATAATTATATTCAATGGTTATTTTATTATATCAACGATTGGTAGCAACAACTTATCCAAATTGATAAAATTAAAAATAACAATTAATAATTTAATTTCAAATTTCATCTTATATATAATAAAAGGTTGCACATTTGAATTGGCGCGCTTATTATGTATAAGTTGTTTTTGTATATAAAACTTATAAGTATTTATTGTGTATTTTTATGTATTAATTTAAGAAATATTTAAATCTTTAAACTCAAACTTAAATAATAATTCAACAACACAAAGGCATATTAATTACGTTTTGCATTATAAACCTTTAAACTGCTAATAATCTATATCTTTTAATTTTAGGCAAGGTTAAATTAAATCAATTTTGGATAAGTTCTTATTGCCATCAATCCGTCATGTGTGGTTTTAAATGTCCCTATTTGGAGATAATGTAGAAAATGCTTAATGGTGTTAAACAGCATTTAGTCCATTGATTTACCTTAGAACCCTTTTAATGAAATTGTTAAATATTGTTTCCGATAGAAGGGAAACACGAAGACCAACATCTGGAAAGTCCATCGTATCGGAATCGTCATTTTCACTACCAACTGGCCAATACTGATGGCATTTTATCTAAAAATTAAAATATGCATTAATTAAAATGAGCAACAGTCACAATTTTTATACAATTAAATTAAAACAATAATTAATTTTCATACTTGATTTTTTTCTATAACTTTATTGAGCATGAGGACAGCTTTCGATTGTTGTTCCCAAACCATAAGCCAAAAATGGCCGGCAGTTTGGGGAAGCGGACCTTGAGTCAAAACGTAATTTCTCCCCGCATTTTCCACCTTTTGAAAAATTCATGGGTAATTAAGTTGGGGAAAATCAATAGATATTAATTTTACGCAATGAATGAATATTACCTTTACTAAGCTGGCATTTATATAATCGCAGTCTCCTCTTGAAAGAACAACTCTGCTGTGATCGTATGGGCTTACATCGCGATATCTATTTAAAAGCTTATTCGCAGGTGCCCTTGCTTCATTACATGAGAAATCATGGCTCATTAGACTCTTATTTCGTATTGTCTGTTGAGAGAAATAAACAAATAAATGATTAAAAATTTTAATTTCAAAAAATATCTTATAATTTTCGTGCTTATATTTTTTAATTCATACCATAAATTCTTGATTCCAATTATTAGATAGATTGATTTCATCATAAATTTTTCTTATTTTCGTCAAGCTTTCTTCCAACTTCATATTGAAATTATACGGCGTGGAAAAAATTTGCGATATGTGTATTTTATGCCAAGAATGTAGTTGGGTTCACAGGAACTTATTCTAAAATCAAGCCAAATAAATATTAATAATGTTCAATCGCATTAGCTGACAATGAGACCTTTGTTCGATCTATTGAAATATGACACTAAATAATTACAAGTTTTGTTTATATAATAATGTAATACAGTTATTATATCATTAAATATTTGCCTATTTGAGATATTTCATATTTGAACATAATGCCTGTAATGATATCGACTAACTAAAATTCATCTTAAATCAAACAATAACAACAATCTAATGCTTCTTTCCAAGAATGAATAAACATTCTCGCAACAAGGCGATATTGTGACTTTGTGACACAACACTCAATAATGCATTAGAAAATTATACTCACAATTGATTTTAAGATACCATATTACATATTTTTGGCTATAGGTTTGTAATATAAGTACAAATACTAACTTTTGCTCTGGTATTGTGTAATCGAATTCTTTATCAAAAGAACAGCACGTAAAATAACTATCGTGGACTTTACATCCACATCATTGTGCACAAATATTAATAAAGAAATAATAGACCCAAAGGTAAAGCATTTCTGATTTATAAATAACAAAAAAGTTGTGGATTTTGTATTTTTGGAAGGTCGTAATTCGTACCCCTTTGGTGAAGGGCCTTCACCTCTTCCCAAAAACGATGACAGAGATATTGTACATTGACCATTGAGTGTAAAACATAGATATAAAGCCTATTCGGCTATGTATAATAGTTTTACAAAAATCCAATTATAATGTAAAAGGTTTATAAAGAACCTGTCAGTCCGAGTTGAAGGTAAATGACTATGTTAGGGTGAAACAAAGATTAAAAAACACGTTAGAGCAGCTTCCAAAGAGAATTTTTCTATAAAAGAAGTTAACTATAAATTGTCTTCCTTGTCAAAACTTTTCAAATATTAACAATAATTGTCCGCCAACCTCCCCTTCCTCGGCCATTCCGTCAGTCATGACATGACAAATCCTATTTTACCTGAACTTTATGGAACAATTAAAATAAGGCGAATTATGAGTTAAATCTTATAATGCCGACAATACCTTTATTTCCTTTAGTCCCTCGATGCGGTGTGAGTGGGTAAAGACTTAATTTTGCGAATAATCACAAAGAAGGTTAAAAAGTAATTAAAAGTCCAGATTTTTGGTTGAAAAAGAAGGGAGACGTATGTGGCTGCATGGAGTGAACTGAAAGGCTGAAAGGAGTACTGTACTGCGAATGCATCAACCAACCTAACTATAGGAAATCCTTATACCCAACGCTCCGTCTTCAATGCATGGGTGAATAGCCTTTGCAACCCACAAGGGAAGGTACGGTTAGCTGAGCCACCTTGCTGAACTAAACCCAGCTCCCTACACTATGGCGCCATCTTGAAGGAAATTTCAAAATATCTCAAATTTACCTTCCTTCTTCTCTTTTATTATGAGAGGCAAAAATAAACTCATCCGGCAAAATTAAACACAAGAAAAGTTGTTAATTGTTAAACTTGTTAAATATTCACTCATAGCCTTAAATTAATCGTGTAAACAGTTCCTTAATTATTATATAACACTGATATAGTTAGTATAAAACTTCTCATTTTTATTTTTCTATCAATATGAATACTAAAATAAGAAGAGAATTTTTTAATTTATTTATTAATCATAGTCATTTTAAACGAAGTTTCTCCCTTTCTATAAGAGTCCTTTCTAGTCACAATTTAACTTTCCCTGTGCCTCGTCAGTTTTTATTATTGAAACAAGATTTCCCTAATTTTTCGAACCATTTATCAAGACAGATCTCAACAACGTCATGGAATTTGAATGACGTGAGGAAAAAGATGGAGAGTCAGGGTGACTTCCGGAAGCCTTTAGAAGACTGGGATGAAGAATTTAGAAAAAAAGCATATCACAAGGCAATGGCTGGATACCTTTACAATCGTATTTCTATTTCCCAATTTCCGAAAGATGAAGAATTGATCTACCAAGGCCCCTTGCAGTTGAAACATCAAATGAGAGCTGTGAAGGTCTTTTCCTTTGGTTCCTCTGTTCTTGGGTTCATGTTTCAATACAAGATTTTGAACTATTTGGAAGGCAATTCTATGATGCTTAATTGTGCAGCACTGACTTTTATTGGATTCTTCACTTATGTCACGCCGTTTCTTATTCACTCGCTCACCAAAAGATTTGTCAATGAAGTGTTTTACAATCCTGTGACGAACACTTACACCGCTGTCACTTACACGTTCTTCCTGGGACGAAATGAGGTGAGACATGAGTCAGGCGACCTTCATTTTTAATAACTTATACCTACCAATAATATAGGTAATTATGTAGGTATAATGTGCATACCCCTAGTCCTATGCATATACACCCACGCTCCACATTAAAATCATATATAATTTTATGGAGATAACACATACATCATCTATAAAATATACACAATAAAATATCTAAAATATGTCTAAAAACGTATACACCTAATTATAATTTATAGGAGAATCATCTAATTCATACACCTATGTATTTTTAATTTTATTTCATTAGAAAAACATTTTTGACTCAATATGCGATAGACAATCTTTCAATTATAGTCATAAAAATTAGAAAGGGATTCATGAGTAAAATGTGTTGTTTGTGTTCTCAATAAAAACATATGAAATATTACAATTTACAGGAGCACTAGACTTCATCTACATATAAATACAAATAGTCATGTACATTTATCTATTTGGTATATCTTCTACAAGACTTTAATAGTTATGCTTATACATTAATTTAGGTAAATACATTGTGTATAAGAAAAAATTTACATTGATAGCTATTTAGAATACCCAGAGCCTACATACAATTTCTTTATTTTACATATTATGTGCATTTGTAAAGGTAGAAAGTATGGACAGAAGTTTTCAATCATAAATTACGAATTGGATTATGTCATTTTTTCACTATTCGCTAATCCTCACGCCATACTCACTTACGATTATGTCATCTCATTACTTAATTCGTTAAATATTTACATAAGAGCTGTGACTCTTTACTTTTAAGCGTTAATGAAGTTAAGGCACACCTATCAGGTACATTCATCCATTCACACTATAAAGCCAAAAGTGAAAATTTTTGATCCACGAATAAAATAATAGAGTAATTCATTATAAAAACTTCTTTAATAAGCTACATAAATATTACCTAACCTAATATGTATAATATGAAATACTCGTAAATGTTATAAAATTAAAATACGTTTGAAACTATTAAAATTATCATTCATTATATTTCACTCTATTTAGTATTTATTGCTAGTATAAAAAATTAATTACTTGAATCCATTTATTTTCTTTTTTAGATTAAATTCAAGTTGGAAAATGTTGAAGTTCCAGATGTTGCCGGGATGTTTACAACAATTGTAGTGAAAAAAGATGGGAAGACGTTCCCTATGCTGATCAACGATCAAAGCTTCCACGAATACACGCACTATGGGAAGCTGATGGGATATGACAAACCTCTTGATTTTATGCTCTCGAAATCTATTCAAGAGGATGATCCAAATCCAGAGAAAAGTTCTAAACCTTCAACTTAATGTTAGTCTTAAATGTTAGTGAAGTTCTCAATTAATATTTATTTATTAAATGTTTATTTATAACAATCTTCAAAGATTAAAAAACAATAAATCGTTATTGAATTGTTACTTATTGTTTATACATTTCTCTTTGTGAAAAGTTAAGGAGAGATAACTTAATTGCTCAATGGGGAATGATATTGGATCTGACACTTTGAGATAAAAGTTTATAGTGAACAGAATGGGGTTCTGATGGTGGTCTATAACATAAAAAGCTTTCGTTTCATGTTTGACATCCATTTCGCCTAATTTCAATTGACTGCGTATATTCAGAGAAATTGCGATGAGTGTTGTGTTCAAAAAGCGAATTCTGGTTATTTGAAATAGAAAAACAATTAAATGGGTCTTTGATCCTCAAGCCCTTGATATTGGATATCTCATCCAATGAGAGAATACCAAACAAGGTAATTCCTTGAATATCTCATTTATTATTTCCCTTATAAACTCCTGTCTTTTATTCTTTACAACTACGGGCGTCTCAATGTTAACCAGGGTGTTAGCTCTATTTAAAGATTCATCCTATCGAACCCTTTGCCCCTGTTCTTTAGAAATATTTAATCCGTTCTGTGTAACGCCACTATTCAAATATTTTCCAGGGAACCCAACCGAGTTTTCTCTCATTAATAAATAGGCAAAGTAAATTGAAGTTTTATTTTTGAATTTATAACGGTCCATTAACTTTATCATCTAATAGCTAACTTTATTAGATCACTATGACCTCGAGTTTTTTCGTATTAACAAACAACCTAATAAGGGCCTATGCTCTATTCCATTTTAGAATATTATTGAGAATGGAAACATGTTACTTGACAAGTCATTAGAAATTCAAATAAAACGATATTATTTCCTGTAGAAATTATTTGCGGGTAACATGACATTCGATTGCCCGGTCAAGTAACATGATCCAATTCTCAATAATCTTCTCAATTAACAAAACAAAATATCCCCGATTTTCCAAATCGGGGATATTTTGTCCCATCAAAACTCAATCCCAAATCCCAAAACCGAGCGTCAAAAACCAACTCAATACAAAATATTCCCATGTGTCCCACCACAACAATTATCCCAATTTCCAATTTTGGGATTTTGCACAAGCTTTTTCGAACCTCCCCATTTAATTTCATGCTCCGGAAAATATTTAAAACATTTTAATTAATTACTTAATTGTACTATTTTAATAAACATTGTTGAATTTTTTGAAGATGATGAGATTCTCGTACAACAGTGAAGGCCAAAGACATTTCGTCAAAGAATCAATTTCCAATTTGAGGGTGCTGACTTTTTGATGCGATTCAGAGTATCGTCTGAAGAAGCGGAATGGATTTTGGATAGAATTGGACGTTTTTTGTCATACGAAAGCGGCCGAAATCGACCTATTTCTCCTAAACAACAACTTCTGACACTTTACTGGTTAGAATGCGGTTCACAAAATCACATCGTGTCAGATGTCCATGGTCTGGGAAAATCAACTGTGCATCGGACAGTTTAAAGGGTCACATCGGTTATTGTTGATCATCTTTTTCATGATGTCAGATTTCCAGAGAATGCAGATCAAGTGCGAATGGAATTCATGAGGCATGGCGGTTTTCCAAGCGTTTGCGGAGTCGTTGATGGGAGTTTATTTCAAATACAAGCTCCAGGAGGAGCAGACGAGGAAAACTTTGACGACCGCTATATCAACCATTCCATCAATGCATGATAGCCGGACCGAATTTGTCTTTCTATTATGTTTCATCACGATGGCCGGGACGTCTCCACGACTCAAGAGTCTTCCGTTCAACTCGCATTTTTGAAGAGTTTGAAAATGGCTGGCGCCCATTTGAAGGTGCAGTGATTTTAGGAGATTCTACATATCCTTTGTTACCTTAACTTATGAGACCTATTAACGTGGGAAATTATGCCGCCGCTGTAGGACGATTTAACAATGATTTACGAAGAACTGGCCAAATAGTAGAGCTTCAGAAGAAGTAGAGTAGAAACTTCCGTTTAAGAGCTATTGGAGCACTTAAACGGAAGTTTCCTTGCTTGAGATACCTCCGTAACGACCCAGAGAATGCTGGACAGATCATAATGGCATGCACATTGCTATTTAATTAAATTAGTTTTTAACAGAAAACAATATATTAAAGCCTAAATCACAATAGCATTTAAAGGCAAATAAAGAAATCATAACTAATAAATATAAGTAAATTATTTGTATAAATGTTCTGTGTGTGCCGAAGGTGAAAGGTTGTTCTTTTGTTCCAATTCAAAGACAATGATTTCCTCTTTACGAATTTGTAATTCCAATAATTTCATTATTCCTATATTACTCCAATATTATCAAAATATTAATTAAAATGTTTGTATACCTAATATCCATCCAGTTGGCGGATCTCTAACAAAGGTTTCACGCAGGCCACAGCTCCTCCATATGTAACCGTCATGAGTTGAGCCAGGATATCTTGCTACTAAATTCGTTATTTTCACAATAACTTAAATGTTGACTGAATGACCTCTCAATCTTCCATTGGCAAACATTTCCTTACGTTCTCGCGGACGTTGAATGCCTTCAAGTAAAAACAATTATCAAATTAAATGACCAATATAAAAAAAGTATTTAATTTTATAATTATTTTGAAAAATTATAGGCATTATTAAATTAGGCATATTACTTGTAATAAAGGTATTTCGATATCACGAGCAAGAGATTAAAACATAAGAAAAACATATCCTATATTTAACTCTGATTACATGTACCATACAAGTATTTAATCCGACATAAAAATTGCTTTTTACCTTTGTGTACTACTCTGAATCAAGTGTTGTGTCCTAAATTGCTCATAAATATCATTGTTATTTTGAATAATTTTCAAACGAGATTTTTGACAAAATAAAAATACATTAATGATACAAGAATAACAAAAGAATAGAATTGCTAGCGAGTAAAACCATAAAACCACTTAATTATATTGAGCATTATGTATTACAAATATTTATTTGGAGCATCCTCTTAATATAAATATTTTGTTATCTAAAAACGCGTTAACGTGTGACCCATAATGTAGGTGTACATTATTACACTGTGTATCTATAATACTTATATTCGCTATCTTATATTTTTCAGTATTAACGAGTCTTTTGGTCACGTACTTAGGTACTCGTGTGCTGATTTATCATTTGACATACAATTAAAGATAATACTGAATGAGATATTCCCTTACAGCACAGCATAAAAGACAAGTAACATGTAAAAGTGACGAGAGTAAATTATTTAGACTTAAGAATGTCTTGCTGTTGTTTCTCAAAAATCCTATATTGGTTCATTGGGGCGCTCGTCATTTACTTGCTCAAAAAATATGTCCCACAATACTTTCTTCAAAAGAAATTGTAAAGGAATCTTTAATTTTATTAATATGCTAATCATAATTTCAACATTCATTATCTAAATTACATATACATAATTTTCAGAAAAGTAATTGTGGACTTTTGTAATTATATACAGGGATCGGTGGAATAATACACCAAAAAATGTGGTAAGAAATCATAAGATTGTGACCTTTGACATTATAGCAATACATAGCACTTCACTTGAATATTTCTGATGCACAAATAAATATATTGCATTTAGATACATACATTACTTATTTGTAAATTTATGGCTAATGCAATGTACTAAATCTAAGGTATTTAATATATAAAATAGATAATCGTCCATTGTGTTAAACCTGGAATATCAAACCTAAGTGGGTCGCCATTTGTAGTCAAAGTCTTGACTTTCCTTAAAATGGCAAATCTTCCATTCAAGGTATTCATAATTTATTCCTTTAATTAAAATTATTCATAAGAATAATAATGTTAAGATTAAGATGCGATGAATTTTTAACTATCCGTAGTTAGATCATAAAGATCCCTTTGGACCAACATCAAAAACACCTTGGATTTCGTTAAATGGTGAACATGTGGGAGACAGTCAACTTATTATTGAATTTCTAAAAAAGTAGATCATTTTTAAAAACGATATTTTCTCTTATTATATTACCTGTTTTTACTGTATTTATCTATTTATCAGTGCTATCAGTTAATATAACCGCTAAAATATGAAAAGTTTGTGATAATGTTTTGTGCATTAAACAGGAAATTTAACAAGAATGTTAATGGATCCTATAATGATGAACAAATTGCAATGTCTTCTGCAGTAAGAATTATGCTCGAAGAACATTTCTTTTGGTATTTTAAAAAATAAATGTTATAAAATGTATTTTGCCTCTGTATTATTAATACCTCAAGTATCATGTATCGCTCAATGTGAAAACCCCTATGTATAAATACTTATTAATCTGTTTGGTTATCTATTCATCCAGGGGATTGGCCCTATGGCGGTTTGCTTTTGGTACAAGAGAATCGTTACTAAAGCTAACTACGCAAATATCATGGGTTTATGGACAAATGATTAAGCTTGTTGTATTGTGGAGAGCCGATAGTCAAGGTATAGGAAAACACCCAAAAGAAGTAATTCACAAGATCATGTGCGAAGATATTCGAATAACTTCGAAACTTCTGGGGAAAAAGAAATTCATTCTTGGAAACGAACCTTGTGAAGATGATTGTGCAATTTTTGCTTTTACGACGCAATGCTTATGGGGATTAGATGGATCACCGTATGAAAAGCTTATAAATGGTAATAAATCTATTCATGTAATTCTATCTAAAAATTGAGAATTTCCAAATTAAATTAAATGCTAATAAGGGGGATATAATGGTTTGATTAAACTTTTTATAATAGATAAAGAAATGATAAACTTGAAAGAATATACCTTAAGGATGAAAGAGAAGTTCTGGCCAGATTGGGATACTTATCTTTCGAAATAATAATGGAGATTTTCAATTAAAATGCGATCTACGCCACAAAACTTAAACGATTTTAATTTTATAATCAATTGATATTAACTGACAAATAAAGGATATTGAATTATGCAACAGAATTCTTATATAAAAATTCTTTGTAAAGATATGTGAAACTTTTAATATTATTTGTTAATGGTGTAGTTTATTTTTACATAAATATTTAAGTACATTTTTACAAATATTATACTTAACATACATATAATTAATTAATAGATTTTTAATTTTGCTCAAGTAATTGGTAAATTAATAAAGCGTTGCATCATAATATTATGATTAGACTTTTAAGAGAATTTAAGATCCCCGGTGTCTCCTTTTTCATTAGCAGAAAAGGGTGCTGCTATTTTGTCATCAGACTTTCCTGGTTCCTCTGGGATTTCTCCTTCTTTGATTTCGATCATTTCTCCGCTTTCCTTTGGGACATCTTTTGGTTCGTTGGGATCTTCGAAGCCCACCACTAATTGGGAATAAAATTAAATATGAAAGAATTATTTCACATTGGGATAATCTTAACTCGTGAAGACATGAGTCATAACCAGTTAATCTTCAAATTATGTAATAATTTATTAGAAAAAGCTAAACATTAATTTTGTACAATATAGTTAACGTACTTTTAAGCTCTTCTGGTGTCATAATAGCATGAAGACGATTTGATTTCCCAAACAAATTAGCGTCCGTTTTATAATATGACGTGAGCGAAATTGAAGATCTGTGCAAATTCCTAATTCGGCCGAGACTTTCATCGTAGTAAATGACCTCTCTTGTTCGATTCTCACGTCGCTTCTTCCTCCGAGCAAGTTCATTGATGTATTCAGACATTTCAGGATCAGATTCTGAGCAAGAACCATCCATCTCCTTTTCTCTATTTGACCTGAAGTCTTCTTTAAGCGCCATCACTTCCCGATCATTGAGATTCCTTATCTTCGTATTTTGACCTTTCAAGAAATTGCCAGAAGCTTCTTTAATTGCCATTCGCTTCTCCCGCTTTGAATTATATTCAGAGATTCGATCCGGCCAGAGAACAGCAGCTTTCCCGGAAATAAAACTTGGATCTCCCACAAGATTCGGATTATCGGCACGACAAAAGGTATTGAGAGTAATTAAAGCTGTATCGAATTTCGCACCAAATTCGTTGTCAGACTCAAGTTCTTCAATTTCATCGTATTGGATGTCTTCGTCCGATTTGAGACGAAGGGGAAATCCATGTCGAGGATTTTTAATTTCGCCTTTAACCTTTGGCCCACGATGTTCTGCTTCTGTGTCGGAGCTCAGCGATGTATCTGACATGTTGTTCCTGAGTGAAATTGGATGATTTAATTTGTCGAATGGCGCTCGCTCTTTGTCGATGATCCGTAGAGCAAAATGGTGATTTCGGGATTTGGTAAATCCAGTGGTTTGGTGAATTAATTTCCGAATGAACTTGTTTTGTGTTTTCTTATCTGCTTGAGAGAATTTTTGTTCGAGGAGGAGACTCGATCGGAGATTTCTTGGGAAATTAGTGCTGCTGGAGACTGGGAGAGGAAGTTTTAATCCAGAATCTCTGGTTAGAACGAGAGATTCTAATGTATCGCTACCCAAATTCGTTTTTGATCTTTTATTGTTCTCCATTTCAATTCAATCTAATCGCATCAGGTTTATTATTGTAACCTCTAAACTTAATTATATAATGACGTTTTAAAATATTTAAATCTTACATGTTAAACGACTTTATTCTCCAAGAAACAAGCTTTCATTTCATTTCTATTACATACAGTAGAAATTAGAGGTTCTAATGGTGGATTTACAGATATTGATTGTCTTTTTGTATTTTAACAAAAACAATTTTAGGACTTTAGTCTCCAATAAATCGAAATAGACTTTTAAATGTACCTACTATATATTAGGTTCTACGTTAAAGTAATTATTTATTCAAACTATAAATTTAAAATTTAATTAACTGATTGTATTATTTTGTACATACTGCATTAGACAAGAAGACAAGATGATTCGTTAGCAATCAATTATAGTTTTATAGATGATGACAAGACTTAAAGATTATTGCATTAATCAGTATGCAATTATAAAAGAGTTAACAATATAACACATAACGGATCATCATTCTAATGCTCCATCGTCAAAAAGATTTGGTTCCATTGTCAGCATAAGCATGTTTCTTAGTTCTCTTGTAAATTCAACCATGGGGTTTTCGGGTGCAATTATCTATACAAATAAGTTTAAAGTTAACATACATATTGTACATAGGTATATTACACAGTCTGGGTATTGCTATAATAATAGTTTGACTTTGTTAAATACATAACATTATGTATGTACATATACAAGATGGACCATAAGTATCTCTTTTTTACAATTGTATATTTAAAAAAGAAAGATACTTATGGCCCACTTTATACAACTCGTTTGTTAATATGTACCTGCTTTAATTGCATTCTAGTCATCATTTTTCTTAGTTCACTTATTGAATTCGTCGATAGTTTACTTGAAGATTGCACAAATAAATTTTCAAGACTCGGGTTGTTGTTTATCATTTTCTCTATACCTTTGAATGTATACTATTGCATAAAAAGTTATAAAATTAATGACAATTATAAAGTTTAACATAACATTTAAAATTAAAGTTTTACATAGTCACTCGAAGGGAGCTCAATATAACGTAATGTGGGGATTTTTATTGCCAAGATGCCTTCATCTGTAAACGCGGAGTTTCCTCTAAATATTAAACTTTCCAATTCTACAAAACAAAAACAAGGTTCATTAAGTTTATTACTAATGGGCGAAAGAGATATGCATAAATATTCACTATCTTAATTTCATTTATGTATTGGAAATCTTCTAATTGTTTCTTTCAACATGCTTATGATTAGATTTAGCTCACTTTCTAATGAAGAAATGGAAAACGAATTTTCTTCATAGGTTTGAAACCAAGGATTGCACTCAAAGACCGAACATGCAGTGATTTCCTCACAAAGACTCATCTTATCACCACAAAGGGCTTTGTCCGTCAACATCTCACAAATTCCGATTTCAAGTTTCTTCAAATTCCTCAAATTCCTCAAGATGTGATGGATGTCAATGTCCAATAAAACCGTTTCCATATTGAAAGTCATTGGTCCAATGTTCATAATTCCTAGTGAAAGTTCTTCAAGATTTGGTAATAAATGACAAAGAAATGAAATTTTTCCTGTAAGGTTTGGAGTTCTTGAATGAACTTCAAACACTCGAATGTTGGCTATTGGAATCATCTTAAATGACAATCTTGGAATAAATTCATCAATAACCTCAGAAACTTCCGAACTCCCAATCGAGATCTTTTTTAATCTAGGAAGATGTCTAATGTCTTTCAGATCATTAAAATATTCACATTTGGGAATTTGAAGTGATTTGATTGTTCTTTTCGTTAAAATGATTTTCCCAAGTCTTGTCATTTCTACTATCAATTGTCTTTGAAAAACGGTATTGGGCCGTCGTGGAAAATATGGAATTTCTAATGATTCCAAATGGTGCTGATTTTCTAGGAAATTCCCAATGTATTGAATCATAACAATTCCAAAACCTCCATAAAATTGCATATCTTTCCATGATGGTAAAGCCAATTTCCTGAGTTGCATCTCATATCCATTCTCTTCATTCTCAAACTCCACATTCGGGAGAATCTGAGTGTATAAGACATGTGGGAGTCGATTCAGTTTATGATAAAAGCACTTTGTATTAATAATGGTAAGATTCTTGAGAGATTTTCTATTCCTGTTGAGTAATTCCTCAAGAATTGTTGCAAATCTATTATGAGAATCAGAAAGAGGATGTTGATAATTTTCTCCTTTAAGGGTCACATTGAGAAGGGACAATTCTTCTAAAGTATTTTCATCCTTAAATTGGCCAAGAAACACAATCGGCCAAATGAGGTCAGTTAAACCGAGCAGATGAGGAATTCGGGTCTTTTTCAATGTTAGTGACTTGATTCGACGAATGGCTACATCAAGTCCGGATTCAAAGTCCCCATTATGAACGTTATGAATTCTGACTGAGTCTAACAAAAGACTCCTCAAATGGACCAAAGAAATGAGAATTTGTTGAAATTTGACCCATCCAAAAGTGCTTGATGTAAGCTCTAATGTTCTTATATTGCTGATTGGATCATTGGGCCAATCTAAACTTGTCACAGGGCCAAATTGATACATTCTGACATTTGGAAAAGCTGATGTTGATTGTGGATTAAGCACCATAATTCTCTTATTAGGATTCGCCATTCCCGAAGGTGAAATTGTGAATTTAAAATGTTTGGTAAAGTATCCTCCTAATTGAAAGGCAGAATTCCATTGATGGTTCACGAGTCGGAATTGGAGAATGTCTCCAGTATGGAGATGATCAAAAATGCTCAATAGAACTAATACCTAAAAAATTAATTATAATATGTAATTTGAAATATTATGGCATTCTAATGTAAAAATTATTATTATAATTTTACTATCAGTAATTGTAAATGTTTAAATAACATGATAATTTTACTTACGGGTATATTCCTTCCTTGGTTCAAATGATCATTTAAATTTCCATTATTATCTCCTCCCCCATTCTCCCCATTGCCTCTAAATCTCTTGATCGAGTTCACGAAATAATTTATGATGTTTGCCATATCTGAATGCTTTTGGTAAATGACTTACTTTAGGAATTTATTCTTGAGTGATTATTTAAAATTCTTTTTATTTTATTTATTTTTGGTATAAAAATGAGAAAAAAATAATTCTATAAAACTATAAGTCAAATATTTACAAAAAATCTCCTTGACCAACAGCATCTTGTAAAACCTCAAGCAATACCAGCCATGTGTGAACAATCATACAAAGACATTTACAATAATTTACAATTCATTTAAAATAACTTTGAACAAATTCATCTTCAAATTCACCTCTGTTAACCTATTACATTTCATTATATAAATACTCTTTACATGTATTTCTTTATACCTAATTGACACATCATTTTCCATCTGTAATATATTATTGTAATTACACACAAGATAAAAATACATTAGTTATACAAAATTAAAATCAGGTTTTTTTTAACACTCTTGTCTTTGTTCCATGAGAATTGGGAAGAATTGGAAATCCGTATTTACTATCAGACGAACCATATCGATTCATTTCTTTCATTTTGGAGTCAAGTGTTGGATAATTTTCTTCCAACCCTCTTGGTTTCTTTGTATTATGAGTTGGTATTGGCGGTGCTGGTCTTTTCGTCTTCTTCCATTCCCCGTCTTGACTCTTTGGAAGATAATGCGGAGCAAAGAAGGTGGGATGGTTATTGCTACCTGTCCTATTACTCACACATTGTTTTTTCTCTTTTCTCACTCCCTCCCTATTCTTTCCATATTTCATTGAATTTGAAGAACTCGGGACTGAATTCGTATTCGTCGTTGTTGTCGCACTCAGGAGAATGTCATCAATAAAAAACAGAGGAGATTTCCTCTTCAATGGGGAATTCTTGCTCAGCGGATTATTAAAAATATTCTCATCCCTCCCGTCCTCAACATCATCATCAGCTCCAAAATGGAAATGAACACATTTGGATATTTTATTCACACACTTGTCCACAGTGGAGGACCGAATTGAGAACATTAGTGGAATAAGAAGACTCGGAACGAGTGCGAGCATAAAAAGATACTCAAGTGTGAAACCGCTCCCCCAGTACGCATAAGGACATGTGAGACAAGAGAGGAAAATGTAAATGTGGAACGGAGTCCAGCAAATGATATTGACGACCATCACAAGCAAGAAAGTGAGACGATGATGGGCTTGGAGTTTTCGGAACCATCTGTATAAAATCCTCGCATCGTCCGTCTTCCTCAGCCCCACAAGGAAGAAGAAGTAAAGGGAGGGAATGAGGAGAAGAACAGCGAGGAAGAATCCACTCACGAACCTCAGGTAGTCATCGTTGAATTGATGGAAAAAGAGACAGAAGCTGAAGTTGCTCTTCCAACCCGCTAGCGGAAGAGCTCCGACGAGGGAAGACGGAAGCCAAATGGCGAGGAGCCACAAAGGAACTGTGCCTTTAGACAACGACGAGTACTTCTGATATGGGAGATAAGACGCAAGGGTCCGATCCACGGCTAATGAGAGCAGATGGAGAGCAACTGCCAATGAAAGTCCAATGAGCAGGCTGTTCACCAAAAGACATTCTTTCCCTTGATCCTCCACGAACCGCCATTCCCACAGGATGAAGGCCGAGAGGGAAAGTTGAGAATAAAGGGTCAAGCACCCAACGGCTAAATAACTCACGAAGAGGGAATGAAGAAGACCTTGGGTCGTTTGGGGCAAGATGTAAAAGCCCTTCCGGGATCCGTTCCGTTGTGAGATTGAGATCCAACGGTTGCTCCGGAACATTGTGATAATGGCGAGTAAGTTGAGGAATATTATCAACACTCCGATGAGCATTTTGGGCACCGCAATGGCGAGAAATGTTTCAGAGGGGAAAATCGGTTTGTCTCGTTCGCGGAAATACATATTGGTGTCGAGTTTACTTGACTCGGCCCCAGGCCAACGTTGGTCCGCCGATTTGACTGTGAGGACACAAAGACGGAATTTTGCCGAATAGAGATTACAACCAGCCGTGAGTGAGAGAGTTTCCCAATAGTCAAGAACTAATGTCATACACATTCTCTCCTTTCAAGTTGATCTTCTCAGGAATGATATAAGATGGAACGGGATTTGAATTTGTTTCCTTCATAAGTGTTACAGAACTTCCTCACTCTTTTTATAAACTTCACTCTTTCACACCATTGGAAGTTCCACTACGTTTTAATGAGTTTATCTTGGAATTTAAATACCACTATCTTTGATTTCAGTTCACTTCACTATTCAGATGTGTTTAAATTCAATGTCAAAAAGATTAATCTGTAAAAATCGTTAAAGATTTGAATTTTTGAAAATCCGTACATAATTTTATGGATCAGATTTATAGAAAGAGATTTGATTAGGATGAGCTTTAGGATAAAAGTGACTTTTTAGAAATATTTTGTTTTTTGGTCTTACGGAATGAAGTGAAGATCTTCGCGGTTCAACATTAAAAATGGTAGTGAGAATTGAAGAATTCGTGAAGTATTTTATAAATTGGATCACCAGAGCCGAACGGGAAGTCGGAGGGAGTTTAAAGCGTTGAAGGCTGGAGCCGAACTGTTTCACTCGGTTAAGTAGTGGAGTCAATTCTCCTATAAGTTCTCTCGACCAGGTATGGAAATACAAATGAAATTACACGGGTTAAAAAAGGGAATATGAGGATGTAACAGGATGTAAGGAACGGAGGGCTCCACGGCTGCACGCAAAATTGAGCATTAACACTCGACTCTCGAGTCGATGGATTAACTCCTATATGAGGGGTTCTATTGCAGGTGTGTTTGTTAAAAAGACCTCACCATCCCCCACAGGTTCATTTGATAATACATCGACGAGTCCCTGGAAATGGGGGATCCTATGGAACGTTAGTTTCATCGGTTAGCATTATTGTTCAGAGCAGGCTTTCATTCATTTCCTCTGTCCCGGACGTCCAGTGAGGAACCAACCGGAAGCAGGATGATCATTATACACTCATTCACTCTATGCTCCCAAATATATTAATACATGCATTTTAACCCTTTTCCAACCATCGAAGACAAAACACACTGTTCGGCCACTCTACATAATATGGTACATACATGCGTATATAATAATTGGATGTTCGAACATTTTTTGTGCACAAGTTCACCATGCACTACACACCATTAATCTTTATATTTATTCTATAGAGCACAATGTTAATCACTTTAGATAAACTATTAATTTTAACCTAGTGGGGTAGAGACACATCAAGATGAAACATAAA
Organism: Neelides folsomi; assembly: GCA_034687125.1. Classification (NCBI taxonomy): domain Eukaryota; kingdom Metazoa; phylum Arthropoda; class Collembola; order Neelipleona; family Neelidae; genus Neelides; species Neelides folsomi. The sequence goes on along the minus strand of JAQGBZ010000010.1, from coordinate 528,761 downwards.
CCAAATATGTAGAGCAGTGAATTCAATGAGAGGAATTAATTAGGTTTAAAAGTACCATTTTACACTTTTTACACGGTAATTTTTATTTTATTCTTAATTTTCGTAAAGAGTGTAATCTTTATTATACTCTATTCCATTTGAGAAGATTATTGAGAATTGAATCATGCTACTTTACAAGTCATTAGAAATTCAAATAAACCGACATTATTTCCTGTAGAAATTATTTCCGGGTGACATGACATTCGATTGCCCGGTCAAGTAACATGATTCAATTCTCAATAATCTTCTCAAATGGAATAGAGTATAATAACACTACATAACGTCTTAACAAAAATTTACAACTTTGTCCATCTCACCTAAATAATCAATAATTTAGCAGCATTCCAAAAATTATTCTCCTCCCTTCCTGTCTGTTTTTAAACGATGTCAAGTGCCCTTTAAAGACCTTATGTGTATTCCTGGGATCGTGAAATGAGAAAGCATTTTTGGTGCCGGAAAAGGAAACGAGCTTAGGAATTTCATATAACTACAAGCACACATCACGCGATAGATGCCAGACAATTAACGTTTTTTTAATCTTGTGTAGGTATACCAAAGTAGGTACGAAGATAAATAAAGATGTCATACATAAAGATTATATACAAACTTATTTCGTTTATTTATATATCGCCTCAATATTATTCATTTAGATACTAAATTGATTTGAGAACCTTTATGTTATTTTAATAGGTACTCACCCTCAATGTAAGCAATTTAAGAACAAATGACATCATTTTACCAATTCTCTTTTCAGGTAAAAATATGATAAAATATTTAAAGCATGATATTGAATTATTTAGAATTTACATTATTTATGTACGAAAGAAAGTGAATATCTTACTTTCATGAATGCATAGTTTAAAGTTTAATGAAATTGGGAGGAACGAAGAAGCAGGTGAGAGGATGTGAGAAATTGTCTCATTCTGGTCATCTGTTGACTCTGTTACGCCATTCGCTCCAATGACTTCAATCTTCCATTATGTGAATTCCCTACATCTTCACTACTTTTCATATACCTATGTACTGAAATTACAATGGCCATGATATGAAGGGACATCCACCGAAATTAGTTCGACTATTAGAAGTATAAGGTATTGCAAACTAGTATACAGACTGAATGAATGAGTTTTTTAAAATTAGCTCGTAACAAAACTAGTTTATAATTTTCTGAGCTTATTTCTAAATAGAATACTGGTGAAATTCATTAAATTATGGTTCAAATTCGTAATCTGACAATATGATGGTAGAATCAATCGTATGATGTGGAGATGTGGAGATCACTTAAACAAACATGGTCAATTGAAGACAACAGAAATAATTGTATACAAGTTTTTTTTATTTCGTTCTAATGCATTATGGCCGCTTTACCAATTTATTTAAATATTTTACACAAAATGCATAACGTAGGAAAAAATTAACGATTATATCAAATAACTAAATGTCTAAACGCATATAAACAACTAAATTTTATTGCTTTACCTAGAAATGTCTTCGGATGCATAGATAATTCAATAGGTAAAGTACATACATTTATACATTGAGTTTAAATAAATTGTGAATGAGTGACTGGTTGCAACATTGTTCTTTAAGCTTAAGAGCTTGAGCTTGAGCTTCTCAATCCATTGTAAACTTTGTTAATCGATTTTTGTCCCAAAATTTTTCTAAGCCCTGTTAAAATTGAGAATTTATATTAAATTTTTGTATTTCATTTATATGATTATAAAATAAGCGTATGTAATTTAATATGAAGTTTAAAATATAAATAGTAGAATTGTATAAATTACCTTCTTTTTCTTCAGCTGTAAATTCTTTCTTTGGAAATTCAATATCAAATGTGATGTAAAGGATACCATAAAGATTATTGTTGTCGTAGTTGGGCATTCCTTCTCCCTTCTTTCGTATCCTTGCACCTGACCATGTAACCTTTTCTCTTGACACATGAACCTTGTGGCCGTCGAGATGCTCAATGCTCATTTCAAAACCAGTTAGAGCATCTTGAAGTGAGATCGTGATATTGGTATAAAGATCGTCACCTCTCCTCTCAAACTTCGGATGTGGCAGTGTTTTAATGCGAATTCTCAAATCACCGGGTTCACCATCAATATGAGGTTCACCTTCTGCAACAAACCGATTTTCTTGTCCATTGATCATTCCTTGTTCGATTTCGAATTCAAGAGTTTTCTCCTCATTGACAAATCTAAAGAAATCAGAATTGATTTAGAGCCTTTACATTATTCAACTTAATTCATGATAAAAAAATATACATAAATATATCTGTGAAATAATAACATCATAAATAAGATAACGAAATATTACTTGATATTTGGACACTCATCACAGACAGTTTGTTGAGTCATTTGGAATCGACCAGGACCAAGTTGTCGTGTTACCATTTCTTGCCGGCAATTACATTTCCTCGTACCAGACGAGGGTTTTGAAACTGGTTTATTTCTTGTTAACTAATAAAGAAATCGATTAGATAATATTTATAATATTTAATATTGCTTAATAATAATACATTATATTTATTAAATTTCTTTAAAGTTTAATTACTTCGACAAAGTTTCCTGAGTACAATTCCTCTAGTGTTACTGGTAAGTCCATAATAATATCGGCTCCTTTTTGAACTTCTTTGGTTCTCTCATTTCCTCCCCAAAAGCCTCCAAAGGAATCTCCGAAGAAAGATTGGAAAGGGTCCATGCTTCCGAAATTACTCTCTTTCTTCAAACATTCCTCCCCACACCTGTCATACATTTCTCTTTTCTCGGGATCGGAGAGAGCTTCATAGGCACCACTCAAATCTTGGAACTTTTGAACGGCTTCTGGGTCATCGGTATTCTTGTCAGGATGAAGCTCTTTGGCAAGACGGCGGTATGCTTTCTTGATCTGATTCGTTGTCGCTGACCTCGGTATTCCAAGTATTGAATAAAAGTCTCGACTAAAAAAGAAAAATACACATCAGTCCATATTTATTCCAACTTATGCTTATATAAATTCTACTTTCCATTTCTCTTGAATGAATGAACATAATTTGAGATAAGGATGTTTTTTGTTTTCGATTTTAAATGCAAAAAGGAGTCAAATGTCACATACCCACAAAGGACAATTGAAAACTGGACTAGAACAATTAAAAAAATAAACCAAGAGCTCCATTTGCTGGTAATCATTTTTAATTTGCCTTAAATGTCTAATAATACTTCACCTTACGGATTTAACTTTTATAAAACTTAATAATAATCGTGATCTTATATAAATAAAATAGAGGAATGCTTTTAAAATTAATGAGAATGGAAGATTAGGTTGGGATTTTTGAGTGAATTCCTTTTGCCGGCTCGATTGGACAAATGTGAGCTTTTCATTGGGCCAAATAGAGGCAGAACTTTCAACTATACGAATACCAAGAGATAGTCGTCTGGTAAGGTAAGAGGTGATATGAGAAATTGACCCAAACCAAATTCCTAAAAGGAAGATTGTGCGAAGAAATGAAGCAGTGAAGAGAAGTCATATTGATGAAGCAAAGCATTTAATGAAGCAAATGAAGCTTTATTTTCTGAGAATTTAGTAAATTATAGTGATATAAAGTCAATTTATATATTTTAGTAAATGATAACAGATTATAACAATATGCACGGAATACAGCCATAGAGTTCATGAGTTCATTGGCTATTTTCATCATATAAAATATGACTTTTAATTGGATCCAGAATTGTTTCCAGATGAAGCCTCTTCACTTCTAAACTTGGATTTGTTCTTTCCTTTTGATTTGCTCTTGCCTTGATTTTGACCTTGACCTCCTTCCTGTTTGGTGAATTTCCCATTCCTCTTTGAAAATTTGTAAACTCCTGTTGAGACAGGAAGCCTGGTGTTACCTCCTTTGCACATTATAGTTCTGTAAATGGCATCAAAACATACAATTTTTCATTAAAATGCAACTTTAACATTTTTAAATATGCATAAATGCCGATTTAGCACGATTTAGATAATTTTTACCCTCCAGGTCCTGAAGCTGCGATGGAGTTCCAATCAATATTCGGAGCACAGGGTTTGGCAAATGGCCACGGATTATTTTTCTTCCCTGCTCCAGGTGAAGGCTCAAATGTGAAACGGTTTTTCTTGTTAACGCTTACGACATCAGGAGCAACTTGGTAGGCACAAGGATCAACAATACTTGTTGTAAAGTACTCTGTCTCTCCATTATTCTCACAAACTCGGCAGATCATGTATGGGATCTCTCGTCTGGATGTGAATGTGAGGCATTCTTCGGTATCGATAGTCTCAAGAACGGATGTTGGGTCTCTTGAGCAGCATTCTTCAATTGGTTCCATGCAGCAAAGTTGACATGAAGGCTGGCAGCATGTGCTTCTTGGGTAAATAAAGTTCGAATGACAAGGCATAATGCAATTTAATGGTTTTTGATCGTTTACTTGTTAATTTTGCAAAATTATTAAAATTTTCTCAATTGAACGGGCAAGAAATGATCAAAATGTGAAGGTATGCTTAATTCGTTTCTATGTGAAGCTATAGAAAAAAGTATGATGTAAACCGAATACGTCTTCATTTAGCGCATTCAATTCATTAGTCATTGGTCAAGTCCATTCCTATCTGAAAGATCTGCAGTGCCATAAGTATGAGGTCATGATTTAATTATATTTATGGAAATAATATATATGTATACTTTGATTGAGAAATAGAAATACAAAAGTCCTTATGTGTATATCATCTCACGGAAAAATTAAAAAACTGAATTCTAAACATGCATATTTTATAATGCTTAATAATTTGTTAGACCATAATTTATGATGAATTATTAAAAAATATCTAATCATTTATTTTTATATGTAACTATAAATAAGATCATTGGAAATAACATTTATAAATTATACAAAGCTTAATATTTAATTAATGGTCCAAGTCTTTTTTATAGTTAGTCATTGTTAAGTATTAAAACAACCTTTTAACCAACTGAAAAATAAAAATTACGATAAATTATACATTTCAATTAAAAAATGTAACATTAAAACAAGGTTCATATGGTAAAATTATCTATTAAGTTAACATATTCAATCATTAATAGCTTATACAAATAAATATAAATGGTATATTGGTACATAACATTCGCAACGTTCACACTATTTACCTATATTTATAGTTATCATACGAGCAGAATAGTATGTTCTCCGACTACAAGTAAATAACTAAATTAAGTTAAAGTAGAACGAAGCAAAGACAAGATTTAGATACTATAATTAAAATTAAAGTACCTAAAGTGAACGCATATTTGAAAAAAATATTTAAAAAACACTTTGGATAAACGTTTAAAAAAAGACACTCTGACATTTTAAGTGCTATTTAGGATAAATAATAAAGACATTTACATTTAAAGAATGAAAAGAGTAATAAGTGTATAATACTAGTAATACTAATATTTAGCAACATTTGTATTTACAAGATAACAAATATTAAAACTAAACAATACGTATGGAATGTATCGGGAGTACTATAGTCGCAAAGGGGGATATAAAAACACAATCAATTTTTGTCAATATCGTATATTAGCCTTTTTATTTACAAACTGTGATCCACTCGTCAACCGTACATGTTTGGCAGATAACTTTACAACACCAGAAGAATTGACAATTACATCTTGATGAGTAAACTTGTCTTATAGTGTTATATCCTCTTCCGCAACATAAAGTTCCACAACTGCCCGCATCTCTCCCTCCTGTTTTATTACACCGTCGACCCGAAGTTCCCGGAATGTCGAAATCGGATATTGAGTCACAATAAGTAGGGGACTTCTCATAATACCACAAATCGATATTACCCTGATTCCTGTATTTTTCATCTCTTCTCTTCCTCCTTTGCTTCTTCTTCCCTTCAATTCGATTCAAAGGCTGATTTCCCAACTCAGACTGATCGATCATAATGGCCCGTCTAAATTTATTCTTCAGCACTGTGCCAACTCGTCGAAAGTCCGGTGCAGAACGCCAGCAAGTTCGAAGTTCACAGCTTCCAGACAAACCATGACATTTACAGCGAACCTCCATGTTTGAACTCACAGCCTATAAACAAAAATATTTCATTATAAAAACTCTTTTCATATCTCAAGTTATTTCTCGATGAAGAGCAAGAGAGGTAAAAAATGAAATAAAAAAAGAAAGAACGTTGGTCGTCAGATGGTTAAAATTAATATTAGATTGTTCCTTAAAAGCGTGAATATGAAGCAGTGGATGGGAGCAATTTATCAAAAGAAGATATTGGTATTTGAGGAAATTAATTAACGCTGAACCCTGAACTTGGGTTGAAAGGGATCGAGGAATTCCGACGGGGAGATTTAGGGTAAAAGGATCCCCCACGATGAAGGGAAAAGTGAACAGTAGTCACGTTATCCTTCTTTTTTCTCACCTCCAGGAGTAAATTATGATATATTCCGGAAATCCCATCCCTTATAGTCCTTCCTCGGGCCGTGAGGGAAGGTGAGAGGTAATTAAATGTTATGCCATTAAATACAAAGGACTCGGAACCTCAACGTCCGCGACCTTTGTCTCACCTCAAGCTAGCGATGTAATAAACAGAAACCCTTGAATTATGTTCATGTTGTAATGGGAGCGTAAGTATATGGTAGACCAGCAGGTCATTTCAGAATGTAAGAAATCCTCCTTTGTGTAGAGTGTAGCACGTAGGTAATAAGTACGTAAATGTGAAATTAGACTTTTAGAACTCAATATGACCAGCGGAGTGAGAGAGAGGCAAAAGGAAAAATTGAAGAGGAACACTGGTACTTATTCGGACCCTTAAAAGAATAATGGTTATTAGAGAATTGAGATGAATGGAGAAGTAATGAGTAAGTACTATTTTACCACTTTCTCTATTACATTTTATGCCCCTTCTAAACCCAACATTTTTTATCATTCATTCAATCAATCTTTGGTCTTTGATTAAGTCATTAGCATGAAGGTATTCGTGTGAAAGTTCGATTTTTCTTGTGTGTTTTCACTCCTGGCGATTGATTGAAGATGAGAGTTAGTTTTAAACAGGTGAGTCGGGAACTTCAATAGTGAACATCATAAGGAGCAATGAGTCTAAGAAGGCTTGTAAATTAAGAGTTTAACTTTTGGAGGAAGTTTACAGAATGAGTCGAAGAATTCAAGGTTCATTTAAGGTAAAGGGGCCGAAAAATAAAGATTGACTTCTCCTTCATTTCCCAAAGGAAATTGGGATTTTTTCCTTTCTCTTAAGGTTGATTTTTGTGGGTTTGGAAGGATATGATGTCTCTATTTAGCGTAAAAGAATGAGCTCCCATTGTTCCTCCGCCCAAGAGAAGGGCTGTTAGTTAATGGACTACGTAATGGAGTCGTAATAGTGGTCGAGGGTGAAGGGACGTGATTTAGCGTGGAAATGAGAGGGTGCATGAGGGGATGGTGTGAAAGTATGCACTTCCAAATAACACCTCCAACACTGACTGTGGTAGGGCGCCCACCACGGAGATAAACTCATTATTTTTCACGTGGAAATTATTAGCTAAAGGGCAATAGGTGCCTTAGGTCCCTTCAAGGCAAAAGCGCCGGGCCTCGGCTGAGGTGTTGACCATTAAGGATCCCCCTCATCACTCTTATCTTTCTCATATTAACAACATTCCCATGATATTACAAGAGAGAGGGGAAAGATATGATCCAGAGATTGGAGAATATTAAGAACAAGGCAGATGATGAGGTGAGAGGAGGCGGCCAAAGTTCTCAAATGAGACAAAACCACACCTCAATTTAATCTATTAGGATTCTTTCGTGGTTTTACTCCAACCTTCAGCTATTATCTAAAAAGAGTATACCTAATACTGATAGAAGAATGTCTGGAACTATTTTTGTATTCATGTTGTAATATTATATAAAGATATTTACATCTTCTCTTATGTACCTTGATTGTGTTTGTGTTTGAAAGAAGAGTGTGGGGTCAGTTAGCACCTTTTAATTTGGAGAGGAAGGGCCTTATAAAACTGTCTATCTCTATTTCATGTTCATAAATTAAATTTTCTCACATTAGAGAGAAGAAGAAATGTTCCTTTCACTGCTCAACCTCAGGGACTAATTTATTTTATTAGTGGAACGCTATTAATTTAGGTGTGAAATGACTTTCACATTAATGACTTTATTCTCCATAATTCATTTAATTTCCTTATCAAAATGCATAATATGCATTTTAATATTATTATACCTTATATTATGTTTTATTGAGATTTTATCTTTTAGTTGGAATTTTGAAATTTGTACTTTCAAATCTCGAACTTTTTATTTAAATAATTATATTAAATAACTTATAGTATTCTTAAATAGCCATTGTAACTTTTCTTGTTTAACGTTCTTCTAGGATATCTTTTTTTTTAAATTTGTTGCATGAACATGAAAAAACGAAAATACAGATATTTCACTTTATTGGTATGCGTTTATTAAGTAAAAATGCAATTTTAAGCCGTAGAAAATTCCAAAAAGGAATAGAATAGTGAACCATTCATCATCCTAATAATTTCCTTTATTTTTAATCTTCTATTCTCCCTTAATGCCCTATTTAATTTAAAGAAAAGCCATAAGATTAAGAGAAAAGAAAGAGAGCTTAGGAAAGTGGCGCCATAAAATTCATAGCAAGATTCGCTAAAGTACCCATCAGTGAGTCTTAGGTCTATAAAAGGAAAATGTTTTAATTTTTTACCTGTCTGCCGACTTTATTGTTATGTAGATTGATGCGGGAAGGTAGGTCGTGGGACTTTTCTCTCGAGTCAAGGAAGATCTTTGCAAATTTGAGCCCATAGTCCATATTGTGAGAACAACCAGACCATTTCCAACTTGAACTTGAGGCCCGACCTCGTTTCAGCATTGCTTCATTACTTTAAATATACGATCCAGTCATTTCAATTATAAGGATTTATTAGGATTTAAAATGAATGGGTAATTAAAAAGAAGCAACTCACCTTTCGTCAAATGAGTAGTCAGAGTCTTTTGAAGGAATGTAATTAACTTGGTCATCATATTGCAGTCCACATCCACAAGAAAGGAGTTTTCCCTGACTGCAAGCTTTTGCTACTGAATAGGCCACTCCAGCAGCGGCAATCGCGTGTCCAAATGCTGACTCCCGATACCCTGTAAAAATTTAAATGATATCCTTCAGAATTCCCATCTCTTTAAGTTCTCTTCTTCTAAACGGCTCCTATGACGGTGTTCCCTTTAAGGAGAATAACATGGGATGAGTATGAAAACAAATTATGATCTTGGCATATTTATGAGTAGAAAAAATAAAAACATTTGCCTAAAGTGACATTTAGCTTTAAAGAATGAGAACAAGAGCGAATCATCTTGCATCACTTTTTATTGCCACCATTGTGTGCTTGTGCATGTGTGGGTTCTGACAATTAAGACTTTACTCTGGTTTCCTGCAAACTTTAATTACTAAATAATTCTATTCAACGTCCATAATGCTAATTTCCCTCTGCGTTCCTCAGTAGATGAAAAGATGAAATGAAAGGGGATAAAAAATTATGAAAAATAATAAGGAAGCTTCATGAGCGAAAGTCTATGATCAATCCGGGGATGGAAGGCCTAATAATAATGGTATAGTAATGTGGAAGGAGTGTTTCTTCATTGTCGAGAAAGTATATGTTCGCATTGTGTGTATGATGGACCTGAGGAAGGAGGAGATCATGACTCGGTATGAATTTCAATTAAGAAAGTGTTTTCATTCGAGCCCTGATTGCACGGCGGCCTATTGTATCGATCCCCCATTTGTGCATGGACAATTGAGCAATTGGGAGAGGTAAATGAAATGTTCCGGCGGCTCCTCAAGGTAAGAGTGGATGTGAGGAACCTCAGGCGACCTCATACGTTTCAATTCTTGACACAGAGCTCCCCTTTAATTTCGAGCTGTGCATAGGAGGATAATGGTATGGCGGGGAGAGAGTTAATGACATCTCAAGGTACCGCTCTCTTGGTCAAATTACCTCTCCATTATCATTACCTAACGCGTGGTGGAGGATCTGAGACAGAATGGGGGTCGGGGAGGATTCCATGCATGGCGGGGGAACTGGAACTGGAAGAGGAGTAATTGCCGGCAATCAAGTCTGATTGAGAGATATGATTAGGGGAGCCACCCAAGGAGGAAACCCTCTCCCACTCCTCCATTCCGCAATTACGAATTATGATCGTTTTTCCAAAACCCTCCTAGAAATCCCAATAAGAACCATCAAGTAATCAGCAGGCTCTTTACTCTTCTCTAATCAGTCCCCCTTTCTCACAGCCTCAACACATCTCCTCTTCTGCATCACCTTAATTATCCACTCGTTTCACTAAGCGAGACAAAAAACTTCCTTCCAGCCCGGGATGAGAAAATTAATATTTTCAAATGCAATCAATGCTAAATTAATTATTCCAAATATCTTAGCTCTCCGGGCCGGGTCGGCTCTAATATCAGTATTACAGATACTTAAGCTTATACCATGAGTAATATGTATGTAGTAAAATACATACTTCGGCGAAGGGAGTGAAATACGGAGGATTCTGTGAAAAATGTTTTTTTACATTCTCGGACCATGTGCAATTGAGATATTCGAACAAGTATGTATTATACTTATTACGTATTCGAGGGTCTTTTGGAAAAGAGGAATATGAGCATGCTAATAAACTAGACACATGGAGGAAGTCTTCGAGTTATGTAGATTCTCTTCCTTAATCTCCTTGTAAATTCGTGTAAGTGTATTGGGTTAGGCGGTCTGGAGATTGAGTCTGTAGGTTCGTTTCATTTCATCAGATCCATAATTTTGTTTCCCCACGACGAAGACGAAATTTACATTACATTTACATCTTCACGAAGGCAGATGAGCATACCTTACCTCCATTGTTGCTCGTATATTTACAGGACTTGGACGACTCCATACATTACAATTTATAGTCGAGGAGATCTGAGAGCACGACTGGATCTCCAAATATTCTGGATATTTCTCTCTTCAACACATCCACAATTTCATATTTACATTATTTGTGGAGAAAACCGCCCAAATCACGACCAAGCCGGCACTTTTCTTAATCAATCCAACAGATATTATGCTAATCCGGTTTTCAGACAACTCTTTCACTTCGTGATTTCTCCAATTTCTACTTAAATTTCTTCATTTTAGGTCTATTTTATCATTACATGATTCATACTTGATATAAAATTTTACCAATTTTTATTATTGGGTATAAAGGGGCAATCAAGAGCCAAACATGAACTCTTTTCAAAATAGTTCTATAGATCGATAAATTTTGAATTAAATTACGAGGATAAAGAAATTTATGAAATATGAATGAATCTCCAATTGCAAGATTGTTAAGATTTACGATCATATTTGGGATTTACAGGAAATCTGTCTATTAGTTTTTTCTCGTCTAAATGAACCTTCATAGGAATTTAAAGTTCTTTCAAAAGGTGTCAAAAGTAACAGCGGCATATTTTTGTGATTTTGTTGTGGGAAAATGATTTTGAAAAAGTCAATTAGTTCCACTTTCCCAATACTAAATGCGGAGTCATCCTTGAGAGTTCATATTTGAAATAATAATCTCTTTTTCCTTCAATGAGCAAGAGGTAAAATCAAAAGGGTTCGCCATCCTCATTCCACAAATATCCAAATGTAATGTATTAGTTAGATAGAAGAATGAAGGAGAGCAACGTGGCGGGCGCTCTGTTTGTAGGAAAAAGGGAAGGTCGAGAAGGAAGAAAAGATAAACGAGTTCATCGATCACTCCATTCATTGAGTGTGGGAGACGCTGGGTGTTGGGCGTGTTGGGGAACGACGCAGAGAGAGAGACATTCTTAGGTGGTCACCTGGTCAACCTCATAAATATAGCTGAAAATGAAAATTCTTGGGCCGATGAGAGGAAGTTGGTTGGGTTTAGTAATCACTGTGTCACCGGGCGAGATGAAGACGTTCGAGAAGCCCAATGTGTAATGAAGGGCAGGAAAGGACAATTGTAACGATTCTCTTATTATGTTCATTGTGAGGGCTAAGGGTGAGTAAACGGGCCTTATTTATGACCATCTTCCTCGTGAATGGGGAGAGGGAAGGGCACGTGAATCAAATGATGACAGGAGTGAGGTTACTCTATAGGAATCAAGGGACCCCGGCACGGTCAAGTGATTCGACACACTCCGGTAGGTCAACCGGCCGGACCACCTCGGCTCCTTTTCCCACATTATGTATTTACACATTTTTAATAGTTCGAGCACTTTTGGGATACCCTGCTCCATTTTCCATTTCAAATCCATAGTGAATTCCTCAGGTTTCAGATGGAGTTTCATTAATTGCATATATTTGGACTGTGTTTTTATGAATTTGGAACCCTTTAGTTCAAATAAAGGGTCCGTTTTGCCCCAAATGAACTCTTTTAAATAATCATGTTAGTTGAATGACCTGAATGAAATGGGTATGTGGGGATTGTGAAGGTTGAAATGAAAAAGCTCTTTTTCTAATTTAACACGTTCAATAAATCGAGGGGGATTTAGTCAAAGGATCCGCGCTCCTCAATTCCTCAATGAAGAGGGGTTTAATAAGTTTAATTAACGATAGAAAGGTATTTGTTTTCATGATGAAACACACCCTTTTCAGTAATAAAGTCGAATAATTCGAGTACTTTACACATCCTAACACTTTCAAAATCATGATTAAAGGCATAATGTGATGTAATATGGTAAAATAAAATATTGGAAAGTTAAATATTCTGATGTTATAAAAAGAACAACATTCTACTCGTAGATTGATTTTTGTTCCAAAAAGACTTTTTTAGTTAAAATTCCATATTATTATCATACTCGTACAAGGATGGATTTATATCCATCCTTGTACGAGTATGATAATTTTACGCTTTGATTCATTAATGAAATCTCAATGGTAAAGTACTTTGTACTGATGGACTTCCATTGAATGGTAAAAATGAAAGAAAAATGAAAGGGAATATTAAAGTATTAAACTGGAAATATGGTGAGATGACGAGACAAGAGATGTGTATTCAGATAGTATGAAATCGTCATCCCATCTCCACTTCATTGTACCACCAAAAATTGTGTCCCTCGTCCTTGTGCAGGACAAGTCCTTTCCTCTATATGCCTGTCTTCCGTTCCCCGGGAGACTCTCCGATGTGAAATTGAATTGAAAGCTCATCAAAAGATCAAAGAGAAGTCATCTCCTCCCCAGCTATCATCAAACACACAATTCCAATTCCGCTCGTGCTCCGAGGTTGGATGGAGGGACCCGGCCGTGCGCCCATCTTATTACGCACATTTCATCCAAATTCTCTCTCTGTTTTCTCTCATGAATACGATGCATTACTTACATGCGTTTGCATCTTCTCCCTCTGTGTTAAATTACTCTTCCCTCATCCTGCAGGGCCGCCTTGAAGGCTCATTCGAATACATTTTAACATCCTTGGGATCAATGCATTCTAAACTAAATATTTATTACATTCCCACCATATACGAATGAATGAAATCTACGTCCTTCATTTTCTAAAACTTCTATTTACCAGCTTAAACAATTCATCTATGCCACATGCAGCCATGCAGAGTGAACTAAGCCAAAATAATGATTGAACTTTTTTTTGCTCAAAACCCAGGATTTGCATACTGATGAGGGCCGATTATGAGTCTACATATAATTATTAAGTAAGAACCTTTTTGGAGTAGCTGTGAGTTGTGGGGGTTTGGAGAACCCTGGAGGGATGAACAATTCCATCGATGCTTCTGCATCTGATTCCCGCACTCATCTGTGGCGAGTTTGAGGCCTTGGATGGCAATTTTGGTGGCGTCTGGTGATCGGAAACATAGTTCCATTTGCTCACGGGTGAGTCCAGGTACAGTGTGGCAAACTGAGGCAGCGTCGGCCCAGAGCGAAGTCGCCGGGTCGAGTCTTAAGATTGAATTCACACTCGCAGCCCGAGGAGGATATCGCTTCCGCGACACGACGGAGTTTTCGTGATGATCCAATTCTCTTTGGAAGGCGTCGAGTTCCGTCCGGAGAAACCGGGCTCGGAACTTCCCCACCACTTCCCCCCGACCTTTCTTTGTACCGCCGATTCCACCAACGCCCCTGGAAAAACATCAAAATTGTTTCACATTTTAATTTAGCAAGAAATATCAGTAAATATGCGAACTTTGCTCAACGCTTAACAAGATGAAAGGTATATGAGTAATATAACTCAGACTGTTGACTCTTTTGGGGCAGAACCCCTGACGTGACTTTGATGATAAAGCTCTTAAAGAAGAAAGTCAATATTAAATATTTAACCTTAGAGCTTCAATAGCTAGGAAATGAACGAAAAAAGGAGTTTGCATAGTGAATCCAATCTTTTAATAGCATATTGGACATTTGTCAAACGAGACATTTGGATATAGGTTGTCAATGTAAAGCTATCAGATATATCAGATATAAATCTTACATTTATAAGGTAAAATAAATAAACCTCTTAATGATATTGACACGCTCGTTTGCAAAAAACGTGTTAAAATACCGGAAATCCGGACAAGATCCCACTTTAATGTTAGAGGACTGAAGCGTCTCGAGTGCAAATACTTTTCATATTCAAAAATTGCATAAAAAACCAGAGTTTGGTCAATTGTGACGGGTGAAGAATGTGAGAAGGTGGAAGTCAATGGATTTCATGCTTATTCAAAGGAGCTTAATAGAATGAATGATAAATGATATTTTAAAAGATGGGATCATTATTAATATGTGAATGAAATTTGTGAGTCGGACTTTCCCATTTTACTATCATATCACTGTTACATTGTTTGTGTGTGTACGTGTAGTATAAAAGTGTTGTAAATATAAAAGGAGTCATTGAGGAGTTATGAGATCCATTGTAATTCACTGACAAGAAGGAACAAACAAGTTTTCTTCAAGTATTTATCCTATCTAAACACACACTTACCATTCAATTTTCCTCTTCATATGTCGATGCACAATATTTACATTAAAGCTTAGCTTGGGAAGGAAAGGGGTTCAGCTCCCTTGATGATTCTTATAGGAGAAGGAGGAGGAGAAAGAAAAGGGCCGAGGGAGAACGTGAGCTTAACAATTAATAAAAATCAGATTTTTACCTTGTGGAGGCGTAGGTAATTGCAATTGATTCCCTAGCCAAAAATAGCACCAGCAGGAAAAGAGAGCCGAAGAAAGAATGTCTCATTTTTACCACATAACAATTAGGAAATGTGTCGTTTGAGACAGTTGGAACTGATCGTATCGTTTTTTAAATTTCATAGTGATCCTTAAGTTTCCTCCATTATTCTAAACGGCACTTTATTTTGATCAATATGAAACGATGTACAAACTGTCCGTTAATCTTCAAATGTTTATTTCTATCAATTTAATAATTAGATAGATCAACCGGTAACAATATTAGGGATATAAAAATGAATTGTAAAACAAGGCAAGCCTTTCCACCCGCCTGTCCTTCTTCCAGTTCGAGAGTCAATAGAGGAGTCGGAGCTTGGAGAGAGAAGAAGAGAGCGAAGGAGGAGGAGGGAAGGCAGGCGGGAGGAGGAGCCTATTTGCAGAATTCCCTCCATGGGAGAGATTTTTGGGAGTGGAAGCAGGAGAGATTTTGCCCAACCTCATCTTCCACATCCTAATCCCCCCCAAAAAAGAGGAAGAAAAAGGTGAGGTTAATGGGACACATAATATCGTCCCCCTTCTCCGCTTACAAAACTCTTATCGCCCTCATCATCATCATGGTCTTTAGGCTTAAACGGCCCTTATCCATTCATTCTCCCAGGGACGTAGTGTATTCACTATTATATTTATGTATGATAGACATAGACATGATATTTACTTGTATTTAGTTATTTATTGAGAACATAAGAAGCTTCAACACTACTTCCATCCTCCGAAGAATGAAAGTTGACTTGGACATTTGTGTACAGAACACATTTAGAATGAAATGGATGAGAGAAGAAGCCGGTTGAGAAGATGATCCTCATGAAGGGTGACTCTTTTGTTCGTCTCCATCACCTGCCTTCTTCCCTTTGCCGGCTCCTTCGCCCACACACCAAAGTAGTCACCTTCACTTCAAATAACTAAGGACTCACTCTTAATGCCCTTTATTGCAAACACATGGAAGCTTGTAAGTTGGTCCCAAATTGCCCATCACTCGTCCATTTCTTCAATCAACGTGTTGTCGGTGTTCCCCGGTGTTGTGAATGCGAAGGAAACAGTCGAGGTGTGTGGGGTACATGAAGTTTTCCAAAAGAAGTAAATACATGAGCAGTTCAAACCATTTCGACTGAAAAAGAGTTTTGTTTGAGAAGACCGAAAATTCTTTTCAATGTGGATCCAAAGAAGAAGCGAAGACCCGTGGAAGTTGTTGAGCAAAATGATCGATTGATGCTCCACTTCACCCAATTCCACACTTTCTGACGAGATGCTATAACGCGATAACCATTAGTGTAGGCCGTGTATGTGGTCCCTTGGCCGGAGGAAATACACATTTTCATCAAATGTGTGCAAATTGAGCCGTGAAGGCAAATGGGAGTGACAGGAGAAGGTTGGAATAGGAACAGCTCTTTTTGGATCTCTGATGAGCGGAAAGGAACAAGGAACGCGTTCTGTTCTTTCCACTCAATTATTCTCAACATCCCACCCGCGCACATTCTCACAATCCACCTCCAATTACACTTTGTTTCGTCATGAATGAAGGACAAAGCAATAAGTTTTCTGTTGGAATTATCTGTATTTAGAATAGTTGGCAATTTCTATTATTACTTAACTTATTTGAAGCTCACAATTTAATTAATTAATTTAAATGCAAATTAGGCAAAATCATGTAAGTGAAAGCTGACTTTCACCTTTTATTAGTAAAAATGTCCTAATTAAATATTTAAAAAATTAATGATTGTCGTTTAACTTTTTTCCATAATACGAACAATCTCATTTATTGCTTAATAAATTACAGAGAGTATACAATTTGTTTTTTATATCTAGGTGTATAATTTTAAAGCATCATACTTTTCCTTATAATTTGACTACTTGAAGTTTGTTTTAGATCCTTTTTACGTTATAGCTCTAACAATAAACGATGTTGATTTTTAACAAATATAAAATTAAGGTAAAAAACAGCCTGGCTCCACTGTCTATTTTTATTGTTGGAGGTAAGTAAGTAAGAGTGAGATGATGGGCTCATTGTCAGTACTGTAAAGGTAAGTAAGTTTTAAAAGAGCCCCTCGAAGCGATGAATTTTGTGACGATGCGGCATTAAAGAGAAATGATTTAATCACTCACACATACTTCTCATAGTCTTCTAGTTATATAAAAAGGGCTTTGTGTAAGTGAGAGGCAGAACGGTGGCTAAAAGGATAATGTTCTCAAATCTCTGTGAGTGAGAGGAGGAACTCATTCTCTCAAGAATGATATTCAAAGGTATGTTATAACCGGCATATTCTCTTGTTAAGTCTGATGGTCATAAGGATAACAGCAATAATGCTCATCATCTTCCGACTCCGCACATCTCTCATGTGTGGAATGTGTCACAGGAAAAAAAACCTTTTTGGTATGTATCCGTTCTATAAAGTATCTCGTGGGGTTTTTGAGTGATCCCTCCAACTCCGAGTGGTCGACCGAAATGACATGAAAATGAAAAGGGAAATGATGAGTTATGCTGATGATCATTCGTTGCTTCAGTTTCCCTTCATGAGGTGCGGAGTGGAGAGAACTTTTTTATTACTCAGCAAAATTCCTCAAATATCCTCCCATTAAATCCACAAAAACGAAGAGGGCCAACACTTCCTCTCATCTCCTCCCCAAATAGTATGGAAGGCATTCCTCGCTCATTAAGCTCATTTAAGGAGTTGGAGTCTAAAAATGCTTTAATTGCTACTCATTAACTCCCCATGTAGATCTTCTCAATGTGGATCTTTCTGTATTCTGAAGTATGATACATAAAATTCATATTTCTCCTCTATATTAAGTTCTTATAATAACTAACAATTAATAAGTATAGCTTAGTATAGCTTATAATCATGGACCATTTTAATTTGTTCATTCAAACTGACAATTTATTCTTTTGTTGCTCATTTAGTAATCATTGGGTTATAGGATAATAACATTTCAAATATTCTAAATTCTATTTATCAATAATTGTTAATTGTAAAATTTGGTTTTAGATTGTTTCATCTATTTAGAATATAAAACGTATATGACCTAACTTAAAGTAAATTATCTAATAGGACATACCTACTTACATAGTTAATTACTTATTGTTAGATTATGTAATGTGTAAAATTTATAATACTAAACCAGCAATTGGCCAGTCTCCCGACTGGTTTGTAACTTTTATTCATTAAAAACTATTAAATAGTACTGAGTTTTATTAAAAAGTATCGTGGAAATATAAAAAATATTATAAATACATTACATTTAAGCACTTAGAGATGAAAAAATAAACAAATTTGACCATTTATTAAAAATAATTAAAATGCGTTGGAGGGAATATACGAACGATTTAACGGTTATTCGGCGTTAATTAATTAACTGAAAACGATTTTCAAAAAACGGCCCGTTAGTCACCACACGGGATAGGAGCCGAATTTTTGGAACAGGTTTGAAACCCCCCGCTTTTGTATTTCTCCCGGAAAGTCGGTCCATCACAGACAGACACGGATATTTTATTAGTAATGGATTGGAAAAAACTTTTTTCAATTCGCAATATCCTGCAATTTTATCTCGTTAGATAAATGTTTACTTTTAAATAGAAATGAGCATTTTCAAAATCAGAAGTACACATGTAAAATTACGAGTATTCAATAGATAATCAGAAATAGGTAATCAGTAATCATAAATATTAAAACGTCTTTAATTTACTATCGGGGAGATTTGCCGCGTCGTATTCCAAATAAACTTAAAGCTACTGTATTCAATTGCATGAAGAATAATTCTAGTTATTTTACATCTTTTTGACAATCTCAATAAAAAAATCTATAGTTAGGGTTGACATTGTGACCTATGGAGTAAAAGCGTGATATGATTTGATTCTTACAAATTCCTTCTCAAAGGTTGAGCACATAATAGAAGTTGTCAAGATTTCTTTCAGGGATCAAGCAGAGGAATCCATGAAATTCCATGAATACTCTTCATCCAACTACCTACATTAGATGGATCGGATGCATTTTTACCTCTCCCCTATCTTTAACTCTCGTTGCAACCCTTTCATCCCCAACAATTCACATGAGAGAACATCAACTAAAAGGGAAGATTTGAGTAACAACTGTCAGAAGAGGGGAGATAAAATCAATAGATTCTACTCACTGCAAGATACAGATCACCATTGATATAAAAAGTCATAGATCTATATTCTAACACATGTTGACATCACTGACATGTTACACTTGTTTCATACATACTTTTTATCCATACCATCCCAAACAAGATATATTTTTATTCCATTCTTCGAATCCAATTGACATGATTTTAAGACTGATTAAAGAGAATTTATCTGTTTGTTCGTTTGATTTATCTTCAACGTATGTGAACAACAATTTGTTTTATTTATGTGTATTGAATCATCATAACTTTTCAATCCATACGAGCTTGCAAATCTAAATTTTTATTAAATATCACTTACTGACTCACTTTTAGCAGCACTTTTACTTGCTATTATAATATTGTGAATTTTTTGTTATAATTATAGCATTTACCATACTATATTTGAAATTGAACTATTACAAATAAAAAATGTATTTTAACACCAACCATGGACTGATAAATGATTAAACTGAAAATAAAATTAAATTCGAATACTTATTTAACAATAAGAGCTTTAATTATTATTAAGTTTTTTTGTTAATTAATGTAAACCATATGTAAGATAGATAATGAAAAATATTTATATTGGGAGAATTTTACCATGTTTAAATATTAAGGTATAATGCCTTAATAAGATATTATGTGAAGTACGCGTGGAGTTTATACGATTCTCAGGTGTTTGGGTAAGAAGGAACAAAGAAAGAACGAACAACCGAAATGTTCAAAGAACCTTTTCTACCTGTGGTCCTAGATGGCATTTGGTCTCTCCATTACAGCCTGACGGACCTTTTCCTTTCGCTCTCTTTTCTTGTCGTATCGTGCTTGCGTGGAGCATATCTGGCCTGTCTTATCGTTTAGCAAACCGGTAGGTATTATTATTATTATTCTCTCACATATGAATGGAATGATAATGCTAATATTATAATTTGTATAAGCTAAAGTTTAGCAATGTTTTTCATTGCATGTTAATTTAATTTAAAAAAAGCTTTCCCTCTTTCTGAAAAAAAGATTTTTATTCGTCAATAAAATAATATGGTTATATTTATTCAATTGTACAATAATCATCTTCAAATTTAAGTTAAAATCCCAATTACATAACTGCTTAATTAAGACTCACTCAGCTATCAGCATCTAGTTGTTTATCCAATGGGCTAGGAGATATGGCTTGATTTCAATCCAAATAAAAGGTCTATTTGTGAAGTTTCAAAGTAGAGGAAAGAGAGAAAGCGATTTGTGTACCTCAAATCTCTCACAGTCCCTTTTGAGCTTGGACGCAAATTATTTTAGTACATAAAGTGTTGTACATTTAAGGATCGTGAACGGAAAGTCATGTTTGAAGACATTGAATGTAAGAATTGGAAGACTTTTAGAAGCCAGGTATATAATCGATCCATCATATCTTCAAAGATTGGTTGAAGGTAGTTGAAAAATTAGGCAAAGTGTCATCACAAGAAGAGAGATATCTGAGAAAAGTGAGGAGCTCAACTTTCCCATGGCCCTTCAAGTCATCTCCACTCATTTGTTCTTCTTTGTCCCCCATCGGCACTTACATCACTCGTACATTAAACCCTCTTTCTCATGTTTGATGTCTTCACTCATGTTGTTTGAGTATAAAGACATCATCATGATGACGTTGAGAGAAGAAGACAACAGAGACGATCCCCCTCTTCATTACACACCCTCGACCTACTCCTCACTCCTTTAAACCATTTTAACTGACATTCTTCAAATTGACAATATTATTATTATTTAACGCTACTAAATAATAATAATTCTCGCTTCTTAATTAAAATTAATAATTTAAAGGATTTGAATTACAATAAAATCAAGAATGAATTAGAATGAATTAAGAATTTGAAGTGAAGGGAGATTTGGAAAGGGGTACTTGACGTAGAGAATTTTTCGAGTGACAATCTGTCCATTTCACGTTTAACAAATAATAGTAATATATTTGAGTGGGTTACCCCTCTGATTTTAATCATATTGAGAGCCGCCGACTCATTTTACAAGAATTCCAACTATGCCCATGTTGAGGCTGTGAAGGGAATGGAGGAGGAGGGTGAAGCGGGATTTAATGGAACAATCGGAATCGCTTCATATTAATATCTTCATGTATATAAGGGACATTATCAAGAAGGGAATCGGAGCAAGAAGTTGAAGTGTACCTGAGGCGAAAGGTCCAGCACACGGACTCGTTGGGACCGGCGGCCTTTGAAGGGCCGAGACGACACGTTGGCTGGCATATGGCTCCTTCGTATCATCATATCCCTCTCAGTGTCAGTGGCCGACAAATTGACGTAAATTGTTCCCTGTCTCAACTCATTTGCCTCATTCCGCCTCATCGGGGAATTCTCTCTTCGGCCACTCTGAACGCGGACCAAAACGGGAGGATATCATGTTGACAAGCCATCACATGTTAGAGTGAGCTCTTATTAAATGAACTCTATCAACACGTCGTTATCCACCTATTAACCCTTTTATTCCCAGCGCCCTTCCCGACTAATAGACTCATCCTCATTTGGAGGAATAAATATTATATTTTAAATATAACGGCGACTGAAGGATGTCCTTCATGTCCAAGAATCCTTCCACTTGTGTATTTACACCACCCAATGAAATGAACTTGTCAACAGTGGTCGAATAACCCAAACTCCTAATATTTGAAAGAAATATTTATAGGTTTTATCCTTAGGGAATAATTGAAAGTTATGTAGTGACTTGTTCTACATTATGTCCCGGTGTCGTGCTTAATCCGTTTATTGAAATTACTCTCTCTGATACCCTGTAAATACCTAATACATAATAAATATGTAGTAATTCTAGTAATATAGAGTTAGTTGTTAATGAAGAGACGGCGAGGGGAAGTTAATTGAGAAGTCTTGGTAGGAATTGAATATTGCGTGCGGTAATAAAATGGGACAGTGAGAGCAGGGAGGTAAAGGGAAGACCAAAGTCTCTTAACAGGTCTGGAGCGGAGATAAACTACAAACGATCGGCGCCTTTCATCTGCAACCTCCTTTGAAAAGTGTGAAAAGATGGCTTTTGTACCCTTGTGTACTTCCAGACTCTCTCATTGTTTGCCATTCCTCCTTCGGGTGAAGTGAGGGAGCATTCCTCTCTCACACACATTGAGTCTAATGAAGAATATATGGGCCATATTCCTCCCTTAAATCCTAGAGGATTTGAAATGAATGAATCCTCGATTCCACCTTCAAATTTTTCACCATGTCTCCATTTCCCGACCCACCGGAATTAACCTCCTTTTATTACCTCTTCAAAATGTGAATGGAACTCAACTTGGGACGAGGGATGATTCAAAGGCCTTAAAAAGAAAAGATACATTACAAAATATTTGGGTCGGAAGAGGATTAAACATATTATGTGTCAATGTTTTTTCACAAATCTTTCCTAAAAACTTCAAAACGTTAAGAGGTTCTTCCATAAGCTTGGATAAGACCTTTCCCTCGCTTTTAAAGAGTTAAAAAACACACCTAAAACGTTGGTTCAACAAGGTTAAATATCCTTCAAATGAATTATTTATCAAAAATTAATTATTGAAATTTTATATCTTCTTTACCAAATATTACATGTGTTGAATGACTGGACTGTAATTTAGCAATTAAGGATTCCAACTTTATGACCGCTTGTCATATCACGAATATTTTATTTGGATATAAATTATACATTTCTATGATCCAAGAACTTTATTCATAAAAGTAACACCAAAACGTTCCACTGCATACGTAAAAGACACTAATATAACTTTTAATGCTCATTATTATTAAATAAAGTTTATACAGCCAATAGCTCAATCTTGAATGAATGAATAAGATTTGGTTTGATGTATGTATGGGCAAAATAATTTATTTTCCTAAGCAAGGTATGGTTTATCTGTGGCACCTTGTGGGGTTTATTTTATTGAAGAATGGTGGGAGAGCGAATGGTTTCTTTTATGGAAAGAGTGGACATAAAATCCTTAAAGAAGACTTCACCCAGTTGGCTTTTACTCGACGGAGTGGATGAAGGCAAAAGGATGAGCGAAGGTAGAAGGATGATAAAGAAGCAAAGTGACGAGGCGGCTCTTCCTCTTTTCTTATAAGGGCACACAGAACAGCCAAGTTTACATAACAGAGAAGATTTTTATGAAGTGAGATTTTGAGAAAAGGATTATGATCCTTAATTCGTGGAATGGATCAATAAATCTCTTCCTATCAGTGTTGAAGGCTCGTAAAAATTGAATTCATTTGAGCACATTTTGAGAAGTCGTAAAAATATAGACTAATAATACAAAGTCATAAATTTTACTTCAGGTGTCCTTCTGGAATTCAAAATTCATTTAGCTCTTCCTTAAACAGAATTTCCACTTTTTTCCCATTGGAGAAGGATGGTCACAGTCCTTTGGAATTTTATTTTATTGTGTTCTCTGGTCGAATAGTATGGATATACCATAACCATAAGTCAGGAGAGTCGGGCAAAAACAATATGTGTATGTTCCACAGAGAAATCACTTCAATTAAGAGCTTAAAAGCATAAGGCAGTAAAAACGAAATGGTAAGCTCAATTTTTCTTCCTCCCTCACTTTGGTATGTTTCTGGTCTCTAACCATACATATCACATTTCGGGACTTGCCGACCATTCATTTATTCACATTTGAGCAATGAAATGTCAATGATGGGAATGTGAAAAATGCGAGTTACACAAAAGAAAAAAATATCTCAGTCATCTCTCTGTATAAATTAAGATATGTGTGCAACTTGCTCAATTCGCCTCATGCCTAATTGAGCTATTTGATACCTCCCAGCTCTCCTGCATGATAAAATTGAGAGAAATAGTGTGCTATCTGCAATATTTATTAAGACCATTTTTGTATAGTGATATGATTTAAGATTTTTAAAATTCAGGTCATGTCCAACGACAGAATTATGTAGATTCCTTCCGGTAGGAAACCCATAGGCCGTTAAACTCGATCAGAGTGAGTTTTGGCAATTAAACATCCATTGTTTTAAATGTGAGAAGAAAAGAAATGTCGATTCCCATCTGCTTCGACTGTGAGGTTCTGCCTTCTTCCCTATACCCACTCGCCGTCTTAATTTAAGAGTAAAATGCAAATCTTGAATGTCACTTGTTTATTTATGACCGAAACAGGAGGTGGTTCGAAGGAGAGATATAACGAATGCAAAGATAGGAGAATGGTTTTATGTACAATTGAACATGGAGGTTAAGTCTTTGGTCGCCGAGTGCTTTTACTTAAATGACATTTCAAGTGAATAACTCACGTCGTTCGAATGTGGTGAAAGAATGCGAAATTAAGTCTTTACAAATATGAGTATTGATGAAGTTCAAAGTTCTTTTGCCGAAGGAACTCCATGCACAATTAAGCACATTGGATATGGAGGAGCAAATTAATAAGATCTCATGGAGGGGCGGGAGCAATTGATTGGATTCGGAAAGAAGTTGTCACGCAGGTTATTGGGAAGACTGGCGGATGTGAATGGACCAAGATGCGGATCAGTGAGTTGAAGAAAGATAAATATTGAAGCTCGAGAAAGGGAGAGGCTAATAGAGAAACCTTGTAAGACATCCCCCATATATTTATGAGATGAGTCTTAAAAAGTGACTGGGGGCATCGGGAGGATGCATGGAGCCGAGAAGAGAGGAACCCTCAAAATATGATTGAAATTTTTGAGAGAAAAATTTTCCAAGCGGTCATTATTTGGGAGTTGTGAAGTGACGTGGGTCGTGCTCATAAATAAAATGATGTTTTTACCAAACGTAGAATTAGATAAGATTAAGGGTGTTAATTCCGAGTAAGGCATTCTCTTCTAATAGCAGAGTCCAAATAAAGAACTGCTTCTTCCACCTCAAGGAGGAATTCTTACACGGACCTCCAGCCCAAGTTTTCCCTCCAGCCCCAAAGCAGCTTTTGGAACAGTTTTTTTTCGGCGAGCTCTCGCGGGACAGTTGTTTTAGAATGTAAGTGATGTTCCGGATGGAGCGAGTTGAAGTCGGGAGGAAGTTTTGGTCGACGGACGGCGACCTACCTCAGCCTCTCCACCCGAGGAAGATACATATAAGAGATATGAAGGAGGGATAAGAGAGCGCATGGACTTTCGGCCGTTCCACCCTGCACCCTACGGCCGCCTCTCACTCGCCGGGGAAAAGACGGAAGGAAGACTTGAAGGTTCAAACGTCACCCGTCCTTCATCGCAGCGAGAAATCTCCGGAGGCTGCCGGGTGTGATCCTAGTGTCATTAGTTCGGACGATAAGATCGGGAGCTCTGCGGGATTAAAACTGGCTTCCTCCCTTCGCCACTCCGCACTCCCTTGAGGAGATGAGACACTAGTGGGAAGGAGACTTCTTGGTGTGGGATCCATACATACCTCTCCCGACCTCTTACCTCCCCTCACTCTTGATCCCATTCCTCGCAGGGTATCCTTTACCTGCCACACACTTACAAACACTCCTCTCCAAAAGTCCGAGAGAGTCGCAGCCCCTCTCGAACCCGATTCAACAACAATTCACAGGACCATGAAACAGTGGGTGAACCTAATCGTGAAAAACACAAGGATTTGACCAAGTTGAGAACATGGTAGTTATAAGTTATCATCCATGGTATTCGTCCTATTCACTTTCTCAGTTTTTGTGATGGATCTAATTCACATTTTCATTATGTGCCTCATCACTGCCACTATTCATCTCGCCGGGTAAGTTCAGATTAATATACTTTACGAACCTTTTTCTCTTAATTATTATATCATTCATTATCTTGGCCTTATTTTTATTATCCGCCATCATCTTTTTTAAATTCAATTAGCTTATTAGCTTAGAAAGGAATCTTTGTAAGATAAATTTGTGTATAATTAAAAGCAATGTAATTCTTGTAAGTTAAAAATATTCCGAATCATGCCGGATAACAAAAGTGCATTTTCATCTCATCTTATAATTGATGTCCGTTCGATTTCTCTTTCTCATCATATTGAATTATATACCTCTATAATAGCCAAAGTTAATAAGATGATATGTTACAAAGAGAAGCGGGGGAAAGGAGTTAATGGAGCATGTAGATGTTTTAATAGAATGAAAAATACCTGTCAGAAATCAAAGACATTTCTGGGTCAAAAGAGGTTGAAGGGCAGTGTAATGATTTTGATAGCAAAAGCACAAGTTCATTCCTTCAAGGGCCGTATTCTTATGGTGATTCTCTTTTAAGTGAACAAATGTGTACACGGAGCGTAAACGTTGTAAATTCTTCTACCGTCTTCAAGAGCCTTCTTCAGTAATGGAGAAAAGATTCAGATGAAGGGGGTTGGACGTGGGACGAGAATAAATAAATGCATAAAGTATCTCTCGGATGGAGCCTTAAGAGATGGCTGGTTGTTGTTGTGGGTGGACTTCCTATACTGGGGACCTGGACATAAAATACATGTTCCTCAATTAGCCTCCACTTGAATGGCATCTCCTTCCCATATGGAGTACCTCGTCCCCTTCATTCCCCAACTTACGAAATATTTTGAGTGGAATGGCCCGCGATGACAAGGATTGGAATAGAAAAATTCAGCTGGGCAGCCCTCCGGCACGCATGGTAAATTGAGTTCGAGTCTCCCCATCCTTACATTCTTCTTTAACCCTTAATCCCATCCTATACTTTAAGTTAATACAGAGAGGACCTGCCATATAAAAAGGAATAAGTAGGGAAAAGGGGAGATGGCAGGCGCCTAATCTCAGGATTTACTCACCTACACAACCTCTCTTATCCACTAATTTGCAGTCTCCCATGTGATTTAATTGACGTGTCGTAAAAGTTTTACCTTCCACACTCCACACACTCACAGAGATTTTCATTCGGAATAGTATTTCCGATCCCTTGGCCCTGTCCCCATGTCGGGGGAAAGGAGCTCCTTACAAATAAGCCTTTTTATAGGCATCCTCCATAGTATGCATATCTAGTCATATACCGGGGATCGTCAAACTGTCTGAGGCGGAATGTTTTTTCACGCCCTGTCTCACTCTCGATTTGATAGGACGAGGCATGAAACGATGATTTAGGAGTTCTTTTCCACATTACATTCCATTTACATTTATATAATAGAACTCGGCTTCAATGGCTATCTTCATGGACGATGTTCCCTGCCTCGGAAACCTGAACAATATTTGTATCCTCCTGGAGCTTTCTTATAAACGTGTTTCCTATTATACCCCTACTACTTACAATCTCCAAAGGGAAATGGAAATCCATTTCAAACCCCTTTCCATCCATCATGATCGAGAAGAATTAAATACGGCTTTTTGCATATAACCATTCTCCAGTAGGGTAATTAGAAAATACTTAGCATAATACACATACAATGTACGATATGTTCAACTACCTGTTATTTCTTTTATATAAAGATAGGCATAGAATTTAAAACATTGTGGTATAGATATACAGTGTAGGTCTTATAAAATACCTTCATGTATAGACTCAGTATAGTATACCTAATGGTAAGCATACCATTCATTATAGAAATGGTATATTACATATTTTAAAGTAGCTGTTGAAGATCTATACTGACAACGAGTACCTACTACCTTAATAAATTATAAAGTACTTTGACTATTATTCATTTGTGATCGGTTTATAAGTACAGTGGTATATATTTATGTAATTGAATAATTTGTATATGTGGACACGCTTAGGTATACTAATGAAATGTAAAGTATGACTAAACGGTAGATGTACAAAGGTGGGTATATGAAAAGTTTATTGGCATGTATTTTACGCAGTGAACTTATTAAGATAGATAGAAAATACGTGTTTGGATATTGAATCCGTGTTTTTGAAAAGAACCCCGTATTAAGGAGTATTAAGAATTAATAGTAAGAGAGAAGAGGTATTAATTTCTCGAGTTCGAAGCTCCACGAGGTCCGGTAATACCTAGTGTAAGATGTATTAGGCAGAGGTAATAAAGATGGGAGTTATAAGTAAGATAAGAACGGAAAGGGTCCGGTTGTTCGGATAATCCTTAAGTCTCTTGGGACTCAATTGGTCTGGGCCCAGTGAGTCGAAAGTGAGGAGGAAAACGAAGGCTTCACCTTATTAAGAGACAGAAGAGAGGGCCTTTTCCTTTGGAATCCAAATGCTTTTTACATGAGGAAGGTTTGAAAAGTATTTCTCATCCTTCTTTGATATGATGCCTTCGTCTTCCCCTCTGTTTAGGAAGACTGATCTTCCTCCTGCCCTGATTAATGATATAAACAATAGTGAGTTCGAATCTCCACATATTTTCTTAAGACAAATGTTTACCCCATAGAAGCAATTTACGAGGGCCTCTCACCTCAATGCTCTCCTCAATGCTCACCCTCCAAGTATGTGGATGAGGGGTTTAAGGAGTGATATAGATGTGAAGGACCCATGGGGACTAGAGAGGCTTCAAACTCTCGAGGGTTCGATCAACTTCCTCAAGACCCCAAAAGAAGATCCAGATCAGAGAGAGTGATATAATACAAATAGTCTGTAGGTACATGCCCCCTCCACTCCCATTACATGTCCATTAAATCCAGTGAGGAGATGAAGAATATATTGGCCATCTCCTCCCGTCTATTGACGAGGGGAATGTGGATGGGACAGGGAGTAAATAGGTTTGAAAGAGGAGAAAAGAACTCTCAGGACTCATGCATATTTCATGTCATCTGGAAACAAATTGGGACGTCTGCCATGACATGGCATTACATTTACTAACTTTTCATCAACGAACCATTTCCATTTCACTCTTCCACTACCTATTGATAAAAGATGTACGATTCCTCGTTCATGCATCTTTTTATTAATCCGGACGTTTTTTGTAAGTCACACTTCCAACCCCACCATCACTCAACATTACATATACAATGGATTTAAGTTCAAAGAACTCTCATTTTACTTTCATTGGAGTTTACAAATATGTTCTCTTTTCCTGGAAGAACAAGTGCACTAGTCGCTAAAATATACAATTTGAAAGGTGGGATAAACCAAAGAGTAAATTAACGTCACCCTGATCTTAAACATTTTGAGAAGGAGGAACGTTCGTTTGATAAATTAAGGAAATGTGCGTGCATAATGTAAATGAGGGTTAATAAATGATTTATGAAAATTTGATTTTAGGGGTGCGGAATCAAATTCAAATCACGTGTTGCTCGATCCCGCAAGAATATGCCGAAAAGGTCGAAAGTTTCGAGAAGACACGGGAACGACGAATTTGATCATGCATGGGAGACCAGTGGCAGGAATGTCGCGGCATCGAAGGAAAGTTTCCAGCTTCTGCAAAAAAGAACCAGAGATCTTAAGGGAGGCGACGAAAGGTGCCGTCCTCGCCACGTCAGAGTGTCAGTTTCAGTTCAGGAACCGGCATTGGAATTGTTCTGCACTTCCAAGAACAATCAGAAGGATTCTTTCAAGAGGTTGCCCTCTTTTTACATTCTAAATACTGTATCCCTTCATATCTCCCCACTAGGACCCTTTATCTCCCATTTTTTCTCATATTTTTCTTCTTCCTTCTATGAATCCACCTTTACACACTTTGGGAAAAGATGTCATAAATAATTCAACGTCGTCAACTAATTGTAACTTCTATTGGACCACTGATGTGCTCATCTCACATACAAAGAATCGTCATTCATTGTTCATTCCATGGGAAAGGGAAAGATGTGTAAAAATGACAAGAGCTTAACCTTCTCCCCCTGGAATTATATATATGACACCCATCATGTCCCAAAGCACATAATGATTGACCTTAAGTAATTTAAGGCAGGAAAGAGGATGAGTCTCAATTGCCCATTCATCACCTCCAATGATTTTACGGCATGAGGGTGTCAATGGTCATTTGGTCATTCTTCAAGTTTGCCATTATGAGGACGGAAGACCGAGGGTGACAAAATAGAAGCCCATTGTGTTCCTCTGGGAGTGAGGGAAGGTAGGCGCGAGTAGGGTGGGCCAAACAATAGTCGAAGAGAGAGTAATAGGCTGAGGGTGAAATGGATGAGGGGGGTTGAAGGGCTCCAGAGTGTGTTCGAGGGAAGATCCTGTGTGAGACCTCCCTGAGTCAAACACGAGATCCTGCCCCATGTAAATGGTCAGTAATCATTGGGTTTTATGTGGTGATTCGGGAGGTCGTAAAGTTGGGTGGAGGAACCAGCGTCTCCTCCAACGACTCCTCAAAATCATTTCATTATTACTACAAGGAGTCGAAGAGGCACGGGAGGAATTCCACGAGCCTCCCATTCTTCCAACGGGAAGGGAATTCGAGGCGCCTTGTAATGAACCATTAAATCTCAACCCTCCTCCAAAGTCATTCCACACTGTATTTTCCTCTTCTGTAATTCCTTCGCAAAACATTCTCCCCACTTGTCACCTCTCTTTGCTCAAAGCCTCTTTCAAATTAACTACGAGGATCATGAATGGGAATAACTTCATTCTCAAATAACTGAATGGGGAAATCCATTTGCGGAAGATTTGTAAAAATTAGGTTTTTATGTAAATGAGCTAATGGGGCGAGTGAAAGGAGACCTTGTCAATGGATGGCTATAACCACTGCATAAAATGTCTCTTGAGGACCCAAAAGAGGAGGAAAACGAAGGGGAAAGGGAAAGAGGCGGAGACGATTTAAAAGTGTGTATGTGCAAGTGATTGTGAGTGTAATGAGTGTGTTCGTGGGTTTTGTGTAAGGTTCCAGAAAGGACCGAATGACAATGACCTGTCGTGAAACGGGGGTAAAAGACTCAACGTCCAATTCCATTCTCTGTGGAGTGAACCGTGGGAACCGCTGAGGTTCGTACGTGGAGAAGTGGCTGCTGACAAGTCTGTGGGCCGTAAATCTTCCCCTTTTTCTCCCAAACGACGGAGACAAGGGGATACTCTTCGGGAACAGGTAGGCTCGGAGATGAGGAGAGACGTATAGCTAAATGACTACCGCGATAAGCGACGAGCCTCTCAAACACCATACACTCATTCACTGACGAGGCTTCAAAAACCCGACTCTTGTCATCCGACCAAATCTCTCTTACCGACACTCCCCATCAATATCGAGATATGGCTGGAGAAGGAACAAATTGATGGGAATCCATCACCAGTCACCTCGCTCCCACACACACACACTTAAAACATTCAAAGTCCTTCTCTCCAGGAATACAAGGGATGAGTATACTATATAACCCCAATTTACCTTCCTTGTTCAAATTCCAAGACCGCCGACCGAGACTCCTCCTCGGGGAATTGAGTCATTGTAGGAGAAATTTACAATCGGCCGGCTCATTCATGAAAAGTGTGGGAGGAAGAAGAGGAAAATGTGAGAACTAGCTCGTTATGATCCTCTCAACGTGGACCCCAATACCAATAAATCCACCGCCAATAAAAACGACCATTATCCTACACCTTTCCATATTCCAGTGGGAATGCGACAACTCCGGAGTATTTAGGGACTTGAGATAGCCATCCGACGTGGCGATGATTTTAAATATATTGAGACTGGTCGGTGGTCGGGACAGATAAAATAATATTCTGATGATGACGGGAGCGAAGGAGTTCGTGAGTATCAATAATTTAGCTCGTGTGCTGTCTCATCTCCCACGGATTGGAATTGCCACCACAACTGTGTCGGGGAGCGTCTTCCTTGGACACATTGTATTCAAATGAAATAAGAATCCAGTTATTGGACGGCGGCTTGTTTCTCTCTCTGCCTTCATTGTCCTCATCGTCTCCTCTGTTCATTCCTAGTCAGGAGTGAGGGAGACATTAAATAGGCTCAAGGTTTATTAGCGATCTCTTCGTAAATTGTGGTCGTGTCCTTTGAGCTCCGTCTCGGTCTTTCCTTTTTCACATCTTCCGTCCGCTCCAAGCAACTCTATATATCTTCCCAATTCGCCATGGGATTCACTCTTATCCCTTTTGGACCTTTATACCTTATATAAATTCCCCAATCGTCATATCAGATCTTATGAACTTTCATAATTCCCCAATCTCCCATCACAAGCCATAGTTCATCTTAAATAAGCACACATGGAATTTGTTAGCGTATTCTTGGTGAATCTGAGAAAGGATTCAAATCCTGACAGACAACTCGAGTGGCAAAAATGCAATGTGGACGAGAGCTAAATGAAGTTTATGTTTTTAGATACGAGAGAAACGGCGTTTGTTCATGCCATAACTTCCGCCGGAGTGACCTAC
The DNA here is from genome assembly GCA_034687125.1 of Neelides folsomi. Classification (NCBI taxonomy): domain Eukaryota; kingdom Metazoa; phylum Arthropoda; class Collembola; order Neelipleona; family Neelidae; genus Neelides; species Neelides folsomi. Next base: position 496,238 of record JAQGBZ010000010.1, on the reverse strand, counting down.
AGCTTAACGCAAGCCTGCTCTTCTGGTCAAATCCAAGATTGCCCATGTGATAGATCGCTCTCAGGTGAGGAGCCCTCTTTTTATTATGAATACTCTCAGAAGGCACTGTGAGAGAAAAAACCTGATTTCTGTGGAACTTGTAAAACTAAACCTACCTTACTTTATGTTTCCTCAAATCCTCATTTTTTTCTCTTGATTGGATGTGGAAGCCACGGCCAGTAACCAGGAAAGTAACGAATTACTTAAAAGAAAGAAATAATTATCACTTTACTCAACAACTGCCCTTTGATTCCTGGCCCCCTTTGAGCCAACAAGTCAATAAGAATGGGCTCCATTTTTCTTAACTATTTTCTCAAATGAACCAAGGAACTTTTCCGTCTTCATCAACTCTGTTAATTGGTAAATTAAGGGAAGTTGGAGTCGTTTTAAGGAAGAACCCTCTCAAAATTCCTCTCAAATTGATTTTCTCACGGATAGTCAAGGGATGGAATTCTCTCTAAAGTGATTCTTATGTCTTATTGAGATTGGAATTTGTCTTCGACCCCGTCTCGACACCGTATTTATTACACTTACCATCCTCAACTCGGGTGGCATTTTCATTCAAAGAATGTCTTACTATATTTTAAAACGTCACTCCTTTTATCCCTTTTTTTATCTTGCATATATGAAATGGAAAATGGGTTATTTCTCTCCAACTATCACTTGAATTCTTCCTTTGTGTGATTTGTTGAGGTTATGAAAAGTGAATGATTGGTTGTTTTTATATAGGAAAATCATCGGACGGTAGTTGGGAGTGGGGCGGCTGTGGAGACAATGTTCATGTTGGATATAAGAGATCAAAAGATATCCTCGATATCAAAATTCGAAGACGGAGTGATATCAGGAGCCTCATGCTCATGCATAACAACGAGGCTGGACGATTGGTAAGGATAAACTATTCTCTAATAAATACATAAGCATATAATATGGTTATAAGATTATATGAACTTTAATCTCTCCCATCTCAATCCTCTTTTGAGATGGAAAGATGAGGACTGAAAAGTTGATGATAAATATTTGATGCACACTTATGCCTTCGAAACCTCATAACCTTTCATCATATATCGTTTCATCACATTTCCACAGCAAAAAAGGTGGAACATGATAGGGAAGAAAGAAGGGACATTAGTATTTAAACCGTGTTCTTCGATTGTCACATATTTTATCATAATCACCCAATTAAAATACCCCGTCATTTAACTCTTCCTTTTTTCTTCTTTGAAGGCGGTGAAAGGACACATGAGGCTCGTGTGCAAATGCCATGGGCTGTCTGGCTCATGCACTCTCAAAACGTGTTGGCAGAAAGTTCCTTCCTTCCGAGAGATCGGTGAGAAGCTCCGGGGGAAGTTTGACGGGGCGGTGAAAGTAATTCCAGGGAATGATGGGAAATCGGTGATTCCCGCCATTCCAACCATTAAACCACCAGAGAAGAGAGACTTAATTTACTTCGACGAGTCTCAGGACTTTTGTCGGATGAATAAGAAGACGGGGTCGATGGGGACTCAAGGACGGCAGTGTAATGAGAGTTCAATGGGGGTCGATGGATGCGAGATCCTGTGTTGTAATCGAGGATATGTGTCCAAGACGGTGAGGGTGAAAGAGTATTGTAATTGTAAATTCAAATGGTGCTGTGAAGTCATTTGCGACACTTGCATGAGAAAGAAAGTCATTAGCACATGCAGGTAGTTTACCACTAATCCGCTCTATCCTATAAAACTATTATATAAATATAATTATATACCAATTAACTATGTTATATCCTCATATAAATACAAAGCGTAGTTTTAATTACTACATAATTAACATAATAAGGATATTATGCCCAATTATTTCTTTTTGATAAGCCCCTTGCTTTTATTAGAATTCTACAGTGCCAATTATTTTCATATACTTTCGAATGCATTTGGCAATTCGCTTAATTGTCTTCGTCCAAGATCATTAAAACCTTTGAATTAAATAATTTATTTTCATTCTTTTCAATTTTTATTATTATTTTAGTTTCAGAATGGGACTTCAATTATTTTAGTTATATGTAAATATTTATGAGCAATGAAATATTTTAGATTTTTTGTAAGAATATTTATTGTAAATATCTCATCCTATTTCATTAATGCATGTTTATAATCTTTATTTCTCCTATTTGCAACTGTATGTAAATTCTACTTGTTTATTAAAAACACTGTTGGTTGTTAATAAAAGTTTTAATTTATATTATTTTAAAAGCTTTATTAATTATATATTACGATTTTAACTTGATTGTTAATTAATATTAGTGTACATTCAGTTATAAATTCTTAACCTTTAATTTATAAACAAAATTCAACACATTAAGTTTCCCGACTATCTGTAAAATTACAATTAGAAAGTTTATTTATTTAAATAAAATACGGTTTAGCATATTCTACCTATACTTAATGTTAGTTGAATGGAATATGCATAGGTAGGTAATATAAAATTCTCATTTTCCAATTAGAAATTAAAAAAACTTTTTAGGAAATCAATATTTGTGAATCTAACGATATTCTAAACAATTTGTACATATTTTCCGATCTGTATATTGTAATTGTAATTAGGCAATGATTCAATATAAAAGTATTATGTATTTTAAAATATTCTTCAGTTTGCGTATACAATAAATTGGATTTTAATGTTTAATAAGAATATCACTGTATTTAAACATGTGGGGAACAACTGATAACCAAATTTAACCTTACCTACCTATTAATTGCTAGTAGTAATATAAATACATAATACCTATGTGTTTTGGATAAGAATGCTTTTACACACAAATATTGTAATTCAAATAAATGTAACTCAAAACTTGTATTGGAGATATCTAATTTTGTTTACATTTTAAATAATTACTTTCTTTAATAAAATAAATTAATGTTTTTACTCCATTTTGACCTTTTCTACATATTTCAAGAATTTTAATGTAAGCTACATAATAAATTAATGCAGCAATTGATTATAAATAATCGAAGAATAAAATCTACATTGGAATACTTACATTATCTAAACATTAGGAAAACATCCAAAACATCATCAGTAGTATAAATATATTCATTTTTTGCCATATGTCTCAAAAAAACCAAAATTTGTACGCCTTGTTGGATGTTTGAAGATTTTATTTACCTGCAAGGCTTCGACCAAAGGCTCACATTGACCTTGAATGAGAAAATGTAGAATCATTTCCGTTTGTTCGATAGCTAATGCCATTTTGAAACAATTGCCTACATATTATCAGAAAGCTATTAGTATTATGATAGGAGTTGAAATCAAGTAGAAGAGAGAAGGAATTTTCCCCATCTTCAAATGTTTGTACATCTATTACCTAATTAAACACGTTCATACACTACACACAATAGAGAAGAACAAATTGCCCGAGTCCAGAAACGAGCAAAAGGCCTTATCCCTCCAAACACTCTCAAAGAGTCGGAAGAGTTTGGTGCTTGAACTTAAGCACACAAGCACACAATGATAAATAAATACAAAATATATTTATTCTCAATACACTTCTTTCTCCAAGTATATGAATGAAGCTGAAAAAGACGGGGTTTACCAAAGAATGACTTTTAAAATTAGGATCACCTTCTAAAGGGATTCAATTGGCTTATTCCATTTGTTGACAGAGTAATTTGTATTTGAGTTGTTGGAAAATGAGTCGATGGACTGCCATCGGAGTCGATGAGTTTTGAGTGTCAAGGTTTCCTCTTAAAACCTCTCCATTCATCTCTAGGGCGCAAATAGTGGAGACCTTAAAGGTTGACTTCCTCAGACGTCCTTTTACACTGGATGGAGATAAAAGGGAGTTTATAGGTAGGAACGGTATTCCTCCTTCTGGAATTTACTAGGACGTAAATGGACGACAAGAGAACGGCCATGTACTGAGAGATACGACTTCAGGTATTATTATCATCTAATCGCTAAGAGTATAATGAAAGGATGTATAATACTTATATTTGGGTAAGTCTTGAACTCGGAACGCGATCCTTTATATTCACTCGTGTTAGGGGGCTCAACAGGTTCCGTATCTTTTCTTTGGTCAAATTACTTAAAAGGTGCAGTTTCCCACCCGATTCTTCCCACAGGTAGAGGTTCGTCCGGCCGTCGTTTGTCGGGGATCTGGATCTCCTCGTGTTGATGGGCGAGGATATTTATGGGTGGAGGAAGACGGTCGTGGGTCGGAATGCCACACGGACCTTCCTGGCATCCGACCTCGTGCGAAATGGGAGGTCCGGCCGTACATGAGCCAAGCGGGGAAAGTTGAGGCAGGGCCCACCGCTGGGATGATGAGTTATTTCGACTCCCCTCATTGACCACAGGAGGTCAACGTCGATCGGAAGAGATCTCAAACTCACAACTCACTTCCCCCAACAAGTTGAATGAGAATGACGAAGCCAATCCCTGGATCACTCCATTCAGACAGAGATCTTAATTCCTTTAATTCCTCGGACTCTGCCTTTGTCCTCACTCCTGTTTTGTAAGGAGAAAGACTTGGCGTAAAAATAATCCGGCTCCACTTAAGATTACCTTTAGAACTAGGATCGTTCCTGCGGCTCTGAGCCTTTTATTCTCCACAGACCGATTTTTTTTACCACTCAAGGGATGAGAATGGGAAAGGAAATAAGAATCTAGATTACACACTTGTCATTTTATGTAACCGCGGAACGACTCAACACCACTAGAGCCAAACTTTTACGTATTTTTTAATGATGAAGAAAGGAAGAGTAAAAACCTTCGACTTCATAAGTAATAATGTATAATTTGAATGCGATATTAAAAATGAGTTGAGAAAACATGAAAAAAAGTTTATGTGAGGTATTATTGGAATATCTTGAGGCCAACAAAAAGTAAACTGAAGCCGACATAATTAAATTTTACCTTTTGCTTCAAACACTCAATGGTTTAACTAAACACAAACAGCATTTTTATATGGTTGGCCGGAAACGAGACAAAAAGTGAGTGATCGTAAACTTTACATACCTCATATCCATTTTGTATGCCATATGTTTTATTATAAAAATTAATTTATGAACCAAAATTTTGATCAATAAATAATGACAGACCTAATATTCTAATTCAAATAATGAAGATGGGAGTATATCAAAATTCAATTATTTATTATTTAGTTATTTACTCGATACTGCTAACGGAATTCTAAATTGTTAAAGTTTAAAAATTTAGTTTTATTGATAAAACATCCATCTTCCAGATTTTGATTATATCCAATAATTGATTTAAATAATAGATTTATATCATCTACGAATGGTATATATCATATAATTTTATATTTTAGATATTATTTAACATTTTATTCGAATTTTATCTTATATAAATTAGCTAGCATTTTAAGCTATACGCGTACATAATTTATAAATATAGGAACATCACATGAAAATTTGTTAAATTGTTAAACTCCTTTTTAGATGCTAATTTTTTTAATTACGTTAATTTATTTTATAATAAAATAAAATAACTTGTAAGCAGTTGGTAAAATGTAAAATTGATTTAACACGCTCTCGTCACTCTTTTAATATTACAATTAATAACTATAATTCTGAATACTAATTATTTATCATTAATATAAGAAATAGCATCTTTAATACCCCATGCGTCAATAAATACAACTTACTCAATACTCAATAATAAACAAACTTTTTTGAATTGAATTTAAAATACTAAAAATCTATTATTCCATAAAATACCCAATTCATACCCTCTGAGACCAACAAGAGCTAATACAAATAGTATAGGTACAAAAAATGTTTCTCTATCAAAATATTCAGCAACACAACTTGAAGATTGAACCCTTTAAGTAAAATAGCTTTAAACATCTTAAACACACAATTAAATAACAATATTATATAATGCACTAATTTTTCAATTTACATGATTATTTACAATTTGCATCTTACCCAATAAATTTACGTATAATATCCCACGATTAAAGTATACTTTAATGTGTATACAGAAACACTGAAATTGAAAGGTATTTTGCGTCAAGCTTTTTGCAAGTAAACTAGATATTAACGAAATGCAATGAAAGTATACACAAATGCTATTTTTGAGAAAATTATATTAAAATATTCCCGTATTTATAAACAGCACATGAACATAAAATATAAGCATTTCACTTCCTAATGAGCTAGATAGAGTCATATTCATAGTAAAATATATTGGACATATTTTACATTGCTAAAATTCGTTTTATACATTTAAAAACTTCAATATAAATACTGTCTATTTTATAAATCATTGTAAATAAAAGATAAAGTTTCATTTTATTAACTAAATGAAATAATTTTAAATAATGTCATATTATCATTTTCTATCTGTAATTTTACTGTTCCTGATTATAGGTGAAATAAACTGATAAACGAATAATAAAATATTGTATTCAAATATGTATCTTAACTTTGGCAAAAGAAGATAAGCCTAATTGTGCCATGATGGTTTTAACTCTAACAAAAATACACAAATGAAAAGAGTAATAACGAAAAAAGCAAAAGTAAGAATGAGGATGGTCGTATTTATATGAATGATCATCTTGGAGCATAAAAGTCTTAAATTACGTATTGTATGCAAAGTATATTACAAGTATACGAATTCCTACATAATAAACATTTGTTTGAATTTAGGTAAGTATGAAAAACAATTGATAATAATACTTATTGAATATTTTAAAATGTTAAGAACAAATGCTACTTGCAAGTGTAGAATGTTTTGGTAACTGTGCAGTTCTGGCATTCGACTTGACAGCACCACTGAAAGGTGCATTTGCATCTCTCGGTCACGTTCCGGACGGAGACGGTGTAACCTCTGCCGCAGCACATAAGGTCACATCCGTCGACTCCGAGGGATGACACATTGCAGGCTCGTCCGGCCGTTCCGCTCACTCCGAACCTCGAGTCTTTCTCGCAGAAATTGGGGGAATCTTCGAAGAAGACGAGATCCTTCTTGGACGGGGGTTTATGGTCAGGGTTGTAGGGCTTCAATTGGAACTTGTACTTGGCTCTTCGGCCCAAATCTCGTAAACTCCCAGCATTTCCAATCAAAACTCGAGACGCGCCATCGAATCGATCTTTAATCGAATTTCCAACTTCTCTCAAGTGGGACAAACGCATCCAGCAGGTCTTCATTGTACAAGAGCCGGACATTCCATGACATTTGCACTGTCGACGCATCAGTCCCTGGACGTGCTGTCAAAAGAAACAAGTAAAATGAATAAATTTCGTAAATTCTCCATTTGAAATCGAGCCAAAGTTATTTTATGCTCTCAAAGTCAGACAACGAAATGAGTAATAAACACGATAAGAGAACTGACGCGTTTAACACATGAGGTCACTTAAAGGCTAAAGGAAATCGGCTCACGAATGTGTGAATATTTTAAAAATATCCCACTTAAAAGGTATTTAGTCATTGTGTCAATTCAATGATATCATCCCCACTTTCCCATTGAGAATAAATCATTTCAAATTTCCAATATTTGCATCATGATTTAGGGAATTGTTAAATTGTTATGGAGGAAATGTGCATGGACAAGGTCGTTTTGGTCTTAATGGAATCATACATCCCCAACACTCGTCTCCTCTCCATAAGTTGTAAGGATAAATTGACAAGGAGGGAGTGAAATTACACGTGTACTTTACCCGTCATACCCACTTAAAATAAAAGGAGAAGTTACTTAAATTATAATGAACCTCCTCCTCGACACTTCCTCTCTGCTCTTTAGCTCCAACGACTCTTCCTCTCAATGTATGGATATTGGTCTGGAACATTCTTGGGCAAAATTGCGTCCGATCGGGTATTACCCGAGTCGAAACTCGGGTATGAGACCGTCCGGTTCTGATCGAATTTAAATTTTTAGCTACCCTGACCGTCCGAGTTCCGATCGCATTTAGTTTTTCAACTACCCTGACCGTCCGGGTTCCGATTGATTGAGCAATAAACTACCTGAGACCCGACCGTCCGACGGACGGTGCCCAAGTTTGCTCTGGAAAGTGTGGAGAACAACGCACGTGCTCTTCGGCACACTAACACTCTTCTTCACTTTCATGTGTGTATTAAATAAAGGAATGGGGTTCCGGGAGTTTCTTTTTAAATAAATGGGCAAGGAAGTGAAGTCATTTGGCCCTCAATGTGAGACATAAATCGTTTAAAAGGAAAAACAATTTCTTACCATCCGGCCAGCTTCATTGTTATGAAGGTTCATTGTGCCTCGCATATCACGAGCTTTTTCTCCAGCATCGACGAAATCTCGAGAAAACTTGTAACCGAATTCAATGTTGTCGGAACAAGAACCCCATTTCCAATTCTGTTCTGGGGATAACGCTCGGCTGTATTTGTTATGAAGTCGATAGTCGCACGTACAAGACTCGATTGTTCCTTCTGAACATGCCCGAACAACTGCATGGGTCACTGCAGCACTTGTCATGGCGTAAATAAATGACGTTTCTCTGCACCCTAAAATAAAAAATTCCAAACATTAATTTTTAATACTAAATCTACCATGACAATGATATTAGTCTACTAATCTATAAGTATTAAAAAATTTCTTAAGTGAAAACTCTTTAATTAATTGAAAATAAATGAAAGATTATATAAAAATAATATTTGCTTGAATAAGTTATTTTGGTTATTTTATCGATAACAGATGCATGATTGAAAATCCCTTACAATAATCTACATGTAATGGAGTGGATTTAGAGAAGAGTTTGAAAAAATCCTTTCACTCTTTGTCCTCATCTCCTTCACAGGTAAAAGGATGGGGTAGGAAATGAGATTAAGGTAGGAAGCTTAGAAATTCGAGAAAGAATAAATCCCCAGAGTGTAAAAGATGTATTGAGACTTTCCGCGGGGACACACCTCATTGAAAAGGTAATCTAATGTGGATTTTGTGAATGAGCATCGATACGGAAAAGGATTTCTCCCATTGAGGTCGTAATGAACGTGGTGGCAAGATTCGGTAATGGATGGGATTGGCCGCGGGTGCATGGAGTAATTGAGAAAAGAGTCTGTAGACATTCAGTGGGCCTCTGGTGGTTCTCCTCATCTCCTTGTGTATTCTTGTATCCCTCCATAAGCCTTTTCAGATTCTTTTGACCCATCGGATCAAATATTGTTCGAGGCTGAAACCTCTTGGGAAAAAACCGCTTCGTCACCACTCTGCGGGTGGCACAACCGCCACTCAAATATTACTTACCTCACCCTACCCATTAAAACATTACATTTCTATTACCTCTATGAGCTCTTTACAATCCGAGAAATCCGATCTTACACTTTCTCATTCATTACCCTTGCTTTTTTACTGCAGATTCCCATTTTTTGCTCAAAAACCTTCGTATAGCTAATCATTAATTTATTAAAGGATTTTCCTCCGATTCATCCTCCAGTTCCCTCATACCTTTGGTCCTTTTTCAAAATGCCAACTCGCATTCAGATATAAAATATCTTCTGACCGCATTCTAAAATATTTTACTAAAATATTTGGGGCAAGGCCAGTTATAACAAATTCAATTGAGGCAATTAACCTGAGTGAATTCATACCTATTTTTAATGGAAATTCAATACAGTGCATATTATACAGTGTATTATCTGATAAAGGCTTTAAAATAGATTAAATCAAAAATCAAATATTATATATTTGACCTTTAAACTTATAAATTGAGAGCAAATTGGTTTTGAAGTGTGGCGAGAAAGCTGGGCAGAAAGCGGAACTCCATTAAATGGGAGGTTCTGAAAGATGTAAAAGAGGAAAACATAATGGATCCATATGAGATTACATAAGGAATTACATTACCTCTCGTGGAGGGCATGAGATAAGAATGTGAATACAAAGGGATCCCCACGGCTCATATCTCTCCGCATTTCCTTCTTTCTCCTCTCCATTAGGAGGATGATGAAGGTAATAAAGGTATATTAGAGGCCGGAGAGCCGATTTCATCCCCCCATCTCCACATCCAGGACCACAATGACAGTCAACAAATAGAACAAATGTAGGTGTAATTGTACTCATATGGAAAAGACATATCTTTTAACTCGAAATGATATTTAATAACAGGGTCTCTAAATCCCAGATTCTTTTTTTAACGAGCAAAAAATGAGTTATTAGTGGAAATATCTACTTATACATTAAATATATATAGGTACTCATATGAATGCGTTGTACTCGTCCTAATCCTTCTATTTCTAAAGCCGTTTCTTTTAAGAGTGTGAATCGGAAGAAAACCCTCACACGTGAAATCTAAATAGGAAGAGGAGTAAAAAACGAATAGAAGGTTTGAATCTTCTCGCCCGCTCCCCTTTATGATTTATAGCGAAGTACCCAATTTAGATCTTATCTTGACGCTATTAGGCAAGAGGTAATGTCGGGTTTCCATTTCCATTTTCAGTGAAATACATACAAGAGGGGAGCAGGGCGGCGTTGGAGTCGGAGGCAGTCAAGGCGAAGAAATTAAGTTAGCACTTAAGTACGACGGGTCCCAGCAAGGTGTTCTCATCAGGGGGGCCTTTGGATTTTTCATCTGTATGGATCCGACCGGACTCCCAACACACACGGCTCGTTTTAATAGCTTTTCCCTTTCTAGGCCTCCCTAATGAATTGCTACTTTATCATTTTTGTCCTCCTCTTCGAGCTCCTTCCCTCTCAGACTCAAAATCTCAATTCATTCGATCTCCCAGTGAGCCTGGAGGGAAATGATGAGCTCCCATCTTCATCTCCAACATTCGATAATGTATTCAAACATCCTCCATGGAATGAAAACAAATGAGGTTACTCGTTATAAATTCAACCACTCAGTGCCTATCTGCTTTGCATTAAAATGTGCAGAATGTGGATAAAAGGAAAAGGGAACAGGTTCATTACGTCCATTTATTTCCCTTCAATATGAACAAATTTAGATATAAACTTTCCAGACTAGATGAATGAACAAAGTGGCTAATGCGGGCCCATTAATAATGATAATTACTCGTGTGAACCGCGTCTTTTAAGGAACATTCACAAAGAGGAAAGCAATAAAGTCTATGATATTTGCATACTTGCCACTCTTCTTAAATATTTCTCTGAGCTAATTTGTCTTTCTTTAGAGTAATTCTTCTCATCCTCATAAATCTCAGATAGTTAAATAGCCCACAACAGATAATTCTTTTAGAGAAATAAAGAATTCATAGAAAGTAGATGGTAAATGTAATAAGACCTGACATGGGCATACTTTTCTTCCCGAATTAGCTCACATATCCAAGAAACAAATGAGGACCATTAATCCTCTTTTTCTTCAAGGTATGTCAAGATGGACTTTATATAAATAGTTTAGAACTTGGGATTATATGATCCTCAATTTCTTATATTCTATTATTAGTGAATATACATCTCTACGTTATGATAACTGTTCGTCTCCCACATTCATTTCAAATGAAGTAATAGAGATAGGGATGAGTAGTTATAAAGACTTTATTCCGAATGTGTGGTAGTGAGTCGGCTCTCATTCCTTCTATCTAATCTCTACATCTCTTTCTCTCTCGGACGGTGTGTTCTGGAGCTTGATATTGATGGGGATACTCGCCCACCCGGCATGCAACAGGTAAACCACGATGACTTAATGAATGCAAACGATTTACATCACGCAAGCTCTGATATATTATCTCAAAGAAAACCCTTCCTTGCCACTATTAAAAATACAACCGGAGAACAGCATATCTGTAGATACATAAAAGTATTATAAAAGAATATAAATAATTTATAAATGGATACATCAACAAATAATGGATGAGTATCTTTATTAATTAAAAATTATATAATACTTATCAATCTTACATGTTTGTCAGATATTTGAACGTTTATGTAGTCAGAGTGGAATTGGACCTGGACCTTAAATTATCCCTTTCAAATATTGATATATTATTAAAATTGGAAAGGAAGAGATTTAAATTGTAATTAAGGGAGAAGAAAGAGTTGAAGGATGAAATGATAAAAGAAAGAAGGAGGCGGAGAAAAAGCCACAGGTGTTTGGGAAGAGCCATTAAAGATAACCGCCCTCAAAGAGAGAAGACGTGAATCAGCATTCGAGAAAGAAGCCACCAAAGTAAAGTCGCCTATTGTCTAAAATCTATAAAGAAACAAGTAGGAGATTCTCTTCCATCGTGTTTTCTTTCATAAGATCATATTCACCGAATTTGGTGTTAAATAATTTTCTTCCTATACATTTTCATAAATTTCTTTGTAAATAAATTATCTTATAATTCGTAGAATACTTTTGAAGAAAATCTCAATTTGCTCATTCTACAAACAACCTTATTTGTTAACATTTTAAACTAACTTTAAAAATATTTATTATGTTTATTTCCAATTTGTCATCAACTTCTGGAATTTCTGGGTTTTCAAGTCTTGAAATAAAAGTTCACATAGATGTACACTATTGCGGTCTTCCATTAGAGATATTGAATTTTCGTATGGGAGCAACTGGTTGTTTTTTGAGTAATTATAAAAGGTAAAATGGTAAAAGGCTTTTAAGGTTTAATACTTTTTAGATTAAAAGTAGAATTTAGTGTGGAAGAAGCATTAAAAGGAGAATAAATCAAAGTAGGTTCATGTAAAAAGATAGGAAAGTGGAGAATAAAATTGATAGACAGAAACTTTGGTCAGGACACTTAATTGATATCTCAACGGGATTCTCTCTCACAGACAGATCGAGAAGTTTAACAAAGAGAAAAAGATGAAATGCAAAATCTTACATTTAAAAATTATAAAGACGGAAAAATATTAGAAACAGGTTGTTTTTCTATTTGTTCTTACTAAAAAAAGTAAAAACTCATTTGTCTCGTATTTTATAGTTTCCCACATTTAGTAATATATATTTTTATGTCTCACGTTTAATTATGCAAATACTTATTATACTGACCGAAAATTATAAATTTAAACGATGAGATTTAAATATGGCAATATCACAAGAACATTATCAATATTTATAGATCTCTTGCTTCATTACTTCGACAGAAATATAAAAATGATTTGGTGGTTTTTTTTCTTCAAAAAGGTTAAGGTATTAGGGCGTCAAGATGTAAAAGGGAGGAAGCTAATGTACCTGTAAAGAGCTGAAGGGAGGATGTTAATTGAGCATATGGGAAATGGATAATGAGATTTTATGAGATTTGTTCGTAAACGCTATTTAAACGGCGGAGATTCCTCCCGTCCTCCCATGACAAATGAATGGATCATAGTTTGTAATTAATTTTAGCCGGCTGTGAATGGGGAGGAAAGGGTCTGGTATGCAAATGGTAATGAAATGCATCCCTCTCTCAGGATTACGGAGCCTCAAATAATAAAGGGCAATCAGGAGAGGATGAACCCACACTCTCACTTCTCTCAATTCCTCAGACATACCCGGAGGACAAACCGAGATTTCTAATACATTTAGATATCTTCCTTTATTCCCAACCTTTGAAGAATGATTTCAAAGACCTAATTTTCCTTTTCTTTCTTTGTAAAATAAATCAAAAGGCACAATGGGTCGTAAAAGGTAATTTGGATCAACTAAAATCCTTATGAATATCTAACAATAACTAATTTTTATTGCTACATTAATAAAAATTCTCATCCTCACCTTTGTCGACAATTTTTCCAAAGAGGTTTTTTCCTCTCCAGAAGGCCTTGGTTGGACAATTCCACCTTCGATTCCTAAATTGATGTTTGCATTCTTGAATTGCTTCATTGGCACCTTTTGCAATTGCTTCTAAAACTCCACGATTTTCTCTCACAAGCCGTTGTTGCTTTTTTCTTAAAACAGCTTGAACTGCTGGTTCCAAATAGCTTCCTCCGATTCCTCCGCCTCGTATTGTATTCACTATTAAGTTCGTTGGTTCTCCTACTTTTGCAATTCCCCTAAAAAATTAAAATTATATAATTTGACATGTTATTCATTATTTAATGCATGCTAACTATGAGGTAGTTTAACAATCAAAATCTTAATGAAAAAATGACATTTTACAATTAATCAAAAATGCATCAGTGCAAGATAAAAAGAAGAGAATGAAAAGATTCGTTTTTGCAATATTAGCAGCGTCTGCCCTTCAAATGGCCGTTTAAGAAGAAAGGTCGTGAAGAATTAAAGTGTAATTAATGGATATTGGTATTTGGCATAAAAAAGGGATGTAATTTGTCTCTGTGAGAGCAGAAGCTCGATCGTGTAATGAGTACAAAAGAGCTGTTGTATTTTGTATAGAAGAACATTTACATTCGACCTATCCATTACAACTCCTCGTTTAATGCGGATTTTGGTATTTAATGGGGGAGAAAAATGTCAAGTCATAAGAGGGAGTTGACAATCAACTGATGATGATGAGACGATGATAAGAAAGCTGCTGCACATACATGAGAGTCATTCCCCATTTTCATCTAATCTTTCCTACAAATCAAAGAGGAAAATTCTTCTCCCTTTATTATTGCAAGTGCAATTTTCAAAAAACAACAAAAATTACATTTTGTTTTTAAAAATCAACCTTACCATTTCCTTATTAATTTATGCCATAAAAGTGAATGAAAAACGTTAAAACCATTTTATGCATACCAGTTCATCTCTTATATGTATGCATGTTATAAAATATGAGCAAGCGGAGGGTTGAATTATACAATTATTGTAATAATGTTGCACTTGAGTTTTGAATAAGGACGTGCGCACTCAACAACTTTTCTTCCATTCCTCTTTGAGGACCTCATAAGGAATAAATTTGAAAGGGGATTATGTCTGTCAAGGAATTGATGTTGACATAAATGAGAAGTGGGCAAAAGGAAACGGATTTAACATGAAATGAACTCTTTATTCACTTCCTTCATACGTCACTCTCGCTTACTTATTGTTTATAAAATGATTGACTTTACATACATATTTCCTATTCAACCTTTTCTAATACTTTGCACATAACCACAACCTGTAATAAAATTATGAATTTCAAATTTCTTTTGATAGCTTATAATTGATTTAACATGAATTAACAATTCTGAAAGGTTATAATAAGAGTGACAAAATGATATGAAATATTGAGTCGTGATGTTTGAAGAACTATAAATACAGAGATAAAGGCGGATGTAAATGACTCCGTGTCGCCCTGGAATGAATGATGAGGTTCTTGGAGGAGGAGAGAATGATATTGTCAGGAGTGGAGGTTCGATTCCCATGAGATTCTATTCAAATTCAAGGAGCATCTTCCAAGTCCTCAATGGAATTCAGACGAAATTGTGTACATCGACGACAATGGGGCGGGAGATGGGAGCTTTTTTCCTCATTTGTTTCTTCGGGTATTATCAATAGTGGGGATCGTATCGGTTCTTCACTTCCCTCTCATCATATCCTTCACCTCAGACTTCTTATCCTTTTAACTCCCTCCAGAGAAGTCGAAATACATAGGAGCTTCTGATGGAGCCAATCCATCTCTCCCACGAAGTACACGTCGTAAGTCCGGTAAACTCGGATTTCTTTTCATACATACAACTTCTTGTACACGACTCCTGAGTTCTCTGGGTTCCAAATAAATACCTACACTAATACCTCTTGTTCTCGGTGGGGATGTGAGAGAATATTTTATGCGGCCTTTATAAGCCTTCGAGTCCTCTCTTGGACAGCACGATTAGAGACATTAGACATTCGAGATTCCTTCCACATTCCATTTCCTCTTGTTTTAAACCGTCGAGGTCTGGAAGACTCTCTCTCACAAATTTATTTTTTCAACGAGGTTTCCTATGTATTAACCTCTTCTAATTCCCTTCTTCCATTACAGAATCAAGAGCTAATCTGCGTAATAATAAAATGACTTCAGACTATAATCCTTTTGTTTTTAAGGATCTTAAACTTTTAACTTCCCTTCAATAAAAGTCATCATCATTAATTTTTTATAATCTAACTGTTAATTAGAAATATTGAATAATTATGACGTTGAGTTTTGGTTGTTAAAAATAATGGCAAAGTGAATAAACGAGCACATGGACCTTGGTCCAAATATAGGTTAAGTTAAAAGGAAGAAAGAGGTTGATTATGTTCATAAAGATTAACTGTACAATGTAAAGTGAACCTTCTACTTGTCTCTCATGTGTTCAATGTGGCTTGGATAATATAGGCATTTTGGAAGAAATGAAGGAGGCGATGAATTAGTTGAATTAACAAGAGGAATTTGAAGAGAATTCTTTCTTCGTGTTTCACTCTATTAGAGGCGATTGGGGAAGGTGGGAGCTTTGAGCTTTCCTTTGATCCATTTCTTCTCCGTGTGGTCTTTGCCACTAATGAAATGAGTTCAAGCATTCATAATAGGAGGTGAGTTCGTCAGGAGTCTGAAGAGTAAATATGAAGGGTGAAGCAGATGGACAATGCAAGTCGTACGAATGAATTCTTATAATCCTAAATTGTACATCGACAGTTTCAAAACCTCAGAGTTTAATTCTATCATCTACATGTGTCCAAACATTCTGAACCACAGATATGCTCACTCTGTATGTACATACATTAGTATATGAACCCATATTATTAAATTTAAACCTTCATTATGAGGACTCTCTTTTCTTCAACTTGAAAGTTAGCAGGAGTGTATATTTCCGCTAATCCCTCGAGAGAATAATGAGGGGGTGGGTATTTGGGCAATGAGATATCTTATTATTACTTCCCATCCCACTTCACGGCTCTCCCTGTTGTAATGGAGAAGTTTCATTGACAGTCGTGAGCTCCTTCGATTCCCTGAGATTCCTATCATAAGGGCCACAGGAGTGAGGAGGGTAATCCTTACCTCCAACAATGCGGATTTGGGACTGCTATTAGAGTGGAGCCTCAAGGAACTCGCCAACTCTCCTCACCACCTTTTAAACCTCGGGTCGGAGTAAACATGGGAATTGGAAAGATGGTGAAAAGGGAAAACTGTTTTAATGGAACTTTAAAAATTAATCCTCTTCAGGCGAACAAAGAGGAAGTGACAACAAATATCGAAAGTGCTTCCTTGCTTACATATATTTTCCACACGGCTTCCACTAACGGACCCTTACAAACCCCCACGTTAAGAGCTACTCAATCCTTACATGCAGAGAAGAATCCCCTTACATTATAAACACCTCGACCCTCTCCACACAATTGAAATGAGAGCCTCTTCAGAGCTCTCACACTTTTCATACTGCCGTCAATTACTTACACATCTTTGCCTCCTCTTTACCTATTCAATCCACACTAAATCCAACGATGCCCTGGTTATTAGGTCAGCTTAGTTCATTGGACAAAATCAGGAATTGGGTTTTATCACCTCGTAATTTTAGTTAAATCATGATCAAGCAAATTAACAAAAAAAATATTTGTATTTACATATACCAATATAACAGTAAAATTAAATTAACTTTTGGCTAACTATGAAAAACTAATTAGTAGTAAGTAGTATTATGAATCTACACATATGCACATGCAGGTATTTATAAGAATTGAGTTTTCCTCAAGATGTAAGAATTTGACATAAATACACAATGCAATGCAAATATTAATGTTCGTCCTTAAAATGTTTAAATTGCCATTTTTATTTGTACATTGAGTAAGTTAAATCCACAATGATTTTACATTTCTTATTATTAGAATACGTCATATTCTATTAGTAGTTTCAGAATTAAAATGTGCGTATTCATTCTTTCTATACTGTGTGAATTGTGTGGAGTATTTATAAAAGCATGGACATTTACAATATCTGTAGATACAAATGCATTTTGGAGTTGAAAAATGAAATACGGCATGTTGTAAGAGGCAAGGTGCGGTAACACGGTTGAAGAAAGGTTCCTTTGTGACCAACTCACTCACTTCCAATCTCAATTATCTCAACTACAAGTTGGGATGAGTTAAGGGTTCGGCACAGAAAAAACAAAGAAAAGCTGCCGAAAAAAGTCGCAAAGGTACCTGCAGGTTTTTCAACACCACCCGGTAAAAGGTACCCTTTTCGTTGGGACATGAGTCTTATGAATTCCCTCCACATACGTCATTTAGCTTTATTATTCAACCCCACTCTTTGAAAGAATATTTATTATATAAAATTTATATATTATACATAATATTCAGTTTGGGAGTAATAGAGAAGAAGGACTCAATGGGAACCCCGAATCTCTTCCAATTTACTCACAAATATTATTAGGGTTCTCTTTTCATCATCTTCTCAGATTTTGTATTCATTCTTACATGAAAACATCTCATTAAATTACAGCTGAGAAAACCGTTCAAATTCAAACCCCGTCTTTGAACCCCAAATTCTTTTATTCTCCTTTTCAACTTCCCTTCATCCCTGAGTCAATCATTCATTGAAAAATATTTTTTACCCCATTCATCATTTTTTAGGTCAAAATTGGGAAAATTGGAAAAATCAATTTTAAAAGTTATATGAGCTTAAGTATTTATGAATCGAAGATTTTTAAATTTTTAAATGAACTTACCACCATTTGCTCCCTCGACCTCTCCCCCTTGGAATTCTTGCAGACGACTGTGGAACCATTGACCCTACAAAAATCATTAGTGCGAATCCAATGATCACAACCAAAACTGACACAGTTGGCCTCATCTTCCCGCGTTCCAAGAATGAATTCTTACTTTCAAGTCCATTTGCATAATATTTGTTCGTCCTATGTGGTTTAAGATCTTCTCGCCATTCAAAAGGATGTCCAATTGATTCCCACCGATCTAATATTATTATATCCTATCATTCCTATACTGATCTCATCCCTCACTTCACATCCCCATTGTACACAAAGGAAACAATTGATTCAGAAGTCTCGCTTTGGAGCAGGAGCTTCTCTCTCAGCCTCACAAAAGGAGAATAAAGATCACGTTGTCTCAAATCCGTCTCGCTGTCAATCACCCAGATTAAATCACAATCCTCCAATTCCCCTCGCTCCTCTTAAGAACTCTTCAGTCTCATTTTCCAATTGCGAATAGTTTGGCCAAAAATACACTTTCACTCACAATCTCTCTTCTTCTTCCCAATTCTCTCTGATCAATGAAGGGGTAAATTGGGAGTGTCAGTGGGCCGAGTCATTTCGCAGCCCATTTCCTTTCAGTTGCAATGGCCAAATATTTGAAGTACAAATGACACAGTCTTGTATGGAGGAGATGTTCGGGTGCGATGAATATGATGACACTCGACGAGAGGAACATGATGGAAATGCAATCAAAGGCTGGGTCTCCTTTCTTCTCCCACTTCCGGTGACCTCCTCACATTTCCTCCAAGATAAGTGTGGGCGAGGGCGGTGTGACCAAACTCAGGTGAGGTCTTCAACTGACTCGGACTTCTCCAACCTCGGCCCTTTTCCTCAAAAAATTCCCATGGGGTTTGAAAGAGCCTCACTTATTGGACTGGTTGTGTGCGGTGAGTTGAGCTGCCTGAGTTCCACAACATCGATATTCGGAGGTAATGAGGGTAAATGTGCCTTAATGTCCTTTAACGAACGTGGAGAGGAAAAGGAGATGGGGAAGAGACTAAAGGCTATAGGCTACTTCGCACGCCATTCATAAGGGATGGTTTGGAAGGAGACGTGAGCGATTCGGGCCTTCTCCCTCTCTCCCCTTCTCTGCCCATCCTCTCGGCCCGCCCCAATCCACGATCCAACACCACCAATCCACAAATTTGCATACACACCTTCCAATGCACATTCTAATGGCCCCCAATTCCTCAAACACCTCACATGCTCACATGCACTTGATCCTCAGATTCTTTCCACTTTTTCTTTTCTCCCAGACACAGCCACCATGGGGAATTTCAATTTAGGCTTAATTGGGAAACTTATGCTTATTTCTTTATGAATTACGCATCGATGATTTTCATTCAAAATGGTTATACAGTAAACATAGCATGACTTATTCAGGAATTCAAAAACACTTAACAAATATGCTCATTTATAAGTAATAAAGATGTGGCAAATGCATAAGAAGATATTTCATGGGCTTTGTTTTAACGTGGAGGTAATTGGAAGTAAGTCGATCTTTGGAATTTCACTACTTGGAATTATTTATGCAAGAATTCAATTCACATTTATAATACTCGTCTTTTGAGTTTCCAGAGTCTTCGATGATTCCATGTATCTTGGATCTGCTTGCATTAATTGAAAACAGAACTGAAACGAGATTCTCAACATACAAAGTGTAAAAAACTTCATTTGAATATTATTTGTCCTATTGTTCACTTCTGATATAAGTTAATAGAACTTTTACTTTAATCGACCTTAACCATTCTTAAAGTTACATTACATGGAAATGCATTTTATATGCAAATTGCAATATAAACTGAGGGAATTAGCCTACAAATAATGTTCCACGATGAGAATTATTAGGTGTCTTTTGAACTGATGCGGATTTATTCATTTGAGTAATAATGTTAGGAGAAGTGCGGGTTTAGAAAAATGCAAGAGGATGATGGTAATCATTTTGTTGAAATGTTCCATAGTGGATGATATTATGTTTTATGGATTTTTCTAAAGGACTTTCGGTTATGATTACAAGTCATGAGTCATGAGTGAATTCTGTGAAAAGCTTAAACTTTGTGTTTAATCCTGAGACCAAAGGCTCGCGATATAAATTGCAACATGGGTCTCTAATAAAGGAGATGATAAGAGGATGAGTTGCATACATAAATACAAGAGAGGATGTGTATGTATAGCGTAATGTGGCACTTTGTCGTGAATTTCATCTTGAAAATCTGGTTTGAAGACGATTTGAATCAAAAAGGTCGTGAGTTATCTTCTCCCCTTCTCTTCAAACGACTTTGGCTAATAATTTTATTTTTTGTACTCTCCTTCCCCTTCTCTTGTCAGTTCTGACTTTGAGTAATCAAATAAATTCCAATGCCATATCATTTTAAAACCACGGGACCTGACTTTTGCAGAGATCCAAAACTCCTTCTTTGCTAGACGAACGCGTAATCAAAAATCCATTTTCTCCACTCTTCCTTCATCTTCCTCTTTTCCAAGAAGGGAATGAAAACCAGTGTTTGATCCTTTCCTGTTCAATTGCTTATTATTACACTGATTGTAATACTAATATTTAAATCTATTCATTTTTGTTGGGTTCAACATTATAATTTTTTAATAACACTAAATTATTTGCTAATGGTATAAAATAATAAATGTTGCATAATTATAATTATAGTTATTAATTAAGATAGCTTGAAATTCAAAGGGATTCAACACTTGTAATCATTTAAATAACCATCCATATTTGTTTGGCATACATCCAAATATTTAAATAGAATAGATATCAATTACCTTTTGCTCCTATTGAAGTGATTCTCGTAAAATAATTCTAGCTTTAAGTAAGTAGTAAGCATTCTTCATGAATAATTTTTACAACATAAAAAATTAAAATCAAAGTTAATTGTTTGTTGATTTAATTTTTTCTGTTTCTGCATAATGAAGTGGACTTAAAGTATCCACGTGCTTTCTTTCAAGTCATTACATCCGCTTGAAGTCTCCATTTATAAGACGAAGCCTTGAAATCCCAAATTACTCGTAACAGAATACAACCAGTATTTACCCATGCACTTTGCCAAATGTCATTAAAAGGAATTTTGACAGACTTTGGGAAAGGGAGAAATGTTCCTTCAACACCTCAAGAAAAGGCCCGAAACTTTACAGCAGTCCTATTATTATTGGATGATTTAGTAAGTATGAATTTGATGATGTTTATGAAATGGGCAAAGGAGCCGGTGAAATGATTTTCTTTTTTCAGCCCTTCGGCCGTTTTCCAGGGTGGCTGAGCCGGTAAAGGTTGGGAGGAATGAAAAGGGAGGAATTTCACATGTTCCTGCCCATTGAGGAGAACAATAACTGTTGATTTGGACGAGGAAAATTCGTATGGCTTCATTTCCTTCGCCTGCCCATTGTGGGAGAGTTGAAAGGGCGGCGTCGACGTTTACAACTCTCTTGAAGGCATCTTCTCTTCGGCGGCTCCCCCACTCAATGATATTTACATGGGAGCCGAAATGTGATCAGCAGGAGGTCGGGAGGCCTCTTCGTTGGAGGTGTTTGCCCCTTAGCACTACCCACCTACTCAGAATGGAATCAATAGGTGAATGGGTCCCACGATCCTCCGTCCCGCCGATTCCCACTACCCATTAATGATCTTAACAGCTCCCCGCAAACCTCTCTTTCCCCTTCTCATGTCTTTTAATAAGCCAAGACTCAACAGGTCATTAATAACTGATGCTCCTCTCACGCGCACATGCCCTCCTAAGAAGACAACAATCAGAGTCCAAAGTCTCGAATTCAATTCCCCCGATGCGGGAAGAGAACACGAGGCAAAGCGGCACGTATAGCTCTTCAATGGAGTTCCCTTCGTTTCCGTCAGTCCTTTGGATTTTAAATGTCTTCTTGGAAAACAAAAGGCAGCTGACAAGCTGTCTAGCACATTTTACCTAATAGTCAAAGCCCTTGGGTTTTCACCTAATCCCTTCAATTATGGATGTAAAAGGTTCAGAGGAAATGAGAATGTAAAAATAAGGAACTTAATGAGATTTTCTTTGTTTTTCAAGGTAATCGGTGAGTTTGGGGAAGGGACTTGAAGGGATACAAATTGTTGAACACATTTATATTAATATTTATTTTTTACGACACAAATCCTCCTTAAGGCAGGCGGGGAACGTTGAACATGAAGGCTACATGGATTATGAGACATATCATGACCAACTTAAATATTTCATGCTGAGTGAGTTTTCTTGGAAAAAATTATCAAAAAGATTTCCGTCGTACTAAACTTTCAAATATACATTCGGCGACTCAACCCTTTGGTGAAACCTCTAGCTTTTAGTACTTGTAATTCGATGGACAAATAAAATAACAATAAATGAAAAAGCGTCTCTTTGGACCCTAATGGGAATTTGGAAAGAACAATTATAGAATGCTTCAGGTGTCGGAGAATTTGCCTTCTCATAGCATTTATTATATGTATATTAGTACTCGAGACTCAAGTACTTAAAAACGACTAATTTTGATGGGAATTGGAAAGGTGATAAAAGGGTTTAATAGACCCCTCATGTATTCAATTGTAAAAAGTCCTTTAAGCTTCCGAAAGACCTTTATTTAACTTACGAATATTAAATGGTCTCTCAAAATGGTCTTTCCATATTATATCCATTGCCCATGACATTCCCATTGTCACGTACCTACCTACGCTGTACATCTCAATGTGGATCGAATTAAATTAAAGTTCTTTTGATAAGTAAATTATGTATGTAAGTATTATACCAAACTCGTTATTTAATTTTATTTATTTACGATTTGTTAGCGACGTTTCTTCTTTTAAGTTTTAATATTTCCCATTAATATTTATTTCCATTTCAAAAAATGAGTTTAACATTGTAATTGAACGTTTTTGAATATTTGAAAGGGGAGTGAAAAGTTTTATGGTAGGCGGTGAATTTTAGGGAGACAAACGGTGGCTTATCGGTGTAATGGGATGTGCTGGGAGCTATGTGAAATTTCTGGGTAGGATTTGAAGAGGAAACAATTGATGAATTTACACCTAGATGAGAAATCCTCGCTTCCTTTCGATGTCACAGAAATAATTATGTTTCATGCGTCCGAACTCCGGACTTGGAAGATGAAAGGACTTGTGAATGGTGAAATGTTTTAGAAAACAAATCCCCTTTATTCCTCCTTTTATTGTTACACCATTTGGTCCACTCGAGAGTCTTCTCTTAAGCCTTATTATTTATTATTATAGGGAAGAGTCATTCGGTGTTTCAAGACGCCTTCAGCCATTCTTTCCCTCTTTTGAGTCGTGGTCGGGAGTCAAAGGCCACATTGTTCGCGCGAACCTCACTTTCTATTATCATCCATATTAGCGTCGTCCATTTACAAGAATTAGACGAGGATTTGCCTTCAACATCTCCGGCCGTGGAAGGGAAGTGCCATGATAATAATATTAGGAAGGGAAAGGAAACAATAAAACTGACAGACTCTCCATATTGTCTCGCCATGCTCATATACTCCCCCTAATAATTGTCTCAAATAAATTGCAACACATGCAATAAAATGAAGGATGTCTATCATTCACAACCAAAATTGACTTAACAGTTCAAACCTTACAAATTACAATGAATACTAAATCACTGACTTTGCTTTTAGGCTTCATATCCAATTTATTAACTTTTACGACAACGACTCGTCCCACACCTTACT
This sequence comes from Neelides folsomi, assembly GCA_034687125.1. Classification (NCBI taxonomy): domain Eukaryota; kingdom Metazoa; phylum Arthropoda; class Collembola; order Neelipleona; family Neelidae; genus Neelides; species Neelides folsomi. The sequence continues at coordinate 472,033 of JAQGBZ010000010.1, read as the reverse complement.
CCATTTCAACACAATATTGTAAAATAATTTGTCTTATAAAATTAGTATAAAATGCCCTGTGATAAATATTGTATGAGAAAATTCTAACAATTAAAGTTTTATTCGTCTCTAATGTACAAATATTAACTAAAATTTAACAAAAAGAAAATATTCAAGGATCTTATCTTTTTGTAAATAGGGTATATATAATATCTTTGCATAAAATGATTACATACATACAGATATAAACGCAATGTAATCATAATCATTAACTTATAAAGAGCACATATTACACATCATTAATATGTCGTCGGTGGGCAATCAAACATTTAAGAATAATTAATCAGTGTTAAAAAGATTAAAATGCGTTTTTTCCAGCAATCAACATTTGCGACGTTTTATTAAATGAAGGAAACTTGAAGGGTCGACATTTGTAAATTGCCTTTCAAATCCCAACAGAAAAGTAACGAAATAGTAAGAAGTCTCTGGTTCAACTCATGAAATAAATAATAACAGAGCCGAAAGAGTTGAAGAAGGACGTGAATAAGAGAAAAGGATGAGGTACTAATTGCTCAGAAACCTCCTCATCATTTCTTGATGAGTGGAATGGATTGTGAGTAATTAGTCTTTACCCGCTCATCTCTCTTCAATCAGTTAACTTACTACCTTTAGGCACAGCCATTCTCCTCTTACCCTCCTTACATTTCCACAGTATCACACATGAACACAGCATTATATCAATACCAAAACTGCTCTTATGTACAATAGTTATGTTATTTGTTATAATAAGAATACATAATGTCTTTATAATACTTATAGAGAAAATAGAGATAGGTACATGTGTTGGATGTAGTAAAAGCATAGGTTGAAACAGGTTATAAGATCTTTCTTAATATCAATATTTGAATTTAAGCAAGAATTCTTTTTCCGTGAGTAATTATATGGTAGCGGAATGAATTGAGATTTCACAGCGGTCGCTATCATTGTTTCTTCCAGTTCCATCAACTGTAATTATGTATTTACTTTACACCAGCTTCCATAATTTATTGGGAAAGCAGTAGCCGGGAAGGGCTCAACGAAGCAGAGAAGATCCTATCTAGGCCACAATTCTCATTTGAGCTCCAAGTTGGAATTGATGAGTTCGAAATGAATTTTCGTTTAGGATTATTGTTCTGTGAGTGTAAGGGCTGATTGGAAGACAGAATAAGGGCACGCCTTGAAAGAATAAATTACGAGAAAATTACAAGCCCGAGTTTCGTCTTCGGTCCCTCCTTTTCTCCTAGTTTAATTTCCCCATATCCAACTATATGCTCACTGGTGGTGGTCAGGAAGATGGTGATTACATGTGATTACCACCGAAAGTGGATTCCGCCTGAACGGGAAGAATGTGCAGTGGATTGGAGTATATGAGCTGATGAAGGGCCGCGGAGAGTGTTAAGGGTTCTCTCAAAGGGATGCCGAAAGAGAGGATTTAGAACCTTAATTAATATTTTCCCTCCCCACCTGCTCAGAGTGGGAGTGTAATCGGAGAGTGTGTGAGTTCGTCCTCACGATCCCACCTCCCATCACGTGACATTTGGCAATAAGACGACGGCGGAATGAAGACGTTCCACACAGGAGAATCTCTCTATCGGCACTTTCAAAGCCTTCCTTACTAATTTATAAGCACGCTTTCTACCCTGGAATTTTAGCCGACTCGGCTGGGCCTTTACGGAGTTAGCGTATAATTAAACATATTACTCCGTACTTTTTACTCACCCCGGCTCAATTCACAAGGATGGAACAAAGAGTAAATAGGAGCCACTAGACGCTAAACATTCATTCCCGTCATAATAATCGAATCCCCCTCTCACCACTCGTGTGGATAATGAAACGAGGACGGCGGATCACCAATGGCCGAAAGTGTCCAATTTCTTTAGGTGACAAATTTCAATGGGGATTTACTTTATTTCATTCACGTCTCCATCCAGGGGTGTTTAGGGCGATGGAGAGGAGAGAGATTAACAATGATGGAGAATAGAATGCTCATGCCATGAATGAGTGAAAGCACGAGACGGAGAAAAAACCCTACATCAAAATTACATGGATTTACTCATTCAACTTGGAGGCATTGAGGGGAATTAGCGCGGATCTCCCCCAGTCCTAATGCTCACTTCTTTGTAAGGACCCAAATGAATAAATGTGGTTCCCTTCAAATCTCCAAGTCCAGAACGAATTTAATGGCCAAGGTAGGAGAACCGCGCTGAGTCCACACTTGTGAAAATGTTTCAAACCTGAGCAGATGGAACTCACACATTCACCCACCATTACCTCCATGTAGATATTCTCATATGAGGAAAATATACCAAGCATGTCTTAAAACCACTCTAATATATAATACAAGTCCCAAATACATCCATGTATCCAATTTTTGAATATAATATCTAACAGTAGTACCTACATAATATACAATATACTTTCAGGAATAGGATGAAACTGAACCGTCATTAGTGGAATATATTCGTATACGGTAGGGTATAATACATGTAGTAAATCCATTCAAAATTCAAGATGCCTTATATTATATCACATACATTGAATACCAGATAGACTCCACGAGTTTTACCAGCTGCATGCCCTTCATCTTGGTCACACGCCTAAACCATAAAATTGCTAAGGTATTATGTAATGAATTCTAGAGACGACAATGAGCACATCCACGGAGTTTACTATTTTTTTATCACAAAAACTGGCAATTCCCTTCCAGCCTATATTTTATAAACCCTTGGAAAAGCGACCGTTGATTTGTTTCTATCCTAAATCCTAACTAGGTACTTACTTACGAATTTACATAACCAAGAGACATTTGTTAATGTCGACAATTAATCCAGTCTAATAAAGATCTCATACACTAACAAATAAATTTTATACAATGTTTCAATTATTCACAATTTAAGATAAAATAAAATATAGGCCCTTGAATTTAATTTAGAACTACGTAAATATTACATTAAATGCCATTGAAGATAAAGTTGTTAGAATTGAATTGGCTAAAAGTTCTTTTTAGTAAAAAGAAGAAAAAACAAAGGGAGGACCTTAAGTGTACTTTTTCGCCTTTCTTCCCATTCTTCTCACTTAAAGAGACCATTAAAGATTAGGCGGTTGAGAGAGGTAGTAATATTTAATTTCTCTAATAATGGACATACAAATGCATGACCCAACCTCTGCGGCCTTTGTCGAGCAACACGAGACGATTTCGGGCAAGGTAGAGGGGAAAGAGCGCAAAATTATAATTGTTTTCGGAAAATACCTTTTCTCCTCTAAATTACAGGAGACCTGAATTCCTCACGGGTTTCAAACTTCCCTTCAGTGAGACATTAATGGTTATTGCACCGATTTTCTCACCTACGAAATTATTTATTTTGTACTCTTGTGGGGTCCAAATTACTACCTTAAACCGAACTATTCCAATTTCCATATACGCGGCTATGACCGCCAGTTGGAAAGCTAATTGTCACACTTTAGTTTCAAATCCCTCCCATCTTCCATTCAAACTTTTCCTTCCTTTACTCTACTTAGGTATTACATTAAACTAATACTTTTATAAGATGTAAACTTATAGAGGAGTATAAAAGTCTTAATATTAATTCGATAAGGCAGGAGAGGTCAGGAAAGGAACAACGAACAGACTCATTTGTTATCATCCCAACGTGATCCGTCTTAAAAACTCACATCAAACATAAAATTGGATCATGGTCCGTGTGAATCAAAAGAGGAGAATCTCATGAATGCCCAGACCCAAGGAGTGAAGGGCTATTATGAAAATGTAAAGAAATGAAGTATTGAATTTATTATAAGCGGACTCTGGTCATAAATCAAAGGGTGGAATAGAAGAGAGGTATCTCAATTATTTATATTTCCTCGTATCATTACGACTCGTTGGGCGATGGAGGTGGAAGGCGATGTGGGCTAATTTAGAAAACATTTCAACTTGACTGATTTGATATTTCATAGGGGGGAGTGAGTAATAGGAGGTAAGAAAGAAAACTTTTCAAGTGTTGAATATGGGCGAAGGAGGAGGATGGGAAAATGGTCCGGAGGAAGACCAAGGAGTTGTCCGAGGTCTAATAAATGATGTTAATATGAGTATTTTGAAGGGACCACACAGGCCGAGGTGGTGAGGGTTTCGATTCCTTCCGTCGTCCTCGTCTTCCCCCTGGGGCGAATCGGGGCAGGGAAGATTAATAAGAAGAATGTCGGACGAGGCCCCCCGTCCCGTCCCCGACTCCCATATTAATAACTCAATCGGAGTGGTCATGAGACTCCTGACGCTGATTAATACCCACACACTCTCGTCACCTCAGACCCCGTTGTTATGGAAGGATATAAGAACCCCCTACCAAGTCCCATCCTCCGACCAAAGACTCATTTCCACCCTCTCTTAATTTACATTCCTTAAATTACATCTCATTTACTCCCGACACGCTCCATCTCCTTTCCTAATCACGATATTCATGTAAGTCCAAGTCCCCTTACGACACGATCCATGGAGTCCACAAAGATCCATGATCATAAACAATTTTATACTCCACTCTACAATTTATACCGAGAAATCTAGACGCGTCTTCATTATGGTTATTATCTTCACAGAACCATTTGCATAGGACAGGTGGTTTATGCTGGATGCATATTTCCAAGCGACTTGATTAAATACGAGATTTTTGTATATAAGATTTTTTAGTGTAAAACATACTTTGGTATTAATATAATCGGTGTAATGATTTCATACTATAGATAGTAGTATGTGTGTAGAAAGTAAATAAGACTTTGTTCTTCCCCGATGTTTGTGTTTTGTTTGGGAGAAGGTGGGGAAGGTGGGAGAAGAAAAAATGAAGTTGAGAGAGGAAAGTTGAATTTTCATCTTGAAGTCATTATCTTTTGTTTGAGAGCCACTTTAAAGTGTTTGGTCAGAGGATTCACGCTTTAAATCTCATTCTATTGTTCGGGACATTGTTCAAGGCAGGCGAGCCGGTCTTTTTGCTTTCTTTATAATACCGTCTCATCTGTACAATTTTCTTTATTTACGACGAAAACGAGTAGAGGAGACTTGGGAGTTAAATTAAAAGTTTACTTACAAGATGTTATATTAAAAATGCATGTGGCATATTTTTATATTTATTCAGTATTTACAATGATGCATCGAGTCTGGGTCTGGGTTATGTTAAACAAAGACCTAGTAACTCGTATAGTTTGCATTTTTTACTTTAACTTATGTTTAGTAAGTTTGTATTAGTAAGTATTTTTCAATGTTAAATGCGATGCATTGTTTAATGAATTAAAAAAGAATAGAGTTTATTGTTCACTTCCCTCCTCCTTCCACGACGAATGGAAAAAAGAGGCAAGCAGAATTTTTGCATGTATCCTATAGAAAGAATGGTCGTGGAGGAGACATGAATTGAAGTGGATAAATGAGAGTGAATGGAAGGAAGAAAAAGGCGGAGGAGTTGACGTCAAATGGTATATGTGACACTGAGGATGGGTCATTAATTACAAAGTGACATTCGTCTGAGATGACTCCTCAACCTCTTCTCGCACCTAACCACTCAACCGACCGTGGATTCCCTTCATGATTTGTCAACTTGTCAAACCTGGCGACTCATTCTCAAACCCCTTCGATAATCAATATGAGTGGAAACAAATCTCATTTTAATTTCACATTGTTCCCAACAACGAGTGAGTTGTGGCCCCAAATACCATCATCACATGAGATTGGAAATTCATAATTCACTCACGGTGGAATCATCACGTCGTCTTAGCGGCTTAAATGATTCCTCTACTTTCCCTCGAGCACGGTCACTTAATTCATTGATGAATAAATAAGTGAAGTAGTGTACGAGAGATGATTTCTATTCCATTATGCATAAGGGAGAAGAAAAAATTGCGGGAGAATTCCCATTGTTGATCCTCGCAGTAAAGAAGTCAGAGCCTAATCATTTCTATCTGCTCTGCTCTTTTGAATAACTCAGAGAGCTCTGAGATGAAAAAAATACATTTTAAACCCTAACCCATTCTTAATGCATTTCATCTCGCGATCCCAATAATAATGTATGGCTTTTCTAAAACATATTGTGATCTATTTCTAATCGAATTATTTTGAATTCCTCTGCTGATAGATTCATTGCTATTTAGCATTACCCCCGAGCTAAACGAAAGACTTGAGTGTTTATATTCTAATTTATTTTTAACTCATCTGACATGCAATCTGATAAGCGTGATAAGATTAGAAATTCATATCGTACTCAAATAAATTCAAAACATCTTAAGAAAAGAACTTCATATATTAAATACGAAATATAATATTTACTTTTATTGTTGATTATTTTATTGAATAGTCGTAATTATTGCGCAGAAAATTACAGTTATTTAATTTCTTACTATCTTTTTTATGTTATTGTTATGTATGTTTTGTCTTGAAAAGAAAACATTTTTAAAAGTTTAACCTTTAAAAGAAAAGTGCGGTAAAGTATGTATTACAAATGAAAATGAGCAATTTAGAGATGGTATTTGAAAGACTGAGGATGCCGACGTGGGTTTATTTAGTAGAGGCGTAAATTACATAATAGAGATACAAAGTTGATATCTTGAGAAAGAGCCGACCTCTAATTTCTCTCTAATAGGAAGGGCCATGAGCCGGAAGGTGTTTTAGGTGTATGAGGAGAGTGGGAGGATTAGCACCCGACAAGAATCTGTATTTTGGGATACAATAGACCTCCGATTCTTCTCCCAACAACCGTCTGTTTTCAACACAAGGGCGGCCTGTGGAGTTAATTGTTGGGAAGATTGCGGCCGCCGCCACCTCACACGAAGACGGGCAGAGGCTGCCGCAGTGGCCACCTATAAGCTATACACTCCATGGGGTCCTTCACCTACCCCCACGACTACCTTCAATACATCATCATCACCATCTGTCAATCCGAGCCACCTCAACCAATACAAGTAATTAAATTCCTACCACGAAAACTCTCCTTACAAATTTATTGATTAAAACTTAAGATCCATGAAAAAATTCCTCATGGAACTTCATCTCAAAGTGTATTTATGTAGGACCATCAAATTGTTAAATAAATAATAAAACAATACCAGAAACAATGTACACTTTAAATATTGTACCTATGTACTCTAATATATTTACTTACATTTACCTGTAAGTCATCAACTAACTATCATTATGAAAGAGGCATGGAATACTTCATAAGTACTATTAAACATAAATCATGTTTAATACTTTTAGATATATGATTTTATCCAAATTGGAAAAATTGTATTGGACGTTATGCAATCATAAATTTTATGAAGATGCTTTTGTTCAACAAGGCAAAATTCCAAGGTTCGGCGGTTCCAACAAAGTAAAGTTCGAATGAACAATTGAACATGTCGCATTAACTTTGGCTTGGGCTGGGTTCTTTCAGTTAGGTTCTCTTCCTTTCAAATCATGCACCATCTAGAGCATAAAATCCTCAACATTACAACCCAAGCTCCGTTCCTTTGTTGTTTATATCTTTTTAAATAATTACGTATAAGTATTTATTTAAAATATAATTTTGGATAAATATTTATTTATGAATATTTTTTTCTTTTTCCATTGGTCATTATCATTGCTCATTGTACACATTAGGGCAATTTAAAGAATGTATTATAATTATTATTTGAAGAAAACAATAAATGTGAATACAATTTAAGGATCACAGATTTTGCTTTATTTGTAAAGACTCACAGGTGATATCAGAAGAATGGTGCTGGCCAAGGCGTCCTATATTGTGTATAGAAATATTATACATTTAAATTTTTAAATAATATTATTTATTTTATTTGTGTTAAAATTATTATAAAATTTTATCATTATTGACGAATAAGAAGTATACATTCAAATTACAGATGCTACATTTAGAATATTACAGGTGCGCATTTTTAAGTAAATTGGAATAAAGTCATGCATATTGGTATATTATGTAATATTTAAGTTGAAATTAGTATTTAAATGTTAAGTAAGATTTTAATATTTACATAGCATATTTAATTAAAAACAAATATATGATATTAGCTGGTATGTTGTATTTATAATTTTATAAGTGACATTACTCTTAAATTCTCTCATAATTATTCTCGCTTCTTTTGTCTCCATCTTCGATTTCTTCTGTTAAAATAAGAATTTGACCTGAGAGTTGAAGATATTGCTTTTGGTACTGAAATGAAAAAAAATTCAATAACTAAAAATTATTTACTGCATTTTGTTTTGAATGTTTAGAATGTTATTTGGCATTATGGCTTTATTATTCGTACATATATTTGGAGACGTTGTAACTGAAACGGTTACATTAATCCAATCTGAACTTCTTGCGAGAGGTGCGAAGCAAATGACATTTTTAACTTTAGGATCCACTTGCTTGTGCAAAATCGGCGAATGAGTTTCATTATAATTCACAGAAGCTGGATAAAAAGGCATGTTTATATTTACCCTTTTAATTATTCAACTTTGATGATAAGGAAAGACTGTTAATTAATATGTGAGAGCTTGATATTCATAATTACCATCATGAGGGAACTGAATGGACCCATCCCACATCTCAAGGGCAAACACGAAGTTGGATGAGAGGAAATAAACATTCCCTACACAGCGGATGCGAAGCTCTTCGTTCTTCTTCGTATTGAGCACTGTGATTCGCAGGAGCTTCTCAGTGGCTGGAACCCCCTTCGAACTCCATGATGAAACAACTGAAGAAACATTGCATAAACAACTGCGTTGAATAAAATGATGAAGGAGGAGATAAAACAAAATTCAATTTTTCATACTCAAGTCATCTTTTTTCACTGTGGGAGTCACTGCAACAATTTTCTCTTTATTCCCAACAGAACATCTCACAGCATATGTTGAGAGTGTATAGGAAAAATCAGCGGCTGTACATCCTCTTGGAGCATCTTGATGAGTTTAAGTTAATTTATTAGCTAATATGTAAATAAATATTCATGTATTAAATAATAATTTTCTTACCAAGAAGCACTGGACTGTATGATTCTTTACATCTCCCAGATTTAAAACAATTTTTCTTAATTTCGCAATCATTGTCCGTCTCACATTTTGAAAATTCTTGGGCAGGTGTCAACCCTGACTTAGAACAGCAAAGTAATCTTTTCTGATATTTATCGTATTTGATTGAAATTTCTTCCGGACCTAGACAAATTATAATTTATTACATTGTTTTAATTAATTTTTATCAATTTGGGATTGATTTTTTTCAGAAACGAACCAAAGCTGGTGAATTCCCACGTGTGCATAATCCGGTGATCTCGCTTTGTTTGACAATGAATTTTAAAATAATTGGCAGCGGAGAAGAGAGGAAGTTCTTGACTCATTTTTAATACTGCAACGTAGGGATATTCATCAGAAAGATTTTGATAGTGTTCTGTGAATCCCAAGTCATAAGTGTTTGGCTGAACAATTGTCACTTTCTCCTTAGCACGACATGTAAAGATTTGATTAGAGAAATTTTCAAGCCAAACGATTTCTTGAGATGGAACTGCCTTAACGTCTTTATCTATAATTTAAAATTATTTTATTAATAAAATTAATAACTACAATATTATAGGTGGCTTATTTGTTCCATTCTTGGGCAAAATTGCGTCCGATCGGGTATTACCCGAGTCGAAACTCGGGTATCGGACGGTCCCGTCCGGTTCCGATCGAATTTAGTTTTTCAACTACCCTGACCGCCCGGGTTCAGATCGCATTTAGTTTTTCAACTACCTTGACCGTCCGGGATCCGATTAAAATGGTACTACCCTACCATTATCCGAGTCGGATAAAATCGAGTAGTTTAAGGGAAAAGACTTGTCTATAAATCGAACTTCGACGCACATTTAACGTTCAAGCAGACAAGACCACCCAGAATTATAACTTGTATACTTATATAAATATTGTTTATAACAATATATTAATGTTATAATTTAACGGACAATATGGAAATATAATTAACAATAGTCTATATATCCAACAATATAGTTATAACATTCTAGAATGTTCTTAATACGAATCAAGTTGATTATACCATATTTTTTAACCAATGTGCTGAGTTCAAAGTTCTCGAAAAAAATTTCTATAGAAAATGTATATAAATTTTTTCTGGGAACTTTAAAATCAGCATATTGGTTAAAAAATAGGATATAGGCGTTATTTTCCCATGTCTCTGCACTTTGTACTTTTCTCTCAAGTAAAATTACAAAATAACATTTCTTAAATTAATTAATATTTAATTAACATTAAAAATCCTTATAATTTCTGATAAAATAATGTTTAATGGTCGAAATAGTTTGATACGATGAATGAGCGTATGTAATCTATATTAAAAAAGGAAGTTAAACAGCTTAGACTTTCCTACACTAAAGATTCTGACATTCAAATTAATCAGAATCACAGTAAATTTAATTCCATCTTATAAATAAAAAAATAGATGGGAATTAAGGTTCAATTTTTCTCGGTTTATCGAAAATTACCGATCAGGTAATTGTTATCGAGGTCGTCCGGTTCCGATCATATTTAGTTTTTCAATTACTCTGACCGTCCGGGTTCCGATCGAACTTGGTTTTTATACTACCCTGGCCGTCCGGGTTCCGATTGATTGAGCAATAAACTACCTGAGACCCGACCGTTGGACGGACGGTATTTTGCCCAAGTTTGATTTGTTCACGTTCACATAATATATCATGTATGTGTATTAAATATTTTGAGATGATGTTATTGCCAAAATTCTTGTAAAGATAATTTTTAAAGTGCACTTACTTTTGGGAGGAATCAAGTCAATTTTCCAAAAACTATCAATGTCATTTAACTGGCAAAAATATGTTCCGTAAGGATTTGGAAAATCTTTAATCCTCATGTCAAAACCAAACTTGGGATCATATGAAATAGATTTACTACTCGTTAAATTGGCTGCTTCTTCCTATAATACAAATACAGAAGTATCTATTTAGTGATAATGTAATAATTGTTGTCATTTTAATTTTAAAATTGCAATAAAAATATAAATCCAACTATTAAATAAAAAAATTATACCTCAGGGAATATTTTATAAAGGCTCATTTTTGAAAGGGGATCGGTGGCTCTGCAAGGTAATGTCACAACAGCATCATTTTCTTTTGGTTGAATAACTCTGTTGGTTGTTGAAGGAAATCCAAAGTCCCCTGTTATATTAAAAATTATTAAAGTTATGAAAATGCTATAACGTGTTTTCAATAAAATCAAAAAATGTAAACAAATACCATTAAAGTATAAGTATCTTGAAGAATGGACATCTTGTTGCTCAATGCTTGCACATATGTAATTTCCTGTCTGCTGTTCATTGAATCGTTCTTGGAAGAGAACAAGAAAAACTGAATACTCATATGTGCTTTTCTTATAAAAATCTTGAAATGTTCGGATGTGAGAAGTATAAAGTCTTGGGGCCTAATACGTAAATAAAATTAATTTGAAATATTTAATGTGAGATAATCTTATAAAAATCTTATAAATTATATTATAAATGAGTTTACATACCCCGTCTCCTTCATAAATCCACTCAATGGGATAAGTTGCATTGCACACCTAAAAGAAATAAACAATTAGTGATTAATAATTAGTAATTAACAACTTCATAAATATAATGGGTAAGATATGTACAATATGTTAGATGTGTGAAAATATGTACCAATACTATGTGGTTGTAAACACCATCGTCTTTGACCAGCGTTTCAGTGATAATGATTTCACTATCGGGATTGGGTATAAGAGACACAAGATCCTCTTCTTCTCCTTTTGTGACAAATGTTTCAATGACGGGCGGTGAGAGCGCAGAAGGTGTCGGAGCCCGCTTGGCTTTTACAACAATTGAATTGGAATTCTCCAATGAAATAAGAAATAATACGAGGAAGTTTAAAAATTTCATATTTGCAACTTCTCTCGACTACACACAAATCCTCAATGAGTCTCAAAGCATTTGAACTCGTTACTTATTTGCAATCGTTTTATTCGCTCTTAAGACGCATGAAGATGAGTATTCTGCTCTCAAAAATGAAGATGGAAGATAAGAGGATTTAATAGGAATTTTATATTCATTGGGTTAAAAACATCTGAGATTAAAATCATCCATAATGATCATAAGTGGGGATTCATGGAGTTCCCGTGAGAAAAATAAGTTTATTCTGTAGTTAAGTAATACTTAATTGGCTTCTCTGGAGGAAAATAGCTCGATAAATATGCACAGCTTTTGAAAGTAAGTTTGAACTAACTATCATAGCATGAATATTACATTAGGTATATGTTGGCTATTTATAATAGGTAGTATCGAGAAGAAGCATTTTTTTTATTCATCTTCTTTTACAAACATTTTACGCGTATACTTACGTACTAACTTGATTCAGCTTTATTGCATGTTCGGTTTAAGTCTTCTTGCTATTCTTTCATTACTTAATGCATTTAACTTGTGTTGTGTCGTAGACATTTAATCTATTGTTAATATCAGTTAATTATACTATGTTATATACGAATCGTTGAATATTTTCGAGAACTTTACATTACATTTATCTTGAAATGATTCTTTTGTAAAGATTCAGAATTTTTGACCCTTTTTCATGTTCTCAGAGGGGAATGATTACTTCACTGACAATGAGAGCCTTACTCATTCATACGTAAAATTACTTGTAAAAGCAATTAACAAATTGTGCAGTATTCTATGTAACAAATGCATTATCAATGCACTTGGAAGATCTCGATGTAAAATACATTTTTGTAAAATTAAAGCACTATAATTAATTTTCTTTTACTAAAATTTTCGCGTATGCACATCCGGGCCATTCATATCCGTAACATTCGTTTGTAGAGAATTATTTCACTGTCAAGGTCTCGTATTTTAAATCTCGTCCATTGAAAGTTGTAACGGTTTCAAGGTCTGCACGAGGAAGATATAATAAATATTTTATAGAGTAGATTATTTTATTTTTCGCTGATATTCCTTTCCCAAAGAGTAAAATATATTTACCTCTGTAGGTATAATATTACATTATTCTGTAAAATATAAATATGACATACATGATGCATTCAAAGTGACACTAATACATATTTAGATTACATACTATAATTATGCTCGTTATGTTGCTTTTATTAAATATACCAACTATACTAACTTTATGCCTCAATACTTAATTCTATCAAACAGCAATATTATAATCCCGTTTATTTAGAGGTATTTAACTTTTCAGCATTCATAAACTATCCACAGTAAAATAAATATTGAATTTAGTATGCAATTGGTATTCCATGAAATATTTCGCAATCCAAAAGTGTTTTTTAAACAAAATATATTTAATCAAATCTTATAATGAATAGTCGCTTTGAAGATTTGAAAAATTAATTGATTGCCCATGCATGCATTTGACTTCAACATCCCTTTACTTGTACAAGAAAATCCATAAGAAACGGATTCAATAATAAGGTTAATTTTGTTCAGTTATTCTTCCCCATGAAGTATTTGTTTTGTTCTATATATACAAAGATGTGATAAATTTTTTATTCATTTGCAAAAGGTGATAAACGTCATAAATTCGGAATAAATTGTGTTTTTAACAATCAATTCATGGTTTCAATTTCAATATTGTTGGTAGATCTGGATCTGGTTTGATCCATGTCCATGAAATTCGAACAACTAACGTATAACTTTATAGATATTTATTATTTGATGAACATATTTTTATGAATTCTAGTTAAATGACTTAAACAAACATCATTTGAAATTCTTTTATATCTATAAATTACGTAGGTTTGCTCTCTACAGTTATTTATATTATTTATTGAAATAAGCTGTCATTGTATTTGCAAAATATTAAAAGTACAAATAAGTATAACAAAAGTACATTTGACATTTTAATCGCAAATCATATTTATTGAAAAAATTCTTTGTAAGAGACATGTGCTGGAAAATTTTAGTAGCTGCCATACAGTGAAGGTAATCCGTTTATTGACGCTTGCAAACTTTTATGTTCATCTTGTAGGTACAATACTTTTACCTCATTATATTAAGTATCGCAACTTAGAATAGTCAATGTTATTTAAATCATTGCGGATATTGAATTACAAATGTAAATTATCTGTTAAATGCATCACTGGATAAATTTTGACCTTTATTGAAAAAATTTACTTTTATTCACCATAATTTTATTTGCCTGTCACTTCTGTCTCTTATTCTTTTCCTCTTCTACATATAATTCAGATTCAAATATATCCATTAAAATCAGGATCAATAAATTAAACATTCTTGAATTATATTTAACTAAATTTATCTTTTTGTAAGTTATCAAACTTTTGTAATTTAAAATATTAACGCAAACTCCTCATACTTACTTTGTTAAAAGTGAAATTTTCATTAAAGCTTATAAGCAAGTCGAGTGACAAATAATAAATAAAGCGTGGAAAGTTATTTGTTATTTAGTATATGTAATAATACATTACCGATAAAATAGTTCTAACAAACATTTAGTTCAAAATATTGTCATTTGTTAACTATAATTAATTAATCAATTACAAGTAGTACAATGAAAGTTTTACTTTTGTGCTTATTCTTAATTGAAACCGTAAGAGGAACTTTGACTCCTCTTATTGCTAATGATGAAAAACCTCCCATTAAATCCATTACCGAAGTAGGAGGATCAACCAAGCAAAACAAACAATGTTCATTTAAGTTCCAATTCGAAAAAATTGGAGATGAAGCTCTTTTGAGAAGTCCGAATTATCCAAACGAATATCCCAATAATACGAATTGCCAATATTTTGTGAGTTCTCTACAGGGAAGTCAAATTGAACTCACTTGTACGGATTTCAATGTTGAAGCATCAAACAATTGTGTTTACGACGCTTTCTACGTTTCTCTCACCGGAGATCCAAACTTTTCAGACCAAACTTATTTTTGCGGAAACGCTCAGTTTTCAAGAACCTCCATTTCTAATCAAATCTCAATGGGGTTTAGAAGTGATGGATCAAATCCACCTTCAAATTCCATCTACAGATTTGAATGCAAATTGAAGGCAGTTGCTCAATCCGGGTGTTCTTGCGGTGTCAAAGGAAGCTCAACCAGAATCATTGGAGGAATTGAAGCCAATAGAGGAGAATTTCCTTGGCGAGTTGCAATTTATACTCTGAGATCTGGAGTCATTTGTGGCGGAAGTGTAAATAAATATTTTCTCAATTCGTACTTATATTTACCTTAACTCCATAAAGCTTTAGTATACCTTCCAATATAAATCCTAAATGACAATTATGAGTAATATGTAGTACAATTAAAATTCGAGAATGTTTTTTATAGATTATCAGTCCTAATTGGGTGATGACAGCGGCTCATTGTACTAACTCTCTTCAACAAGGAGAAGTTGTTTTTGTAGACATCGGGGATCATGATTTATCTTCAGATCAAGAAGCAGATAATAAAATTTTAAAAGTTTCACAGATTATACAAAACGCGTTATACGATGACAAAACGAGGGATTATGATATTTCCCTACTTCGTCTTCCGGAATCTCTAGTGTTTAACAGATATGTAAGAAAGTGATTTTAAATTACAAACCTTAATGCTTTTTATACTAGGTACTTTGGATAACTTTGACTTTATGTTCTTATTATGGGAGATGATAATACTAAAGGTAAATCGTAAATGTGATTTTAGGTTCAGCCAGTTTGTTTACCCTGGAAGTACAGAACTACTGATTTTTCGAGAGTAACTCTTACAGCCAGTGGATGGGGAACAATGTCATTTGGTGGACAACAATCACGAGTGCTAAGAAAAACTAGCTTTCCTGTCATTACAAGGAACGAATGCAATAATGCCTATCCAAATCTCGTCACCAATAACATGTTTTGCACTTATGAACAAGGAAAAGACACATGTCAAGTAAGTAATTTAGCACTATTACATATTATTTATCGGTATGTTACATGGTTTGAATATGTTAAGATTTAATTATTTACTTTATTTAGGGAGATTCTGGCGGATCTGCCGATTTCATGGAACCTGGTTCTGGTCGAATGTATGGAATTGGGGTAAGTAAAATACAAAAATAATAAACCAATGAAAAAATGTGTATTACATTTACAAACTGAATTTAAAAATTCAATTATCCTACATTATGTTTAATGTTTAGATAACAAGTTGGGGAGTTGATTGTGGAAAACAAGGTCAACCCGGAGTTAACGTAAAAGTTACCAATTTCTTGGATTGGATTCAAGGAAATACAGGTACTTACACAATTTATACTTCTATCCAATTAAGAAAGAGATACATTTAATTATAATTACATATTGTTTAAAATGATATTTTTGCTTTTAGGAGAAACATTTTGCAAAATCTAGTCAAAAAATTCTTATGGAACAATATTTATGTAATGCCTACGTCTTACCTAATCACTATATGATGTGACTAATTGCAATTAATTATAGGTCAATGAAGTTTTTGCTCAATTAAAGTTTTCTAAAAGTAATTTGTACTCTTACTAAATGGCCAAGTTAATTTCAACCAGGTAATAAATAACGTCTAATAAACGATCTTTAATTCATCCTTGACTTTTCGAATGTTGTTTACTGTAAGGTGGCCAGTATTAATATTGTAGTCATTACTCACTTCTCATGCGTGGAAGCTGTCTTATTTCAATAAAGCAATCTATAAAATTATAAGAACCATTCCATACATCTTCATTCAAAAATTATGATATTTTACATTTCACACACATGATTATTATGAGAAAGGATAAACGCCCCAAAACATCTCAATTCTAAATTGTATAATTTTAAATGGAGTCACTTGTTCCTGACATTCTTAGCAAAGTTACTCCAGATATGTTAGAAGTAAAATTTGGGGAATTGAAAGCTGAACCTGGAAATGTTTTGACTCCGAAGGATGTAAAAAAAGAACCCCGCCTGATTTGGCCCGGCGCTGATAATAATGCCTATTATGTTGCTGCAATGATTGGTGTGTTTGGTTTTACAATATATAAATATTCATTAGCATCTATTAACATGAGATGAATATAAAGTAAATCTGTTATATCATTTTAAATGCATTTAAAGATCCGGATGATCCTAATGGCAAAGAACCTAAAATGAAAGAGTGGATGCATTGGCTTGTGGGAAATATTCCTGGAACTAATGTACACAACGGCACCGTTCTCAATGATTATGTAGGATCAGCTCCTCCAAAAGGATCCGGGCTTCATCGCTACATTCTCCTCGTTTACGAACAGAAAAAGTTCAAGGATTGCTGGTAACTTTTTTCAAGCTGAATGGGATGAATATGTGCCAACGATTCAAAAACAATTAGCTCATTAACCGTTTTCATATAGTATTATATGTAATATGTTACAATTAATATATATTTTAATAAAAATATCATTTGAGCATTATTTTTAAGTACCTATTCATCTTATACCACAAAATATGCATTTTCATTGGGTACAGTACAGTCTACGCACAATGTTATATTTTTATAGGTATAATTTTCATCGAATTATCTAATAAGTGGAATTGGATGGGGGTTTGTTAAATTATTTTATTATTAATTGAGTAAAATAACTAACATTAACATAATGTTAAGATTAAGTTTATTGTTACTATTAATTGTAGTACATCATATGCAAATTACTTGGTTAAAGAATTTTTTTTAAATTATAAACCTTAGTAGAAATTATAAAGTTTATGTTATAAAATATTAACCACACGAACACCGATAGTAGTACATAGAACTTTAAGTATTTATCACAAATAATAAAGCACTAAAAATGGATTTATATTATTTTATCTTTGCATTACTACAATTAAAGTTTACAACAAACTAAATTCGTATTGCTGGAAATAATTAGGCGGATTTTTCAAACTCAGACAACAATTTGAAGTGCACTGTAGCAAATTAGAAGGGAATTGAGAGACATTTATTTGTACTTTGACTTTTCTCTGTGATCGTTTCAAAACATCCATACCGGTTTTCTGTTTTCATCAGTTTTCTTTTTTTCATTAAAATAACTGAATTATTTAAAATGAACAAAGATGAAAAGGTTCTTTCTATTTATTTCCTACATTGGTCACAACTTTAGGTATGTCAAATGTCAATTATGTTTATTTAATTTTAATATACAAGTTTTACACGTAATAACTTAAACCGATATTTTTAACTCATATTCAAAATAAAAAATAACTTATATTGATTCTCCTCTGATTTTATATAGAGGTATTCAACGAATAACATCGAAAAATGAGATAGAGAATTGTAAATTTTCTGTTCAAGGAATTGTCGATTCTGGATTAGACAACATTCTTGGAAATAAGTTTAGTCATATTACTGTTCTTTCTAGTCGAACTGACAAAGGAGTTAACGCAATTTCTTCATGTCTTCAAGTTGATATAGACGAAAAAGGTATCAAAATTACAATCTTAAACCACATATTTGTATTCTTAAAAATATTATAATTATACGTATCGTATATATTATTATTTCATTAAATAATTTTATAATTAATTACTTTTAAAGGAACTAAAACCATAAGCGCATTGAGCCCCGAGGGACTTTGTATTGAATTAAATTATTACCTTGAAAAGAAAAACTTTGAAATAAGAATTCTCAGAGTAATCGAAGTAAATCCGGAACATCATTGTCGCCACTTTGTTTCGTCAAGAAATTATGTTTATCGATTAGCAGTATTTAAAGATAATGGTATATAGCATGAGCTTTATTATTTAATATTAGTATAGCTCATATCCTTTGCTCATTCATGGCCAATAATAACCATATAATGGATATTCAGTAAATATATTTGTTAAATACTTCCAAAATATTGTAAAAACATTTAATTTAGTTGGTTTACTATAATAGATTATTTTTTATATATTTCAGTGACCTATAATTGTCCAGATAGTCGTCTTAGTTCAGCGCTACCTTTGCAAGAATTATATCGGTGTCATGTTGAACGTCAACCTTTTGACCATCAAAGAATCATCGATTCATTTCACATGTTTGTTGGAACACACAATTTTAAAAATTTCATGAAAACTGACCGCGAAAAGGAAAAGCTCATGACCGAAGATAGCTATGTTAAAATTGTGAAGAAAATAACCTTTTCTAAGTGTGAATTTCCCGAAAATTTGAATTACTTTGATTTGAAATACAGCAATTTTGATTTTTACGAACTAAATATTGAAGCTAGTGGATTTCTTCGTCAGCAAGTAAAATAAGATATAAAAATATGCTCTCTCATAAATAAATTGAAATATTTATGTATTTATAAATATGATTTATCTTTAATTTTATTAAATGATGCTAATATTTTAAGGTACGAAGAATTATGGGATCTTTGATAGCATATGCCAATGGAACCATTACACTTTCGACGATACACAATTTACTTGCAAAACCCAACAAAGGATGGAATCCAAAAATATTCGCTGCATCTCCATTCGGGCTTTATTTAAAAGCTGTAAATTATAGTAGTGATTTAGAAATACTCAGAGGATATTTATCGTGAAGTTTACGTTTATAAAGTCAATCATAAAAGAGAAAATGTCTTTGGAAGAACAATTACGAAATAGGCTTCAAAAAGGTCTTAATGCAACCCAAACTCGTCATACAGATTCAACGGGAAAAGTTTCTATTTATGAAAAACAAGGTCAAGTTGTATCCAAAAATGTTCCCGAAATGATTAAATCATATGGATTTGTTGTCGATACGAAGCCTGATCTGACAGTTGGTGAAGTACGTCCTTTCCTTTTAATTTCATCTCAAGATGTTCCTACAGAACTAAGCATTTTAAAATCTTATAACGTGACTCACATTATGTCATTACTTCCCGACTTTTCTCTTCCTGTGCAAATAACTATGTTTATCAAAGAACATAAATGCCTTCATATTTATGATGAAGAAACGTTTTCTCTTATAAAGTGTGGAGTAATTTGTGAACTTGCAAATATCGCATTAGATTATATTGAAAAAGTAAAGAAAGAGAACGGTCGATTGCTCCTTCATTGTAATGCTGGGATATCAAGAGCTCCTTCAATAGCAATTTTATATTTGATGATTTCGGAAAAGTTGTCTTTTGATTTGGCATTTGAAATTGTTAAACAAGCGAGGGGTCATATTAAACCAAATGACGGGTTTGTAAAACAACTTAAATCTGTAGTAATAAAATAGTCATTTCATGTTCGATTTGTGGGCTTAATCTTAATGTGTTAATAGTAAATTAAAGATTAGTGTTTTTATATTATTGAGAATTAATAAATAAGGGGTATATTATATTTGTATTTACTAGATTTGATATACCTGCCCAAATAAATTACCCCTTTTGTTCGAAAGAAGGCCGGAATTCGAAAGAAGGCCGGGGGTGAGGCTTGAGACTTTATATTAAGGCCGGGGTTCAAATGAAGGCCGGGGGTCAAAAGAAGCCGGGTCATAAAGCATAATTTAAGAATTGTCGAAGCTTTTAAACATGAAAACGCTTACCTAAATCTCTTTAAATATTTTCTTCGTTGCTATTATAAAGATATTTGTGATGCCTCAACGCAGAAATAAGGAATAGAAAGGGCCAAAAAGTATTTTAAGTCAAAATTAGAATGGAAAAATACTGCGAAAAAATTTAAATTTTATTAATGGCCGGAGCTCGAATAATAGCCGGGTTCGATTTGTGGCCGGGGGTAAAGCTCAATATTTTATATAGAGGCTCGGGCCTCAATTCGAACAAAAGGGGTAACTCTGGTCCCTGTATTAGAAGTCATTAATAGCATTATGGGCATTATGATAATTTGTGTTACTTTCTATAGTCTAATTCATGGTTCACTTCAATGGAATTCATTCGAAAGATACGCGAAGGACGTG
Organism: Neelides folsomi; assembly: GCA_034687125.1. Lineage (NCBI taxonomy): Eukaryota > Metazoa > Arthropoda > Collembola > Neelipleona > Neelidae > Neelides > Neelides folsomi. Next base: position 451,151 of record JAQGBZ010000010.1, on the reverse strand, counting down.
AAGGGTGAAGGAGAAACGGAAAATAAAAGAGAAAAATTCCATCATCTTTCCATTTCGATCTTTTTAATCTTTCTGTGCTTTATATTTCCTCTGGATTTATAGTCTAAGGTCTATTTAAAGAAGATTTGAACGCAGTTTGGCTCATTAGAAGGTAATAATTATAATTGAATTCATTCTTTTAAATAAATCAAATATAAAAATTGTTTAACGCAATATAATAAAATGTCGTGCATTTTATAAGAATATAAAACAAAATACAAGAAATGTAAATTATTATTTTTATCATTTTGTATCAGGTGAAGGTGATTAAAATATCACGATGGACATGGACTGGATGTACAAAGGTCCGGCAGCCCTTGTTGACAGAGAAGAATATCTCCTTGGACGAACAGTAGACAAATCTCTAAAATATCTTGATGAAGCAGAAAAGGGAAACACGGACTTTTCTTATGCCAATGAAGTTGAAAAGGGTAAAAACAATATTATAGTTTTAAAAATATTTTCTCTCAAATTCATTACAGGCAGTTGTTTATCGAGTTTCTTTGATTTAATATTTGCATTTTTCGTTTTTATATTCAGATTTGACCCCACTATCAATATTTTCAAAGTCTTCCTCATCGGCGGGTCCAATCGATGTTATTCGGAAAATTAAAGAAGATCCTCTTTATCAGATTCAAAAGAAAGAAGAAGAAAGTTTGAAACAATTACTTAAAAATCCTGTCAAAATGAAGCAACTATCCCAACTTGTGGAAGACCGAACAAAGACCAAATCAAGTAAACACAAAAAATCGAAGCATAAAAAGAAGTCTCGCGATTCAAGCCCGGATTCTCCACCGACCTCAAGTAAAGGGAATCAAATCGAAGATCGATTTTTAAAGTATAAAAAGCAGATAGGACTTGTTGATGAAAAGGGACGACATAGTTCTCACCGAAAAGAAAGGAGTCGAAGTCGATCACGTAGCAGAGAGCGAAGTAGGGACGACTACCGATACAATCGCCACAATAGAGATGACCATAGCAAAGATCGAAAACGAGACTATGAGAGGAAAGATAGAGAAACAAATAGATCTTCCAATTCCACCAAACCAAGTTCAACCTCAACGTCTTCAGCAAGTTCTTCATTTAAGAGACCAAATTATGGTCAACCCAAAAGGCCAACAATTGACGAAGCTGAAAAGGAAAAGCGAAGATTAGAAATGATGGACAATGCGAAATGGCGTGATGAGCAGAGAATAAAAAGTGTTACAAAATACAGAGAGGAAACGAAGTTAGAAGATGAGAAAATGCTTGAAGATGCCAAACACGAACCTGATTTTATAAGGTAAACATTTTTAATCTTAAAATGACTATTATTTATAAATACACATTCTAGCATCAAGTAATCAAGTTTAATCTCATTTATTATTTTTGCTTTTCTAGAAAACAATTAAACCTTGCTGCCAGTTCTGGAAGTGTTGAAAAAAGGATTAAATCTAATTCATACAATATTCAAAAGTCAAAATCCGCAATGAGTCAAAACTTTGCAAGAAGATAACGATTTTTATTATTGGAGCGAAAACGGCCCAGAGAGGTATTTAACTTTATTTATTCAAAAAGAAAAGAAGTAGTATGTGGTCCATTGGTGTAGAGGTTCTCTCCACTGGGGCGGGTTGGGGGTTCGGTTCCTACTGGGTCTATATTTAAAGTACTTTTATCAAGCTTTAATGTTTGGGCAAGAGAACATTTAACTTGTAAATGAACTCTAATCCATTAAGGCGAAATCAAATACCATAGTTAATCCCGGGCAGAACTCGTATCTGACTCGATTCATGCTTTGGTTACAATTTTACTTCTTCAAACCTTTACTAAAAGAAAATAACTTTTATTTACAATACCTGTTATCCAACAATGTGTGATTATTTTTTATAGGTCGGTGTCTTAATGAGCTCCACATCTAGCGTTTTCAAAAAGATTTCAACCATATTTATATAAATTATGAATTTATATAAAAATATTAAATATTTTTGCGAATATTGTAAATTTTGTACCGTTTAATTATCAATTATTTTAAACATTTGCCCATATGTATCTACTTTTACCAATATACATAATCGTACACATTTATTTAAAAATGTTGTCTTTTATGTATTGAATTGATTAATTATTGTTTTGTACAAGGTTTTTTGTATTGTTAAGTACTTAATATATTGTAAAGAATTTAAAATAGTTAGAGATCCTAATTTTGCAAATATGTGATAATAGTTTGTTCAACGTCAACTTCTTTTTGGAATCAATAAATCATACGAATCTGAAACCTTATAATCATTTGATTAAATATTAAATTTTTTCCTATGCATTCCATCTCATGTTAAAAATATAACTTTATTCCTCCGTTCAATCCAGGGATTTTGGAGCCATAAGAATGCTAAATGTTTATTATATCACGAAAATCAAAAAATTAATATTGTACTTTTATCCAAATTCATCTCAAAGCCCAAAGTGAATCATGCTTTCAAGTGGAACCGCTCAACTAAAAAGTCAAAAGTCCCAGTCCTTAGGGGATCTTTTAAAACGACGTGGTCATAGGTAATTTATAGCAAAACCTTAAGATCAACTTTCATTATATCAATTTCTGCTTTGTTATATCATATTCTTTTTATTCCAAAATAGCAATCTTCGCCCAAATAGTTTACTTCAAAGAGCTATTTATTCGGAACATTACTTGAGTCAATTATGCAGCATTATGTCAAATTACACAAACCTGTCAGCTTTGTATGCTTTAAATTTTATTGCAAAATTTAACATCAAATCCAGATTAAACTAACGATAAATTGAACAACGTAGGGCGAGAGATCAAAGTGATGCTATGGCCAAATGTTTAGCAAAATTTGCTTCCCAGGAAAAATTTCATACAACTGCTAAACTTGCAATGACTGTGTGTTCAGAGCTCATGGCGAGTGTTGGGGATCACAGGTTAAATTTTGGCAGATCCAAATTCTTCCCCAGTTTGTTTCAAATAATATATAAATAAATATGTATATCTTAGATAAATATATGTAAGACTGTTAAGATATTGCAAAACTTAATACTTTCAACGCATTAACTTTCAACACGCAACTCTACTCCCTGGGCTAGAAAGAGAATGCGCAGCAAGGAAAAGAAATACAAGCCCAAACCAAAAGATTTTCCTTTCTCTTTCTTGCCCAGGGAGTATAGATGTAAGTTACCTGTTTATAATTCTCATTTAAAACACTTAGGAATACCCAAGTAAAAAGATTAGAAAGCAAAGTTCTTAGCGGCCTTTCATCTTATGGGGATATTTGCAAACATTTGAAGTTTGATCTTCGGAATGCTTTGGTTGCCCAACGAAGAGAAACTGCGAGGCGGAAGGATCTTTATAAATGCACAGAAAAACAAAGTGAAAAAAATGTTTCGAACATTATGGTATTCTCATATTTGTATTCTTTTAACAAAATTGCAAACTACAAAGCATATTTTATGAAACACAAAATAAATCTCAAAAATGAACATTGATTTATAATTTGGTTTCAAACTTGTTTTAACAAAGTCAATAGCGGAAGGTGAGTTTGAGAAAGCAATTGAGGAATCTTCGAGACTCGGTTCATTTAGTCAAGATCAATTGTTGAAGTTTGAACATAGGAAAGCCAGAGATTTAAAGGAGACTTTTAAAATTTTTATTCAGATTGAAATCGCCATGCATGCAAAGGCTATCGAGCTTTATTCTCAAGCATATCTTCATATTGACGCCATTGATCCACAATCCGATGTTGAGGCATGGATGATGAAATTTTACTCAAATAGATAATTTTAGGATTTCTTAAAACATTTATCATTACTTATGCTTTTATAAGACAGGTTTTGAGACTTGGACTAAAATTGAAAGAAATTTTCCCAGAAACAAGGAGGAAATCAAAATCCAAAGACAAACATACGACAAAGAAGCAATTGGAATCAGATAGCAACAATAGTTGCGATTTTGATAGCGGTGAACCAGGGACATGGAAGACGGCGAATAATAAAGGAATTCTCAAAAATATATTCGATGACTTTTCAGAATCCGATTCTCACATTGATTCTGATCAAAGTCAAAAGAAGACAAAGACAAAAAGTAAAAGCAATTCAACAAAAAGAATGAGTGATAAAAAGAATAAGAAAAAATATTGAATACATACTTGTACGATATTATAACTACTGTTTAATTAAATGTCTTTTTCGTTACCATCTGTCTTTTAATTATCATTGCTCAATTGATCATACATCTTATAATTTCATACCATATAGTAAGTATCAGGGAAACATTTTTTTAAATCCATTGATAAGATGTATAACATAGGCATAGCATAGGTTAAATTATAAAATATGTCTAACATTAAGTAATTTACATTTAAAGCCTTAATATGGACTACTAATATGAATGTCCATATTCATTGTGTTTGGTATATGCATAGCCGAAAATAATGAAGACCAATCAGAGCACTTGAATTAGGTTAAAGTGAAAGAAGCTTCTTGTGTGGTCCGAACATTCAGAGCTTTACATTATTGATATATTATAACCTTACAGACCGACCGAAGCTACTTTTTTCCAAATTCGCCTCTCTGCTTCCATTTTAATATCGAAAAGTTTTAAAGGATTTAAATCTAAATTGTAATTAGTTTATATTCATCAGCCGCCGCTTTCTACTAAAGAAGGAACATTAATGTTGTTTATTACATTTTGTGATATTCGCTTTATTTGTTCTTGGAGAAAGCAACAAGCGTAAATTCATTTTCTTTTTTCTATCTCTATCATTTTTTACAACGATGCGAACTTCCAAACTTCCTGATATATCTTATTCCTTGATTTTCCTCTTTTGGTCATAATCTTTCAATATAAATCAAAATCTAAACATTATTTTTGCCATATTTGTGTTTTCAATGTTGAATTATGGTGTTATTGAGAATTTATGATCGAATCATATATTCAGAGAGCAAAGCAAACAGGGCGAAAAGTTTTGTAATTCGTTTTGTAATTTAGCAAAGAATGAATATTAGAAAATTCACTCATTTCATAATTTTAAATAAATTATAAATTACACATAGGTTGTTGGTTCTATCTTACAATTCAGCTAGCTTTTTAACTCTACTCTCACAGGCATAGAAAATTTGTACTGATTCTTGATTTCATAATTTTTAGGATTTTCATCGACCATTCTGAGATTCTATTTCCATCCATGAACATAGGATTTTTCATCCTCAAGTAATATTTTCAAATTAATAATTGATAGCCTAATGAAATTGTAAAATTCACGAATTAATTGGTTATTAACTTTTAGGTTGTGCATGCTGACATTTCCCAAAAGTTCAGATCTCTTGAAACCTAAAGGACGACTAACAAGTTCAGTGTTTGTTAAAGAAATTACAACAACTTGTAAGGATTGACATTTTAATTATAAACTTTACTTTCCAGCAAATTTTTGTAATTAGTTTAATGCAGCGAAGCATAATAGAATGTCAAATGTTATCATAAATTCATGAATGAATTTAGCGTATTGTACCGTAGAATTAATAGTCAGGCGTCAAGCTAAAGAGCATTATAGTCGAATTGGAGTTGAGTATTATCTATTTATATTTTCTCTTCTAACATAATTCGGATTTTTTTTATAATTTATATAATATAAATATTGTAGTTGAAATATTTTTTTGCCATAAAAAGTCTCTGCGTTTTAAGAGTTTTCTGTCAAACAATAAGTAGCCTATAGTGAAGGTCTTGTGGCCCCAACTTCCCGGGCCATGACACTCCGGGAAATGGTCTGTGTGTAGTCGGAAAGGGAAAGTTTGGGTGGGTGGAGGAAGGGAAGCGAGAGTCCATCGCCCCCGATCCACGATGGCCTCCAAAAGTCCGGAGAGTCTACTACCCTATACGGGAGAGCCGTAGATGTGGGAATGAGTTCCTTTCCCGGAGTTCGACGGCCGCCGCAATGTCGGCTCCACACCGCATCTCCTCAAACGCCGAATCTCTTCTTTCTCCTCTCTAACGAACGGCGGCTCTTTTCTGGACTAAAATAGATCCGACGATCTCAACTCCCTCCGAGCCACCGAGGATACATCCTCTATCTATGAATTGAACAACGACCCATTATGCTGTCCCTGTCCCCTTTACGACCCTACTACCGCTAATTACATTTACCTCTATGTTTGTCTATAGTTCAAACATCAAATGTTGATCTGCAGGGTTGACTTGCTACTTTGTTTGAAGTTCCTTTCAATCCCTCCTTAAACAATCTTTCTGTGTGCACTTGTTGTGTTTACTATATGATTTCTTCTCCTATGCGTATAGCCATAATTGATACACCTTTAAGATCTTCACCATTATGGTGACTCTCGAATTTCTTTACTCATTTATTATAAATATTACATAATTACATTTAGAATATTTACATAATTACTCAATTTTTATATAAAATGTGGAGTACGCTTTTTTTATCATGCAAATAACATTAAATAGCTGAGCTCTCGTTTTGCATAAACTCAGAGAAGGATGTTGGAAGAGTCAAAGAAGGTTAAATCCGTAGAGTTAGAGTTGATCTTGAGTTTCTTGTTTTTAATTGAACTTCTCTTGATGTTATCTTTGCATTCATGGAGTTTTGAGCTCCTTATGCTCACCAAGTTGGTCATCTCCTCACCGTCGGATTGATATGAGGGAGTAGGGAGGAATTGGGATCTATTGCATTACATAAGGGTTGTGGACAGGTGAGGCAGATGCAATAGTGGGAGAGATCGCCGAGTGGGAGCTGAGAGGGGTGCAGTTTATTTCTTGGAACGGCGTCCTCCGTCGGAGTGAGCGCGATGGGCTCGAAGCCCGTATTGCCGGTTTTTTGGGGATGTCGGAAAGGAGCCACGGACCCGTTGGGAGGATAGGGACAGGGTGGAAGTATGGATGAATCCCACACCCTTCTACTCTCACTCTCCTCGATCCACAAGCCCTCAGTCGAGTCCCAGAACCAAAACTTCCACAAACACACACCACCTCTTCTCTAAACTCACCTCTTTGCAAGTGAACTCATCCCTACTTACTTACAATTCCTTACCCCAAGACCAACTTGAAGGAATTTTGCTCAATTTTATTTTAAAAACTCCCAAACTCCCACAGTTTGTTCAATTAATTATTTCAATTTTCCTCAAGTGAAGTTTTCGCTCTCAACATTTTTGTTGACAGTGTGAGGAGGCGCCGATCGAAGGGATTTCATAGTTGTTCAATTCTGCGTAAGTTTTTCACTTATATTTGCACTGCAAATTATTAGTTGTCGGCTTTTAAGACCTGTCAAACTTTATTCAATTTACTAGTGGTCAATTTTGTCAAATTATTCCTAAGATTTAAATATTAATTAACGTGTTTTAGCAAATATAAATAGAAAAGAGAGGTAATTCCAATTCTCAATTTAAATATTCTTCTTGGTTATTTATTTAATTAAATGCTTAAAATAGGAGAATTTGTTATGCAATAAAATTGTATTGAAGAGGAATTGTATTTTTATATTATAGAGTGACATTGAACTTTCTGAACATTGTTAAGGTGGGAATATTCTTAAACCCGGTTCATTACACTTTTTATTGTTTACTGAGGAGTCAGGTGAAGTTGAAGCTCTTTAAATTTTATGCATTGCACGTTTTCGTTAATGTTTATGGATTTGCGTTTGTTTAATCTCCAATTCAGTTTGTTTTGATAGATTGAATAACGAGTGGTGGTTGATTTGATTATTTAAACTGTCATTTAACCATTGAGTGTTTTTAATTCTTTTGAATGAATAGTATTACTTAACTTTAACATTCATTTGAAACTTGATCCAAATTTTCAGGAATATAAATCAGTTTCAGTTTCAAATGTCAAAAGGAATTCCGTCAATTATTGAGGAATTTGAACTGAGGACAACTCGACCCTTACATCAATATTTCTGAGATATTCTATATTGAATTTATGAGACATAATTATACTTTTAGTGATACATACTTATACGGAGAATTATTCAATCATATGGAAGAGTTCAAGACGATATGAATAACAAGAAGAAATATTTTTAGACCAAACATGTGCAATTAGCCATATACGCAAGGAGCAATTGAGAGGAGTATATGGTAGAAGAGCACATGGGAGTTTGACATTTGACACTTTTCTTCTCACTCGCCGTATTATCAGCAAGCGAGCCCATTCATTTGCCTTCTAACATATTTCTTTATTCCCAATCTTTCTTATTCATACCCTAAATGATTCGTGATTATTTTGTGAATGCTCTGGTTGACATCAATTTATACAAGATCTAAATACTGATGTTATTGAAGATCAAAAATATTTAAATCGAATTTTATACGCTATCTATTCCAAATTTAAGGATTGTTATTTGCCAATAAATTTTTGATTACTTTGTGTATTAATATTTATATTCAAAGTCCAGAGGTTGATCGATTTACAAGAATTTTTGAGCCATTTTTAAAAATTTTCCATCATCCATTCTATCATCGTTAAAATATACTTAATTCTGATCTCAGGGGGATAATTCAAAGGAGAATTTTGAAAAAGTTATAATCTCTCCTTGAACTTTTATTACATTTTAAATTTATATAAGCCAGCCAATGATATTCTATGCATTATTGAGCTCGGTTTTCTTATTTACTTTATACAAGAAGTAAAAGATTTATTAGCAAGTTTAGATTGTATTTTCTTGACCTTAATATTCAAGACAAGATGATAAGTATAGATGAATTAGATGATCTTGAGATGTTTTATTTTCAACTTTTGCCCCTTTTCTACAGTATTGATTAGTTCATTTCATAATGATCATAAACCAAAAAAAAACTCACGTAACATACGTACACGCCGATACATACGTGAGTCTGAGTAGCCAATAGGGTAAAAAAAGTATTTTTTCTTTTATATATCTTCACCTAACCCTGAGCATTCACAAATTCAGAACCGAGTTCTCGTGATTAAATTGAATTGCGTAAATGATACTTATCTTCCACCATGGTCAAAATTTTTGTTTCCTCCCTCCACTTCCCGTAATTTGAAGGGAGGAGTGAATTTCGGTCGAAAGTTGTTGTGACATGGAAGCAAAAGCCGAAGGTTGGGTTTTTGGGTTCAATTCAATCATTAGCTGTATATCTTAATTTTCACCCGAAAGTTGCTTTATCAAAAGCTCTTCCTAGCAGATATCCATCAACATTTCGTTTCAACTTATATTCTTTATATTTCAATTATCTTCCAATCAAATAAATTGCTGTGCTATATCAACTTTATTCAAAGACTTCTCCCGACATGAATTGAATTCATAAGAAAGTTGTAGAAAGGAATCTTATTCTAATTTCGTTTTTACAATAAAGTTTGAGTTTGGATTGTAGGCGAGGCTTATATTAAATTGAACGAATCCTGCGTGTTGTACATTCACCCAACCCTCAAGTTTCCACTAGAACTTTTGCCCCGAAAGTTCGGTGTGAAAGCAAATGCACGTAATCGAAACTCACGCATGTGTCGGATTCCTTCGCTCATCCACATACAGAATTGCGGAATCTTTTTGTTATTATAAATACCCTCATATTAGACTCTAGTTTGATCATGTTACTCGTATAAACTATGTAAGTTTGAAAACTACCTGACTCTTTCAATTCTTTATCAAATATCGAATAAGTTTGTTAAACTGTAGACTACACATTAAATTATTTGAAAAAGAAACTATTGTATAGTTTTGTATAGAAGCAATATATCATAAAATGGCTTTATTTCCTTTTGTAACATTTTGAGCTAGAATGACATGCTTATCGTTATCGTATTTACATTTTGGGTATATTTAAGAGCTCTGCTCAGGTTTCACAATTGGAACATTGCATTGGAAGCATGCTTGAGCATTTAGGCAGAATAATAAAATGAAAGCAAACTTTCTTCTCTCAATATTTTAGTTCCTCCTTCAAATTACTTTTATAAGTTTCACTCGCGGATTTTCTCTGGAGGGTTAAGAGGAAATGTCATGCGAGGAGATTTGAAGGGAAACCGTGATTTGACTCAATTAGTAAAGGAAGAACCCCTAAGGAAAATGGGAAAACTCCAAATGCCAAAACTCATTGGATTTCTATATAACCTTTTGCAAAACCACGGGACGTTCACATTTCTACTTTTCTCCATTTTAATTACAATAACCAAGCATTTCACACCTCTGTCTAGTTGCTAACTCATAAAACAGTTTTAACAGTAATCACATGAAATTCAAACTGCCTTTTTATGACTTACGTGTCAATTGTGCCTTCTTTTATTAGCACATGTGTTTTTTTCACTTACTCGTTCATCACATGTTTCATCGTCGTTTGGTCCTTATTTATTATTTAAGTGAAAAATAAATTGATGATAGATGATGGCAGAATGTTGGGAAATAAGCTAATCCTTTTAGCTTCCTTCTCTGTGCATAAGTGTGTTCATTTTAGGGGTTTTGAAGGGGGAGGTTATGGAATAATTAATGAAACGGGATTAACTTTGGTTGAGAAGTGGAGGAGTGGATGAAGGAGGGTGGTCGAGGTGTGAATTCATTTATTTATTCTTTTCTTTTTCAGGTTGGAGGAATGGGCAAGAAGGGCCCGAAGTAAAAGAGTTAAAAAGAAGATTAGGAGGATTAAGGATTGACGAAAATAGCAAAGTCTCTCGTCGTACTTGAGTTGTGGGGTAATCCTTACAAGTTGACTCCGCTGCCTTTAGCCGCCGAGTGATTTTAAAAGGAATGAATGAGAGGAAAGGAGGATTTACACATCCTGAAGATGAGTTAACAGCAGACTGAGATTCTCAACAGTTTATTTTTACTCATTCTCGTTGGAGGGAATCCTCATTGACACCGTGGTTCACTGAAGGATTATAATATTAATTGTATCCCCCAAAAATAAGCCTTGTTCCCCCTACATAAACCAAAAAGTGATTTTTTTCCTTCCTCTGTGGAGTGCATTCTTTGTGGTAAATTATTGTTCTTGAGTGAAATGAAGTTGAAAAGTGAATGTGCAGAACATGATGTGAGGGATGCGAGGGTGAATGGGAAGCAGATGTGAGTTGTCGGTAATTGAATTCCGAATTCCCTCATCCCCTTCACTTTCTCCGTGAATCACCACGGACATTCGACGATGAACCAATTTCATTTGGATTGAAAAGGACTAAATAATCGGAGAAATGGGTAAACACATTCAGAGGCGGACAAATGTTAGTGGTGTTGGAGGGAAGAGAGAATGGCAAGTCTTTTATGCTCTCCTCTTCAACTTCCTCCTCTTGGGGAATAATTCAGAGGGACTTGCCATCGTGAGGAGAAATGTCCTCAAAGTTCCTCACGACGTGCATCCCGGCTATGGGATTAAGAAATTCGGATTTGGAACCACGAACCACATGTTCCATCTCGTACCAAGTGAATTCTCTTCATATTTTACCGTTCTCAACAATGGGCTCCTCATGTCGACCGAGAACGTGTCTTCCCTTGTCGACATCCCTATCTCACTTGTTGTACGGGAGGAAATGTCTGAGAGCAACATCTCTACGACCCATTCGGTTCAACTCTACGTACTCGACAGCAAAACCATGCTCTCCTTCCCAAAAGACACGTATGAAGGACATGTCTTGGAAAATTCAGCTGTTGGGACGCGAGTGACCGGTCTTGGCCTCATACGCCCCACGGTCGATACTTCTCGGAAGCTCAAGTATGAAATTATTGGCGGTGATGGGAAAGGATTCTTCCATGCCATCACAAATGACACTGACCACGGCCTCGACCTCCTCACTACAAAGGAACTGGACACGGAAACTCAAAAGCAATACAGTCTCATCATTAAGGCTTATGATTTGGTTGGAGTTGACACTTCAGTCACAAAGGTCATAGTTCACGTTGATGATGAGAACGACAATGCTCCTGTTTTTGAAAAGAATCTTTACCGATTTGCCATTCCAACAAACACGAGTCGGTTTTCTGTCGTCGGAACGGTGAAGGCCACAGATGCGGATGGAGATCACGTCTCCTACAGACTTCCTAACCAGAGCCCAACTTTTGTCATCGTTCCCCAAACTGGGGAGATTCTCCTTGTCAATACGCCGGAAGATCAATCGTACCAATTGGAAGTCATTTCCCATGATGTGAGGACGCCATCACTGTTTACCAACCAACCGGCAACCGTTCTCATTGAAGTTGGATCTCCAGAATATTTGGAAGGAGTTATGGCCATGGCACAGTCTGGCGATACTGACGATGGTGTCGTTGTCGTCATTCTTGATGGAGATGAATCAGAAGATGGGGAAAAGGACTCTCTTGACTTCGACTCCAAAACTCCGACAACGGATCTCCGTGGGCCTTCCTACTCACATCGGATTACGAAGCGGAGAGTGACGAGGGCAGTGAGACCAACGAGACGAGAGGAATTCCCCGAATCTGATGGGCAGCCTGAAGGTCGAATTGTTTTTGAACTCAAGAAGGAAGTCGAGTTCGAGACGTTTAAAATCCGAGATGAAAACCCTTGGGTTACCGTTGAACCCAATGGAGCCGTTCGGGTTAAGAAGAAGTGGGATTACGAAGAGCTGGGCCCAGAGAAAACGATCGATTTTTGGGTGACGATTACGAATCCGGGGACTAACAGCGGTAAGAAATATTATATTTGCTTTCTCATTATTCGCTCCTTGTTCGGAACGCAAAAGGGAATTTATGTGACTCTCAAATACGAATTTAAAATTGAGATATTAGTAATGAAAACGTCGACTCCAATTTCGCTATCTACCTTAAAGGAAGGGGAGTGTTAATAGAGATTGAATATGAAACTTATTATAAAATACGATCATGAATAATGAATATTGAAGTTGGTCTATTGATCTTGGGGCGATGGAGATTTCCGTGACTGGAAGAAAGAATTAGTTGATATCTCGACTCTGGAAGGAATTCCTCGTGCTTCAAATCGGAAATGAAGCTGGGAGAGGAGTTAATGATAAAGGGATTTTCTTTCCTCCCATTTCTCCATAAACTAGCATTTGTCGGAGTCACCTAAACTCTCTTTTGCTTTCCTAAGAGGAACCAAGTTCATTAGATCTAAATTCCTGGATATTTTACCAAATACGTATTTAATATTACTACACATATACCAAAAGTGCCTACCAAATTACCAAAAGTCAATGTTAATGGAGTGATAATTTTAAAAAAATACGCTGATCGCTGAAAGAACACTCCCTCTCATTATATGGTTTAATGCAGTAGGAGTCTTCCTAAGCTCCTAACTCAATAATTCAATGTTCAAACAAAGGTTAGAGAAGCTTGAGGGCTCCCCAAAACTTCCATTCTACCAATGATGGATTTCCTCTTTCCTTAATAATCCTCGCTCCGTTGCGTTAATTTAAACCTTTCTTCGAATAAAGGAACCTTCTGAGACCTTCATTTACAATTTAAGAAAAATCCTCCACGAATCTAAGGTTTCACTTTTATACAAAGGGGCCAAATTACAAATTGTCCCTTACACTCTTCTCACTAACATCCTATTCAATTGAAGCAAACATGACACTTTTACACCTCTCACCTCTTAAAGGAGATTTGGAAAATTGTATGTAAGAAAAAAATGGATACACATTGTTGTCGTAGGTCTGAGAAACACGAAGCGGTGAGAGAACTGACTTCATGTTTCTCCTTACAACCCAGCCAAGATTTCCATTCTCTCAGACGATGCGATGATGAATATAAAAGAACGATCTGCGAGGAGAATATCGCATTGTCATTATTTCTTCTTTTTCAAACACCAGAGTTCTTTTCTATTTCTTGTCGTCAGTTGGAGTTGAGTTGAAGAAGAAGAGGAAAAAAGTGGCTGGGAGAGTGTGTAAGATATTGTCAAGGCCCCAGCGTGATTTTATAGAGCAAGAATGAGAATATTCCCCTCCACTAAAAGCTCGTAAAAGAAGGAGGGAATAAATACCTGGGATTCTTACATTCGTTCGGACTAAGAAACATCTGTGATTTGAAGTAAGGTGAGGGGTTATAGGAGAGTCAGCGGATCCCTTTTTTCGATTTTGGGGTGGAGGAACCCCATTTGAATTTCCCTTGGGTCTTCCTGTCCGGTTGTTATTGATAGGTGATGTTGAACAAATAGTGGAACCTTTACTTTCATGTAGCTTATAACTAGGTATATATACATTGGGATTCGTATTTTCCTCTCAAGGTCCTAGGAACTACACGGTTAATTTTCTTCACTAAACGAGGGCTGAAGCTAATACAAAGATATTGCTTTGGCTCTCGACAAATTTCCCACCACTTCAGAATTTTGTCATATAATCGGAGGTTCTTGGACCCTCGTGTTTTTAATAGGATAGATGAGAATACGCATTAGGCCATTGAATCACATTCATCACTTTATATCTTCCGTTCCCGTCATTTTCTTTGTAAAGAAGGTTGTTATTAGCTTGCTTCTTCTCTCGATTCGCCATGGACTCATTTTTCATAGAAATAATTTGAAGGAGTCCCTTTGAACTATTTGGGAGATTGAGGCTCGCCTATTCATGGGTTGTTTGGCTCCGTCTGCGGCCGTCTTTTATAAAGGAATAAGCAGATTATGGCCCTTCACGTTTTTGACATATGAGAAATAATCATAACAATAAGGGAGACTCAGGGAGCCTTCGGCTTCGCTCCTCAAGTCGGCCGTCCCACTCACTTTCACTGGCCAACAACGGCTACCTTAAACCACCTCGTTCGAGTATATGCCTTTTACGATTTAAAGCTAAAGTTTAATTTGAGGAAGGGCGGGCTGGCACAATTCCTCCTTAAAGCCTTTCATATAATTTTTATCAGTGAACTCAAAGACGCGACTGTAGGGACCCGAGGATGATGCCAGTGAAGGGTGGAGGGATAATCTCTATATAATTTCAACATCTCACAGTGATTTATGCCAATGAGTAAATAAGTAACCCTTGTTTCAATTACTACTACCACAATAATGACTTTAATTATGCACTACTTGTGAGATGAATCATGGCCAACTTCCTCTCTGTCTTATTCATTGCAAGGAGGCGGAGGAAAAACCGCGATGAACTTCGGTACTAACTAGTTACATTTCCATTGTTAACAGACTATAAATCTCCAGTTATCGCTTTATGGTAAATGAGGAGTAAAGGATAAGGAGTAGGGTTTCGGGCGGCTTCAAAGGCCTCTTTTAAGATATGAGAGCGTAAAATCAATTAAGGAGGCAATGTTTGAAGAAGGGGGGATGTTTTGGTTAAGAGATACAAAAGGCGCCATTGTGTTTTTCCTTTCATCCCGCATGTTCCCAATTCCTCTGGATTGTTTGTAAGACGATGGCAAGGAGAGAGAAAAAATCGTTCCTGTTATTTTTTAAGAGCCTCTGGACTCGATGGATGGATGATGCGAAGGGAGAAGGATGTAATTTACTTTTACACACGCATACATTGATGCACATTGATGTGAGGAAAACTATTTGTTCTTGGGCTACTCATCAAGTTTTGGTAGGTCGGTGGGTTTTGAGGAAAGTGAGAATCATGACACTGTAGAAGGGAGAAATTAAATTAATCGCTCTTTCTCAATTGTTGGCTTCGTTGGGAGCAGGAGAGGATAGGGAGAAAAGACTGAGGGATGGAACGAAGTTGATAATGTTACGAATAAATTATTCGACTGGTATGCGAGGAGTAACTCATTTAATAACAACGAGGGTGTGGGTAGATGAAATGAAAAAGTTAAAAAATTTAAATTGCTCTTTTAGCAATTGAGCTAAGCACGGAGGCATAAGCGAGTGAGACACAGGAACTCAACGCGGTTACACCTGTATCTTTCAAGACATTCCACTTTAAAAGAATCTTCCAAATATGCACATAGATTATTCACAAGAAGTTGTTGGGCTCGGGAGCGTCTTCTCCGTCTACATACATAAATAAGTAATTTCCTTGTTAATCGCAAATGAAAGTGAGGAACAAAAAATAATAACGTGCGTTTTTCTTATGACTATTTTAAGACCGCATTTGGTTCATTAGATTATTATTGTACTTATGAGTGGCTCGTGAATTTTATTGCCTCCAACCCGAAGCTTTCAATTCTTTAATGGCATAATGTTTACTAGACATTTGACAATGAGAGTAATAACCGTAGTAAGTGTATAATCACAATAATCAGTATAAGCAATAGTTATGAAAAGGAGAATACATAGGGATTACGATACGTACTTATTATGAATATAGATCCACTAAAGTAAATGGCAAAAAAGGACGGAATGCTTAGCAGAACATTGCAGAAAAAATTTTAAAATTGAATTGAGGTAGCATTTCTTCCATAAGACTCGGAAAGGAGTAAAAAGAGGAAGATAATGATGAGACCGGAACCACAAGAAGTTAAAACCCTTCTTAACTTCCCCCATAACGACCTTATGGTCTGGCCCATTTTCAATTCTATCTGTTCATAAGTGGCTCTTGGCTTCTAAGGATATCTTACTATCTATAAATGTCAGATACACATTGACGCATTGATTTAATTCACTCTCGTAAAAGGAATTTTCTCTCCATTCCCCACTGTGAGGTGTCTTATAAGAAGAAAATGAGAGTTCTCCATCCTCGACATTCACTCTCCTTCTGTGAGTTTTGTGAAGAGATAAGAGAAAGATTATGATGGTGAATAAATTTATGGCTCATAGCGTAAATCTTGAGTCAAAGTTGAGGCGAATAATTGCGTTATTTCTTCAGTTGACTCGCAGGATGGTCCGAGTTGCACATCATAATGTATTCAAAAGTACTAAATGGAAATGCTAATATCTTGTTTCATTTTATTTCTCTGTCCAGCCAGCCCATTTATTCCCCAATATAAAATTGTTAAATTATACATTTTAAACTTGTAAACTGCGTATGCAAACTTTCTTCGTCGGAAGAGCTCAGCTATGATCATTCCAAACTTTTAAAATAAAATGTTGAGATAGGAAGGGCCAAGAACTGTCTTGGTTTAGGAATTTAGTCTCTTTCCGTATCGTAGTATAGATGATGCAATTTGGCTCTTTCTTCTCTCGCATTCCCATGTCTTTGTAAAATGTAAATGAGATTTTATGTATAGTTAGCAATAGTAGTAGGCAAGGGTCTGATTTCCAACGGGAGACAATGTTATGTTTCATTGAACCTGAGAAAATGTGGATGGAGGAAGAAGGTTTAAAAGCGAGTCCATTGGAACTTATTAAATCGGCTCTTAAATCGCACAGACGAGGGAAGGGCCGGTGAAGTGGATGCAAATGAAGGTGAAGTTTGAAAAGTCAAAGGACTTTATTCTAAAGAGGAATGAGAGACACACGAGTGGAGTCTCTGCATTTCCCATTCTCCCTTTCTCAGACCCTCCTGTTCTTTGCATATTCATTCAATTTATACTCTCATTTTCTACTTTGAAGATCAGACCCCTTTATTGCTTCCAAAGCAGAATAATAAACTTGACGGGGTTCGTCTCGTTTTATATTGAGTTATTAGCTGAGTTCTTTTTTAGTTGGAGCGGCGTATAAATTTTATTTATCTTACTGGAAAACGAGTTCATCCATATCTGGAAAATTGAAACATCAAGTTTATAGTTAGGCCAAGATATTTATTCTGACTGAGTGAGACAGCTGAAGAGGATGAGTGAAACTTCCTTCCTTAAATTGAGTCAATTGGGTGGCTCATTTCAATATTTAACAAGACTGAATCGCCACTTATTACGCACTGTATCATTTTATTTAGAATGTAAGGTAGTCGATGGGTATTTTTTACACTTATTTGTTGTACCTTCTTAGTGTTCTTAGGTACTAACATCGTGACTTGTTCCTTAATCTTCATATTTTCATCCGCATCTTCGATTTCCCAATCTAGTAAAAGTGCATTTTAACCGAACTCAATCTCATTATTCTATTTTTTATACTTAACCTTCCCTCGGAGTTGCTCTTCTTCATTTGGGTCTTGGGGATGCCTGACACTAATAGGTCATTATTTGAGAATCCCTCACTGCCCCGGAGTTCCCCATCGCCTCTATTACATTGATAGACGACATTGCCTCTTTCCTCCTCCTTATGTCCCACTAAAGTTCCAATGATAAGCGGAGAAACATGTAACATGGAAGGGAGATGGTTGGATAAGGATAAAATAATAGCATCCTATGTATTATTATAAGGCGTCAATCTCGACAGCGTGATTAAAAGGTGTGTTTGAGGAGGAAAAATTCTTCCTTGGTTTTGTCCAGTAGACCGTGTAAGGACCCCTCGTATGTATGTGTAATTTCAATTCACTTCTTCGTGTTTGAAATGATGGGAAGGTTGAGCATCGGATGAATTTTGAGAGTCAAACTCCCAACATGCTAAATGGAGGGACTTGGAAAGAATACTGATTTTAATTACTAAGCCACCTTGCACTAATCGTGTCTTCTATTCATAAGACCAAGAACCCATTTCTTCCCCTGAGGAAAATGGTGTATTGTTATTACGCCAAATGGAATCCACACACTGACTCGTATTCCTTTTTTTAAAAAAAATGGACAGCTCTTTCTATCATTTCCACTTTTCACGAACCCATTGGGGCTCAAATGGTTAAAGTGAAAAAATATTATTTAATGGCTTAATATGAGTAAAAAGTCTGGGGCTCTTTGCTTTTCCGGTCGCATCCTCTTCCAATCACGGTTTGAGAGGAAGGTAGTGTGCCTTCCGCTCCCTGAATTTAAATAAGCCTTCGACAGAGCCATTAAACTCCATCTTGCTTTGCGTCGAGAGATATAGAATATTTTAAACTTCATACCTCATGCCTATTTAAATAAGACGTTGTGGGCCAAATGGCATCTGAGGGCTCTAAACGAGAGACAGGCCAAAGGGAACTAGAAGCATAAACAAACATTTCATCCAAAATTTAAGAAAAGAGGGAGATTCTTTTACTGGAAATTCTTCGTCGAAGCTGTGGGCTTAGGGAAGTTCGAGTCAACGAGCTCTCTATGGCTTCATTCCTTCTGTCACATGGAAATCTTAAACTTGCTCAAGGGTTGCATATGTCACTCACGCATTAATATCCAGGGTGGAATACAAATTATGCATATGCAAGTTGCTCTCTTTTGCTCAGCTATTTCACGTGCCTTGAGGTGAAGTCATTCGAGAACCGAGTTAGAGAAATTCCAAAGTATTACATATGAGGAGCTCTGGGAGCTATTAGAGTTAAAGTATTTGATAGATCATGAAATATGTGTTAGAATATAAGTTAAGCCATATATTGCAAGAAATAAAGTTTGACAAATTGAAAGTATTAGAAGGTGAATGATAAATAATTTAAGAATTTACTACTCTACTTATTACATGAGCTGTCATGACATGTCAATTCGGCTAAAATTTTTCTTTAAACTTGAACCTTTTCTTTAATCTTCTTTGAGTATTTGAAAAATTCCGTCTTTGAATTCCCATTGTTAATCCAAGTTGGATTTAAAGTTGACCCATGAATGAACAAATGGGTTTGAGAGGACAAAGTAATAAATCCATAAGGGTCTAATATTCGTATTTAAGATTTCCCATAGAGAGTGAGTGTAAATTCTTAATAAGAATGAGCGTTTCCTTTCCATCTCCTGTTGAGTCGTAATAATTGAGGGGGTTCGACGACGTAATGGAATAGAAGAGCGTGAAGATTGAAGCGGACGTTGATTTCTTGAAAGAAGTATTTTTTGAAAATGGGTTCCTCCATTTTATTTTTGGCAGGTTGAGTGATTTTAAAAGGAGACGAAGGAAAGGGCGAATGGCCCAAGTATTTGAATTGAAGCAGCCACTCTGGCCCTCTTACATTCAGAGGAGGGGGAGGATGATGATTGTCTTTTATTAAGTCTTTGAGTTGGGGCTCACTTACCCTCGTCGCCTTTTCAATAAAGGTCCCAGCTCATTGTTCCATTAAATTGGCTCAGAGGTAGATCCTCTGAACACATTAGCTACTCGAGACTTTTCATGCTTCTGGAGGTCTCAGAGCTGACTCATTTTCATTCTATTCTCAATCTATTTCATTTGCCATATATCCCTATGCTTTTGTTTTGAATTGCACCATGAGGCGGGGTCGAGGTCTTTGTAACTGAGATTAGAGCATATAACAAAGGACGAGATTGAGTGAGAAAGTAAATACCATATACGGAAATTAAGCTTTCTTGGCAATTGGAAGTCAAAGGGAACCTCAGACTTTCCCAACTTGAGAAATACTGAAGGGATTCCAGGTAGAGAGCTCTATTGTTTCCCAACAGTTGTGGAAAGATGGGAAGAGCAAATTAAGTGTGGTCGCCTTTTCTTCCTTGTGCATTGTGGTGGGAGTTAAAGACATAAGTCTCCAGACTCATCCTCACTCCCGATTAATTCAAACGACAGATGGTCCTTCCTCTTCTCTGTTTTCTCAAAGTACCCACCAATCTTTTATTCCTGAAACCATGAATTTTCCCAGCAAACGACCGACGATACAGTTCCAGTCTCATTGTCCTCCCTATGCACATTGTACTGCCTTGATTGCGTTCATAAAAGAATCCAAACTTGTAATTGGCGATTGTCTGACTTTTTTCGATGGTGTTTATGTATGAACGGGTAGACTGGCAAGCCTTATCATACTCCCAATACATGAAGAACATGTACCAATTAAATTTATGCATTGGTACTTCACTCCCTTTAGGGCAGAAAATGCAATTATGTATAAGTAAGCATGTAAGAAAAGCAAAAGCAAACTTAGCTTGTAATATATCTTATGATGCGAGTTTGAAAACCATTTTAATTAATAATGAACTACGTAATTTATGGGATGAAAATGGCTTGCAGAAAATTGTTTATTCTGAGGAGAAGTTTGCAGTGTATTAAATTGAACCAAATTGGATCTTTGTATGATCCACATGTTTAACTTTTTACAGCACATCTGCGCCATAATAAATATTCAGGTGTATATGAGTGGTATTTGTATAGGTGAGGCATGAGAGCATTTTAGAATGTTAGAAAGGGGGTTTAAACTTATCTAACAACGGGAAGGAAATGAAGTTAAATTGAAGAAAAAAGTTTAAAAAGTCGTGGAATAAAAAAATTGTTTGTTACTATCCAGTAAAATAAAATGTGCTTAGTGGTCGGTAGAGACGGGAAGCGGTGTTCGAAAAGGATGAGGATGTATCGGTTGGGTTACTTTTATGCATTTTTCCATCTACTATACTCGTTCTCTTTTCATTTAAATATCTCAATACAATGCGGCGAGAGCAGTTGGACATTGTGCGTGAATTTCCGTCGCTTCCCCTCTTTTCAATGAAATAAGTCAGGTGTTGGGTGGCAGCAAAGGGTTGAAGTCTTCACTTTTAACCAGAGAAGCCCGGTGATCTTGTGACGCCATCATTCACTTTTCTCCTGGGGAGAGGTACAACGGCATATTGTTCAAAAGTTTTTTTCATCTTTTTGACTATACTTGTCATAAATTGATATCATAATAGAATATATTGTTTAGTTTGAGAGCCATTTAAAAAAACGAGAATTTTGCAAGAAATAGAATTTTTGCGAATATTTTAAGTTATAGAGGGATATAAAATAAGATGGAGAATTTTAGTAGGTATAACTCCATTTCTTTTCAATGTGTGCAAAATGTAGGTAAGTATATGAACATAGAAGAACACGTTGGTAGTTTTTGAAGCTATCTTGTACAAATCTTTAAAAAAGAACATTCTTGTATTATTTGTGGTATATGAATTTTTGAGAGCCCTTAGGTTTTTTAACTACCTCATATATATCTTTCTTTTACATTGTACTTGTATTTTATATTACGAGCTTCATATAAAACTATTTTGAGTATGGAAGCTTATTCTCCACAAGCCCATAGAACCCATAGTGGTATCTTCGGAGAAGAGATGAGGACCATGAAGAGTTTGACAGGTAGTTGAAGCGATCCTTTTGCATTCATCCGAGGTACCTGTACTTGCCTCTTTTTTTATTCTCCTCCTTATATCTTCGAAGGCTCATATACTTGAAGGACCCTGCACACCTCCAAAAATCCCTTCACTCATTCTTCTTCAAACTCGTCGATGCAGGTATGACGGTACGAGGGAAGGATGGTCTTTTCACGAAGGCAGAGATTGAGCTGAGAGTAATTGATGAACTTAAATGATTTATCCGCTTCTTAGGGGAATTGAATATTTTATTTTGCGAGGGGGTCTCTTAACGGCCTGCTAATTCCAATAATTACAAAGAATCTTCAAGTAAATTATGGTCGTGAATGGTCATAAAGTGTCGAGGATTCTCCAACACTCCTTATTCATTTTCAAATCCCCTCCTTTCATCTTGACTCGTAATTCCGTCTTCAATTCTTCCTCGGTCTGCTCAATTGGGATGGCTGCCAACGGAAAATTCCATTCTTCATATTATCCACTTAATGAAGAAATTGAAAAGATTGTAATTTCGATTTCCTTCACTAAACACATGGATTCAATTTCAAAATTTTTTTCAAGTTAAAAAAATACTCATGGAGGATCTTTACAGAAGAACCTGGAATGAGTAGTATATTTTATATTTAGGACCCTTGTACTTTCCGGAGTAGTGACAAGGGGTATGAAGTGTGTGAGAGGAAACAGTGTAATGAATTTTTGATGTGTCCATAAACGAAGAATGGATGTAAGGATGAAATATGCTTGGTTGTGGATTGAGAAACGTATTTGAATGCTAATCTTCTTGACTGCGTACGGGTGAAGTTCATTGGTTTCCTCCTATAATTCATTTGTCTGTTCCCATGTAAGATTGGAGGTCGGAGGTAGCCGAGGTTCCATGCATATATGAGAGAGGTATCGAGGCTGAGGTAGCCACCTGCTGCCTCGGGTCAACTCAACGGTGGGAAGAGACTGGCCTTGGGCCCTTCCAACCGTCACTTCTTTCCAGTGCCTCAAGACCCTCGCGCTCACTATACTCCTACTATCGTAGCACAAGTTGAAATACTCCTCAAATTACTAAAATCCACGCGGTATTTAACAATCGCATATCTCATCTTATCAGCCGACTCTTTAGTGCATTAATTATGACACTGTTTCCTTAAACGGCTCTAATTAAAGGAACAATGGAGGCAAAAGTGTTGGATGATTTAAATGGAAAGTTTTTATTGATTCAGAGTTTGAGTTTTCCTATTTAAAACTCAAATGGTTTTTATAATGGGGGCCTACGCATATTAAGGGGAGCTGAGAGTTTTTCATCATAAGGAATTTCTTTATTTCCATAAAACGGGGAAAGAGACGGAAGAGTTCACTTTGAGTATGAATTCTTCTCTAAAAGGAACATTAGTATTTATGAGGGAAGGGAATGAGATTTGCTTGTTTGAAAACTTCTTCCCTCTTCACCACGCTTTTGATCCTTTCCCAGCCAAGTTGAGAATCTCTTCTGTTCAAGTAAGTAATAAAAGTAGTTTTCCTCCATGCATGCTGTTACTTGTAACACAACTTTGTCTCTTTCTTAAATTCTCAACTTTTGTTTGAGGGGAAAGGTGCTTTTCTCTCTTGCTCGCAAGTAAAAGTAAATTACACAAAAAAGAAAGGAACAATTTACTTTTATTACTCAAATGAGGAATGATCACTCTCTTAACAATGTATTAACGTATGCAAAGATTAGATAGCTCATAACACTAGGATAAAAACTTTGTTAATTAATATTTAGGAAGTAATGCGAGAAGAATTTTGACTGAAAGGTGAAAAGAATAAAGCACGCGGGGAAGGATGATGTGTTAGAACTAACTAATATTGCATTGTGTATATTGAGAATAACTTCCTGCCATGATCTTGGAGATAATTAACAATGAGTGGGGTGAGGGTGCGATCATCAATTCTCACTCTGCTGACAAATTCCAGAGTGAATAGGGCTGGATGAGTGATGATGACAAAGTTTAGGATTCAAATTCAGGATTTGTTTACGATCCTCTTTCCTCAAAGATCCTCCTAATGATGGAGATGGAGTTAAATTTAGTTTGGCGAGGTTAAAGAACCTCGTTAAGTAACTAATGTGAGCGTTTAGAGTAAAAAAACGAAACACTTTCTTTATCATGCATGGATGGCAATATTCCTCGAATTCCTTCAAATGAGAGTTGATTGATTGATAAAGTTTATCAGAGTAAAGAAAGGGATTGAATGCGTCATGTGAGATCTCTTCGGTTGTGTGCTCAAGGAATTATTTGTTCTCGGGGAATCTCATTCTTGGTGGCGAGAAAAGTTGACGATTCATCCCCCTCTCAATGACGGCTTATTGATGAGCCCTATTGTGTAAGATATCCATCGCAATCAGAGCTGAGAAGAGCCCTTTAACCGTCTCACATAAAAAGCTGAAGGCATCAAGACCTTTGTAAGAACCCTTCACTTCCAGTCCCACTGACTCTTCGTTGAGTAATGTGGGTTCAATGTTGATTAGTTTTTTTCTTGTCTCTTCCCTGTTCGCACCTTTCAAATCCAAGAAGGTATCAAGGGATCATCTTTTCACATTTCTCTTTACACATGCCACAAGTTCTTTGATCCATGATGAAAGCCGAGATTCTTCAACCCTTAAAATTTTGATCAACTGTCTCTGGCTCTTTACAAAGAAGAATTGATACTTTTAAGACAAAGTATTCATCCCTATGGGTTAAGTTACGGCTTAAATCGCATTTATTATTATTTATGATACGCGCATCTTATTTTCATAAGGCACAAAGGCTCATTGGTTTCTAGTTTCCTCTGAAGGCATACAACCCTTATTAATTTATGAAGGTCATAACTTTGAAATCTCATGTGATGTCCGAGGATATCGAACGTTCATTGTACTATGGCTCAATATAATTTGATCTTAATTCCCTTCCATCCTGTGGTTAACAATACCCTTTGAATATTGTAGTTAGAGAGAAGATCGGTCACGAATCACGATTAGAATACTCTCATATCATGGATGGTACATATCAGTATGACGAGGAGGATGATGTGGACTCTTGTCTGGAATTTCAAACTACTCGATTGCCCCATTATTCCTTTTTTCCATCGTTAGAAATTTAGAAGGTCCCGAGCTTACTCTCTCGCTCTGTCTGCTTTACTCCTCATTACTAACAAGGAGAAAGAGTAAACAACCGGTGGAGAAGCCACATTCACTCACATTACGCTACACTGCTTCTCCCTTCTATTATATGCTTATTTTTTAAAGGAAAAAATGAAAGTGGATTACTCGGTCTCTCTCTCTCTCACCAACCATTTAAATCTTTGGGTTGTTTCCTATATAAAATTATATGGCTTGGGGATTAAGAATGAATACAGGTACATTTCCTTGCCTCTTCACCGGACGGGACTTCATTTCAATCCCTTGACGGATTACAATTTTTAACTTTTATATTACAACAAAAGCAGATTCTCAGGGGATTCATTCATTGCTATCCTATATTTATTTATTTCCAGGCTTGTCGAGTTTCTAATCTCTCATTTCCTCAATTTGTGAAATGTACTTATTTAGTCCGGTCGTTGATGGGAAATAGAGTCAAAATTGAGATAGATAGAAAGGCATTAACAATAATAGGGCATATAATAACATTTGAAAGTAATCGAAAAATCGACCTTAAGGCACTCTATTACTTTGTTTATTTTCAATATTGTTGGATATTAGTGACCTACATTGGCTAAAGTCTTTTAATACTTTTATTGGGTGTATAGTCTTTTAATATGGCAACTCTTATATGTATTTTTACTACGTATTATATATTTAGCATTGGACATAAATCCACACAATTGACAGGAAATGTTTGCAATAACACCATGATTTTCTTTACTACTAATGAACTACATTTTATGACTGCTTTTACTCCAATAGTATGGAAATAGAGACATGAGGATAAGAATTTGAAATTCGATTGGAATGAAAGCACGCGTAGTTTCTCCACAATTTTCTCTTCTTTACCATTTAAACTCAGGTTCTCGTCACGATTATTAATGTAGGATTATAAGAAGAAAGTTCCTTTCCAATGGAACTCTTCAGTCAGAGAGTTATGATTATAGGGATGGATCGATACTGAATTGGTTGTTCTGCCTCCTGTATTTGGGTTGAGTTCTCTTCCGTTATTCGGAGATCTGTCGGAATGATGAATGCTAGGTTAGTGTAATAATAAATGAACCTAAATTGGCTTCCACTTTCCTACTTTCCTTCCTTTTCACATTATACTTCCCTTCAAATTTCTTGAATTATTCTCTTCCTTCCTTCATGTCATAAAACTCCATTTCGATTTAATAATATTTCATACTTAGGAATAAAACGAAGTTCGAGCCTTATTTCTTTTAATTCACCATTAATCCTATAGCTTTTGGCTGATCTGAGGAATTATTTTACAATTTTATCAAACAATTTTTATTTTCGATTTTAATACTCTGCGTATAACAAGAGGGCAAGTTTTTTTGAAGTAACATAATACTGTTAATGGACCTGATGGTTTGAAAAATAATGATTTATAGTATTAGTCCTAATGGGAATAGTTTAGTAAAAGTTCTTATCCTTCCCTCTTAACTACTCAATGCTATAAGATATAAGTATTATATAACACATATGAGTGATTTTAAGAGATACGAAAGTCGTTTCGGGAGGGCGGGGATGAGTTCCGTATTTATAGAGTGAGACAGATGTGATAGAGTAAATGGGGATGGGAGATTCTCATCTCTGCTATCCCTTAACTGTTCCAGAGGATGTGAATGATTTTATTCCCAACATCATCCCTTCTCTCTGCCCCATCCAACTCGTCAACGTAGATTCATTGGCCAAGGGTTCGGGTTATGTGTCTCTAAGTGAGGATGTGTGTTCTGTGTCGAGGGGTCTTGGACCCTTCGATGAATCTCGTGTAGAGGATAATAATCATCGTCTCCCTCACTCGCCCTTCCAAGTCTATATTGGGAAAAACTATGGCCGTTTATTCTATCAATCTTTAGGATCTTGATGAAGATGGATTTCCTTTCGCCTCCTTAACAGTCGCGCCTCCCAATCTCCACAACTTGGGTTTTATTTGACAAATTCTGAAGGCTCTCCCTAAGAGTGGGAAATGTTAGAGAAATAATAGATATAAAAAATCTGTTCCTCACTCAAAGTTTTCCAGATGGAAACGTATGTTCTCCCTCGATCCCTTGACTGAAAACTCGCACGACCGCTACTTCTTTTCAACACTTGGAGAAAGTACGTGTGTGAGTTTGGTTGAGCTCGATATTTCAAACATAGCTTAGCTGTCTTTCAAGCCTCATTTCCATCTCATCCGGGTGGAGAAAAATCGGGGTTCAGCTCTCGTTATGATTATATAGAAATCTGGATACTCAATTCGTTCGACTGGTACTCGATTTGAAAGGACGAAGTTTAGAAAAAAAATTCTTTTTCATTTCTGCCCCCTCGTCCTTTTCTGTGGGAGCTCTTTCTATGAATCGATGTGTCGCGTGCCCTTTAACGAGGGTGATAAAATATATTCCAAGTTATATCTATCCTGAATGGAAATATGAATTTCTATCCACTCGTACTAATACCTTCCCTTTTATATCTCATTCACTTGTACACTTGAGCACGAGTATTCTGTTTCATTCCAATTCCGAATTGTGTGTTTCAACTTTATAGGTTTATATGAACATTTCGTTTTAGAAATTGTATATCATTAAATAAAGGTTTCATATTATCATCCATATTTCATCTGCTTATATTTCCTCTGTATAAGGAATTTTTTCATATGGGTTTATGGGAAAGAAAATGAGAGTTATAAAGGGTTTAAAGAGCCCCTTTTGAAATAACATGGCTTTTTGAACTAGTTTAGATAGTTATATCCATGCAGATTTCATATGCATTTTAATATGTATATGGTATTGTATCTAGATAAATATTTTAAACTATCCATATGCTCAACTCCACTGTTTGCATACGCCTGGTTCTCCCCAGTTCTGTCGCCTCAATTTATAGTAATATTGAGGAAGTTTATACGAGCCCCTTTGAGAAGGCCACCGCGGAAGAAGGAATAAAGGTCTCCCCTTATTACCTTTGTTTATGATCCGACTCTTTGTTGTGGTCCTCGTGACTCTCGTCCCCTTTTCATCAAGGGTTCTTTATCTCTTTTCGTGTCACACTTCTTCTTTCATTCTTTAAATCCCCAACACCCCTTCGGTTACGACTCGCCTCAGATGACCACTAAGAGACACCTGAGAACTGATAAATCTAAAGAAAAATGGCCCGTTTCTTTTTTAACTATTCATAGCACAAGCCATGAAATTTACCTTCAATATCGTAATATTTATAATTTGACATTTACTGAGGACTTGTGAGTAAAATGGTTCCGATACACGTAGCAACAACTATTTAAAGCACCTGCTACCCCAATTGAAGTACGCATTTATTCATTGATGGATTGATCGATCTTTTCGGTTTTTAGTACTTCATAAGGAAAAGAAAAGTGGAATTTAAAATTCTATGAATATATAATGAAATTAATTTTCGTTTTAAAGCATAAATAATGGATGTTATTTAATGGATAGAAGGAAAAGGGTAGGAAAAAATAGGAGCACTTTTCTCTTAGCATTTGTAATTTTCCCTACTATGTTTTGATTTAATTCATCCTTTCACTCCCTTTCAATAATAGACATTCTTCTCAAGATGAAAAACGTTGAAAGATTTAGATGAAAATTGCTCAAGGAAAAATAAATGAAATTGCTTGCATAATTTAAAGTAAGGAATTTTAAGGAAACCTTAAGAAGTCTCCTTTTATCCTTCTGTATAAATTTAATAGAAAAATACCACTTCATGTGCTTCGCACATTACAACAATTCCATGTCTTTTTAAAAAAATCTACAGAAGTAAATCAGAAGAAATACCCATGATGCCATACAAATTCATTAATCATTTTCATATTACCAGGTTCATAACAATTGTAAATTGAATTTCCTTTTCGGGCCGTTTTCCTATTCAAATTTCTCTCTGGAAAATTAAAGAAGCTCACTAAATAATACAAATGATTGAAGGGCCAGTTGGAATAAAAGAAGTCCCGGTGTGTAGGAGGGAATTGAAAGTTAATAATATTAAATGCCTGCAGTAGTCTTGAATTGTCGTGAGATAAGGTGTGCTCCTTGATTGTAAGAGATTCGCATCAGGATGATATTTTCAACCCGTTGTTCCTTCCCTAGTAATATAAATGCAGTGGCTCCAGAGCCAGTGGTATTATTGACTACGTGGATGAGGTAGATGGGATCTGCTCGAGGCTCTTCCTCCCCCGTAGTATGGATCCGGTGAACTCGTCTCCTCGCCTTTGCACTCCCTCCGAGGAGCTCTCTGGCTGGAGGTTCAATCTATAAGTATTACAAATATGTGCATTCTTCCTTCGACGGCTGAGCTCAACGAGACTCAACTTCCCTCCAAAACTCTCCTGGACACGAGATCTCGGATATGCTCTCACGCTACATACTTACATGAATGTCGAGACCAACCGATTCTTGGCTTATGAGTGTAGGAGGGAGAACCGAGTCAACGTGCTCACTTCCTCACAATATCTCCGACAACCGGAGGTCGGTGAGGAGGGAGAGCAAGAGAGAAATCGATACCGTCAGGCCAAGTGCCTCAACTCTCACTATTCTCTACCGTCCATTTTTTCTTTCTCTGTTCCTTATAACTTCCGTAACATCCTCACTCACAGAGACATCCTTATATAAGCTTTATTCGTCCTCTTAATTATAACCTTAAGTTTATTTGCCAAACTGTATTCATTTCCCCACATTTTGTCCTTTGAAGCCGGATGAAGTAAATGGATTACCTAAATGTACGATCTTTGAAATTGCTCATTCTAGGATATGTTAATAGGATCAAAACATTATTTATTCTGCTATCTTCTTTTCATTGTCTACAAAAGAGGTTTTTTATTAAAAAGAATGCATACAACAAAGAAGAGTAAATAAATTAAGCTTTTCCACACTCTTTCCTCGCACTCTGACTTGCTCATTTATCAAAAGAGTCTGATTACTTTAGTTTCTTTTAATGCCATTTAATTTCAAGTTCCGAGAGAGCCATTCTCTCAATTCTATTGTCTTCGTTCAAGTCCTTAGGGGTGAAGGAGTTGGACTCGGAGTTTCGATTTGTAAGAAAGATGGCGATTTGGGAAAAGACTTTCATCCTCAACCACCGTCAAATGGCAATTTATTCACCACTTATATTGTTACGTGTGTATCTGTGTATATAACTTAATTTAGGTTTGGTATTGGGCCTTTAGCCAAAATGGGAAATGTTTTCCCTGATAACAACTTTATTTCTCTTTTCCCAATGGAGCTATTAAAATTATCTTCGTTTGCCAACTAAGGTAAATACAATTTACCCTTTCTCTAAATTCTAGTGATTAATTGAAGATAAAATTGAAAGAATTCATTATCAAGTGAGGAGATTACAAGAGTGTTAAAAGGTAAAGGTCGACTCAAGTTTAAGGCTGTTGAAATTTAAACGATCTACATAAATTGGCTATAAATATGTTAAAGCGCTTTTACACTTAAAATACATTCCAATAATGAAAGGATATTCTTTCAAAGATCTACAATTGTGACATTGACTTTTGGTAATGGAGGAAGTGTATCGTCTTAAATGCTCAGGAGGTTAAAGAACACAAAATCTAAACGGATGTTATTTTTATTTTTTGTTTTATGCAAACGTCAATCAGGAGTGAAATGTAAGTCGGTTTAAACTCTCGCTCACATTCGTTTGTGTTTGCTGTGTCTCGTGTTTTTTATATTTTAAAGTGCATTCGATGGCTTTATTGTTATTTTAATTTAAGATTCAAGAACTCGTACATAAATACTTACACTTGTATTCATGCACATGGATCAAGTTTATCACTTTTTCTGCCTTGAACTTCAAACTCCGTTCGCTTCCCTTTTTACCTCATCCTATTGTTGTAGTTGATGGGAGATGTAAAGTAGAGCGATTATCTGTAAAGCATGTTGGCCCTATACAAGGTTTCTTTTCCGTTTCCTTTCCCATTGTTATTCCTCATCCTTTGATTTTACCTATTGACTGATCAAGATAAAAGTGACATATTATTACAATGAGATTCAGACAAATGATGCTGCCCAATAATTCGTAGCCTATTCTTTGAAATCCTATTATGTCCAATGCATTCAGAAATAAATTCGAGAACCACTTTAGGAAATATTTATTCCATTTAAGGTTTAAGCATAGGGATCAGTAAAGGAATTTAGTTACAGAGATGGAATTTTATACATTTAGCAACTAACCTCAATTGAGTCTTATTCAAACTTATCTAACTTTTCGATTAACGTCTTAATATTGCAATTACAAGATATTTAAGTAAGGAATTTGACGCCATTATGGTTATTTATATTTTTTATATAAAAAATTCTAATTTTCTATTCATTCACTCACATGCAGTAATGTTTTACTTATTTGAATAAAGGAATTGAGAGATGTGATGATGAGAATAATTCTATAGTTAGGTAAACGAAGAATTTGAATTTGTAAGTAGGGAGAATTCTTTATGATTGATAAGTAGCGTAAAATATGGAATTATAGAAATTGAATCATTGTGTTTTGATTGATGGAAAGAACGAGGGATAACCTTTTCCCATATGTCCAATGTAACATACTTGACGAGGAGAGAAAGGCATAAAATCAGGCAATTTATCTCTCTACGTGTGAGCTTTTTGTTCTCTGGCTAATGTGATCCTGGTAGTTGGCCTTTTTGTTTTCTCCATGTTCGAGTAGGTAGATCCCCTTCGGTCATTTCCTGCCATAGGGACGTAATTCCTTTGTGGGTTTTTCTTCATTACACTCATCTCCTCTTCCTCATAATCATCTTTTCCTCTCCATGATGATGACCCTCCTGTTCCATTATCTGATACACACCTTTGCTAAGGACCTAAATTCAATTTCGATCTATAAACCTCATTCGATCTCCGCCTATCTCCTCGTGGTTAAATTATTAGTCCTAATGATGCAATAACATTGTTTTCTCCTCATGTTCCAGTCTACTTTTTACAACCTTATACTTAATTTACATCTACTTGCATGAATTCATTCCAATTTGCATTAAAATCCACTTACAATACTTACAGGGCTTTCAGTTTTTCTGTCTTCGTGTTGATGTCGTTAAAGGAGGAGACTCTTAAGAGTCACATTTTACTTTCCTCAATGGGCTTTGCCTACACCCTTGATATAACAACTTTGCCGAATGACCATTCTTTTTTATAATACTCAAAAGTTTAATGCTCTTCTTAAAGTTATATTATAGCATGCAAACACACGAATGCATTATTCGTAGGCTCGACATCGTTAAAGTTAAATACCTTATTATATATTACATTTGTATTTGTAAATTGACAATAGCTGACAATGATTGGATATTTATTTATTTTTAAGTACCCTCACTTGAGTTTATGTTGGAATGAAATTTTTTAAGTATTATTTTGCAATTTAGGATTTAATTTTCCATTAATTGAATGCTGCATGAGCATTGTTTGTAAATTTAACTAACGCGAAAAGGTGTAATTTAATTCATTGTTTATTTTTAACAGATACGGACAACCAGCGTGTGATTATTTACGTGAAAGATGTGAACGATGAGTCTCCGTATTTCATCAACCGACCACTTCCGATGCAGGCTGTCGTCCAACTCAACGCCCCGCCCAACACGCCCGTGTTCACACTCCAAGCGAGAGACCCGGACACTGACCACAGCATTCACTATTTCATTGTTCGTGACAGAAGTGAGTACTCAGTGGTTACATTTACATTCCACTAACCACATTTGAGACTTTATCTAACCTCGTTACTCACACGGGAACATGGACGTTTAAAAATCGAACTTCCCATTTTGAACCAAAGTTTCATCATGAAAGACCGGAATGGAAGCTTCTTAAAGAGATTCATATCTCAGTGCCTCCATACGAAATGGAGCTTAAGATTTAATGGACTAGAAGAGAGATTCCGACAAGGGAAACCAAAATCGGAAATCCCACTTTACCATTTATTATGTGAAAGTAAATTAGCGAGCAGGTCGCTTTCCGAAATTCAGTTTAGGGATGAGTGATTTGAATTGTTGGTAGTTAATGCTCTTTGTATTTTCTACAGACAGATCATATTCTCATCACGATGGGCTGAAAGAATAAGAAGGGAGAATATCATACATAATACATTGTAGTACCATATTGTAAGTCTTTTTAAGACGCTGACCCTTTGTTAGCTTCCCTGTCGGCTTGAGAGGGATCGGTTTACAACCCCTAAAGGGATCTTCCTTGTACAATACTCACCCTACTATCAGTATTGGATACCTGCAGGGCCAAGGGCTCAGGTGGTGACTTCACCTCCTCTTCCCTTATCATCCACCGAGTAAATATATATTTACTCTCCCATCTCCCATGTTATTTTTTTAACGGTTTTTTCATACTCTCCACCTTCTTGTCTTTCACCTTAGGTACCCTCAAGTACCCAGCCATTGTATTTCTCTCCCCGGCTCTTTCTTTATATGAAAAAGGAATTCTTCACCCATCCATGATCCATCCATCTTGGATGTAACCAGGATGGCACCCTTGGCTCAACATTGCACCCAGACTGTCCCTGCCCTTATCTAACAACTTTTAAACTTTACCTTTATCCCCGCAGAGAATTCTTCACAAATGACTCTAAAAGCTCTATTCAACGATTCTTTTTGTCCTTATCCCAAAATCTCGAATCCAAAGGTTAAAAATACGATGCTGTGAGAGTCAAAATCATTTAACCCGAGAAATTTTTACATTTTTTCTCAATGATATCGATCATTTATTTTTTGGCTATTGCATAGAAAACTTTGTCAAACCTTGATAATATTCTAAACTCTAATCCTAAGAGAAAAATGAAATACATGTGTGGTTCAATAATCCAAGTTTGGTCGAAGAGTTGATCTCTGGAACTCGTGCAAACTTGCAGTTAAAATCCAATTTCCCATCCACTTCATACTTCATATTGCGTTTTTGGCTACGGGAAGTTATGATGACATGTGTTCTGCTTCTGAAAGTCATTAGTGAGATACATAATTATTTTTTCAGCCGGTGGCCGGTTTGAAGTTGATGAGAGATCTGGGGTGGTCCGAACGCGTGGGACGGACTCATTCCAACTTGATATGGAATACGTGCTCTATGTCAAGGCGGAAGACCAGAATGGTCGATTGGACGATCGTCGCTTCCAGTCAACTCCGGAAGAGCGACTTTCAATTGTTGGAGGAAAGAGACCGCCGCAGTTTTACATGCCTAAATATGAAGCGGAAATCCCCGAGAACCGGAAGAAGGATTCTGAGTAAGTAACAATTTAATTACCCTTTATTTTAATGTTGATTTAAAAATATCTTGATTTAAGCTTCGTTTTAACTAAACAAGACATTTAGGTATATAAATGTCAGCATTTCCTTGAAATTACATTAGGCCTGGGGAATTCGTGTTTGAATGT
Organism: Neelides folsomi; assembly: GCA_034687125.1. Taxonomy (NCBI): domain Eukaryota; kingdom Metazoa; phylum Arthropoda; class Collembola; order Neelipleona; family Neelidae; genus Neelides; species Neelides folsomi. Next base: position 416,762 of record JAQGBZ010000010.1, on the reverse strand, counting down.
TTATTTTTAAGAAACATATGTGCTGAAACTCTTGATGCATTGGTATTCTTTGCTTTGTACATCTGGATTTGATGCAAGGGAAGATCTCAGACCATCTTATGGATTTGAGAAAAACAATCTCCATTTATTTAATTAATAGCATGTTGGTAGAACCAGAAGGGAAATGGAAATGAATTAAGTTAAAAGGATTTTTAATTTATAGTTTCTTAATTGAGTAATTTTAGACTGTAGTTGAAGGAGAATTAGGATTCGATGGGAAGTTGTATTTTTTCCATAAAGGGCATCTCCAAGTAGACGCGAATGAGTTGCTGTTAAAGGCAACTGACTTTAAGAGAAGAGGAGGTGATGAGAGAGAGGAAGAGAGTCAAAGTTTATCAGAATGCCACCCTTGAGAAAGATCTTGTTGGACTCATTAACTTCTAAAGCTTTTACTCTCCCTCTGCTTCACTTTATTTCCTCTTCTATTGCCACCACTCCTATTTTATTCATTTCAAGTCCGTTTCTTAGAAGTCGGGGTTCTCAAAGACATAAGCTATTTCTTACATTGGGTAGCTTGTCTCGTTGTCACAACATATCTTTCTTAAATCTTTACTTTATATTGTATAGTAAGGATCCCCTTGACGTGGTCCAAGTTAAGTGAAGCTTATTTTATAAGTAAAGTAGTGTCCTATTATCTACTCAAGGAGGTTGTCTCTGGCTATTCAGACAATCCAAACAAAATATTTCATAGAACAATAGGAGTTAAGAGGGAATTGAGCTAAAAGATAGGGCTATGAGTAAAGAATGAGCTACGAAGTAAGAGAAGGAGTCTCAAACATTCAACTCACTTCATGTTACGTATTTTCCACACTATTTTACATTTTATTTGAGCTGTTCAAAGAAGGCTGTTTATCAGATGAGAATATTTTTGTCGCTCTTCCATATAAATCTTCATTCCACCCTCTCAAACTTCATTTCAAAACGGATTTTTGTATACATGAGCTTGTATAATGTTTATGTCTCCTTCCATCAAGCCTGATTTCATGAGATATTTAGGTATTTTTTATCCATCGGCTTATTTGAATCCCTGAGTGGCAATAATTCAAAATATGAATAGAAGGAACCCGCTTTATATCGTGTCAATGAAATTGTGGAAAAAGAAATTGTCACTTTTATCGACTTTACCAACTTTAATTTGTCTCGGTTGAGCGAAACGACGGGGAAGCTCGTGGAGGAAGAAGAGACAGTTAATGAAATTATAAAAGAGGAGTCGTTATATCACAAAGTATATTATAAAAGCGGTTGAATTACGGGAAGTTCCTCATCCGACCCTTTGTTCAAAAGCCAGGATCATAGCATGGGGCGGAAGATTTTATGTGTGGGGCATTTGAGGACATCCATTTTATTTCCCATTTCTCTTCTTGGCTGCGCGGAGGTTCGAGGACTCGGAGAGAAGGATTTGGATTGTAGTTGACCTGCGAGATGAAGAAGAGATCGGTTCATGATTTCCTCTCCCGCAGAACCCCATTGTCCTCCCTTCATTCCCACCCCATTGAAAGGACATGCGAGTTCGTGGTCAAGGCTTAACATTTATGATGGGGAGGCGGATGAATCTCGGAATTGTTCAGGAATTGCTGTACCTTATGCTCGTGTGAGTATTAAATACTACACACACATCCCGAAGAGAAGGTTGTAATGGCTAGTTGGATGAATACTTGGCTCTGGAGGGAATGGCACGGCATTCTTGTCCAAGACAGAAAATTATTGATGCGTCATGAAAGAATGAATGATTGTTTGGCTAAAATCCTTCGCCGATCATCACCATCGTCGTCTTCTTGGCTGAGCCGCCTTTCCTTCTGAAGGAGGAACATTACCGACGATTCTATATGCGGCGGTTAGTCAGAGCCACAAGCCTTCTGTCCAACTCCCCTTATCCGCACATTAATAAAAGAGCAGCGAACATTTATTACATGCGAGAGAATTATGGAGATGGAAGAAGGAAAGGGTCGATGGAGACCAAGGCGGAGAAGACGGGTTTCACAAACGACTCATTCTTTTTATTATTTTATATTAAAGTCCATCTTGGGCAGATGAATTGAATGGAGAGATTCATTTCACCACATTTTAATGTTCCTCGCATTTCTTTTATCACTTTAGAAAGCTAATGTCATGTTCAAAAAAAGTTATTAACATTTTAAGTTCTCATTTCAATCGTTAAATCGATTTAAATTATTAATAATTAATACATAATTAACAATTAAAATTTTAATCAAATAATGAGTCAGAAATACTTATTTTGTCAAATACAAAGAGAATTGTTTAAAATTAAGTTTAATTCTTGTTTTTATTATCCTTATCAGATGAATTTTTCTAGAAACTTTAGATGATTTTTTCGTTTTGTTTTGTTTTGATGTGATTACGAGTAATCCAACTCTGAGAAAAAACGACAATTTTTACATCTAGATTATATGGCTTAACAGGCTCCGTAATATTTAAGTGAGAATAGATGGTTGAACTTTTTGCATATAAACCATTCACTAGAAGTTTCATATTCAGTTTCAATCCCACTTTCATTTCATGTTTGGACGTAAATTGGTGACTTCTCACAGTTCGTAAATTCTAAAGGGTTTTTTATTTCGTATGGGAGTGGGCGGAAAAGGTCTCGGTCGAAAGTGAGTCTGATAGATGAGCTTGGACTAACCATTCTGCTTTTCGGCTCCGACATCCCGAACGAAGAATAGAGTCATCTTCTTAACCAACAATTAGTTTTTGAAAGACACCTCACCATTATTTCATTATCTCTTCATAATTTCAAGTTTTTTCCCATTTTTACTGTCCCGAGTTCTCATTATTTAACATTTAGAAATGAACTGAAGGTTATTATTGAAACTCGTCTGGTGTGTGAAAATATTCGTATATTAGAAGGAATCTAAATTCTATTTCTCACACAATAATCTTTTACTAATGATGCGTGGATTCCCTACAGTATTTATACTAAAACATTTGATATTTCTTTATAATATGCTCATATGTATTACAATACCGTCTATCTAGAAAATTGTATTCTTAAAAACTCTTTAAAACTTTTTGCTCAAATTATTCATTTCTCGAGTTCCTCCTTCTTCAAAATTATGAACCTTCGGAAAGAGAAATTAATGAGTAGGGAATTTCCCTGAGAAAAACTGTCTGGGCCTTCAAAGATTTCGTTTTAATTTTGAATATCGAGAGTCTTCCATGTTCTATCTTCACTGGGATCTTTTGTCGAGAATATTCTGTTCTGTACTACGTTCTTTTGAAAATGAGAGGAAATATCTTCTTCAAAGCATCAAATATTTTTTCCCTTATTAGGGGTCACAGGTGACTAGATATTTTTTGTGCTCCTTTAAAGGTCTTTTTTAAATTGTACTATGCAAGTATTACTACATCTCTTTGATTTACACGCGCAATAAAGGATCCTTTCAGTTTAATTACCTTGCACTACACGACCCAAAGAATGACATTGTATTAGGAATTTTTTTCCTTTTTGTCTCCCTTTCTACGACGGTTGTATAAATGGATTGTATGAGTCGCGATGTCACATGCAAACACTAACTTTATGTCTTTTGTACATGGACGACAGACGCATAAATATACTTTAGTATTTAAATGGCTTTTTACCCTCATCCATTATCAAATCGATTCGTGTGTGTGTTTGCGGGAAGGGTGTTTCTTAAATATAGATGAAGGTATGGCTAATTGCTCAAGAGCTTTACGAATCTCTCGCATGCATGATATGATAATGAAATGATATTAAAAACTCGTTTCTCTGCAGTATTATCTCCGTGAAGGCGAAGTCGTTTGCGGATCGGGAGATCAGATACACGTTGAAGGCCCAGGGACACCAAGGAGCTGGAACCTTCAACATTGCCCCAAGCACCGGCATTGTGAAGCTTGCAAAGGAATTGGACTTTGAAGATTTACGGCAGCCCCACGTCTATCAACTCATTGTCACTGCTACTGAAGACTCTGGCGGCTTTTCTACGTCTGTCGAGGTATCCATTTTTTCATTTATTTTAAACCTTGTTTTTCTAATGGATTCGAAGCTTTAATTCCGCCCTTCAACCTTATTTGCATATTTACTTAAAAGGTGATCGACAGGCTCAATTTCTTTTCAATTTTCTTTACTTGTCATTTCCTTACTTTTTGTATTTTCTTGATGCCTCCATTAAGTACAAGACAAAAGCCTTTTAGACTCATGTTGTGTGCTGTTCAATCTACTGTACTTTTGAAATATTTATCCGAAATTGGATATCAACCGAAATAGAAGAATCGGTCTTATCTTTTTTTGTATAATAATATTGACAAACCATAAATGCAGGCTCATTTAAGAAATGTCCTAAAGCTCCCAATTTACATTTGAGCATCAAATGCGTAAGCACAAATAGATATGTCATAAGTCTGAATGATTTAAAGGTTAAAGGACAATTGAAGTGAGGTGACCCGTGGAAGTATTCAAAGGGCCCTCACCAGTCAACTTGACACAAACAATATCTTAAACTTCCTTATCAACTCTAAAGCTATAAAAAGAAGTTTATTGTGCTTTCCTTCTTCCGTGTCAATCAGTTTGATTACTTTCTTGTGAAAGGAAATGGTTTGATGGCAAAAAAAACAACGAGGAGGAGTATGGAAGGGAGAAAGTCCAAGAGTTTGGAAATCTCCCCTTTCTTCCTTACTTTTCCAACATTTATTAGTGAGGGCGTGTGAAGGGAAAATTGAGTTGAAGCTCCTTCGGGAAATGAAATATCAATGCCGTCCTTAAGCTCAATCCTTCCTGTTTTCATCCCCTCCAGTCTTCATTCTCTCCTCTGATTTCCCAGTTTTATCTCTAAATTTTAAATTGGATAGAAAATTGGGCCTTAAATCTTTTTAATTTCATTTCCCAACACCGATAATTTTTTATTGACCTTTATGTAATAATGATTATATCATTTTAATCAATCATTTTATATTTCTCACTTTTTAGCTTACGATCCGAGTGACTGACGTGAATGACAACGCTCCAAAGGTAATTCTCAATCAATTTGAAATATAAAAAAATGCTTTCATTCACATGCTAATCAATTGGTTCATTTCAGTTTGAACTCCCGGACTACCAAGCACACAACATTGACGAGGATCTTCCACTCGAGACGTCAATATTGAAAGTGAAGGCTACGGACGCTGACTCGGGGTCAAATGCAGAGATTGAATACCTCGTCTCAGACGACCACTTCTCCATTGACTCAAATGGAGTCATCAGGAATAACAAGCAATTGGACGCGGACAACAACAATGCCTACTATGAATTTGTGGTCACTGCTCGTGACAAAGGTAATTTATCAACTAGAAAGGAAAATCTCTTTCTTAACAACTCATTCAATGGTTCAATTGCGGTTAATATGCAAATGGGAAGATACACATTTGAGATTATCTCCCTTATTTAAAAACAGGTTAGGATTTTATCCCTCAGGTCCTTTTTACACCAATATATCATTTTGATGTAAAAATTACGTGTATCATTAAACCTTTTACCTTAACATCGTCAGAATGAATGATTTTGTTAGAAGTCTCCAGACATTTCTCTCGTCACCTTCATCGACCTTTTATTAAGCAAATGTCGGAATGTCCATTCAAATTGGTGGAACATTGTATGAAGCCTAATTCATTTTTTGCTAGTTGTGTAATTTGTGAATGGTTCCACGAAACATCTCAATTGCTTCGGGTGGCCATTCCTTTCACCAAAAGAATCTTTTCGAGCTACACCTTCATTCTTCTGTATTATGAGTCTCATAATAAGAGCGAAAAAATGGGTTCGAACCTTAATGGTTTCTCCATCGATAATGATGATGTCAGTTTGCTCTCTCGACTGAGGATATATAAATCAAAGGTGGCTTTGAGCATTAGGGAAGAAGAAGAGGTAATTTATTTATAATAATATAAAGCCAAGAGCTCTCAAATTTCCTATAGTACATAATAAGGAGCTGAGAAAAGTGATAGGGCATTGTATGGAAATTTTTCGAGAGATATGAATTTACGAACTCGGGAATCTTTTATATTCAATTCCCATTTGAGAATAGACCTTCTCGGAAATTAGGATAAGAATAGGAAGTGAAGGCATATTCAAATTCGCTAGATGCTCATTCTACATTATAATCCATCCTCTTTATCTCTCTTAACGTAATGTGATTATAAAGTCGTCTAATGGAGAAGAAGGGAGGAATGCTTGAGTAGGAATTGACAAGAGAGAAATTTATTTGAATTGACTCTCTGAAGAATGGAAAAAGATAAGTTCGAAACCACAAGGATGAGCGATTTTCTTAAATTGCAAGAAATGTTATCTATTTGATGGATAAATACTATCAATGAGACGAACGGAATTCCTTACGAACTTCCTTATGTCACGGTTTTTTTACTTTCATTTTTCATTCACCTTGTGTGAATAAGATTGAGTTTTCACCAAGTATATCTAATATTTATTTTATATTATCTATACCTGGCTATAAGTATCAGTATACTTGTTTATTTGTTTAAACAGAATGAGGAATAACAAGGTGTTGCATAACTGTAGAGTTGTTTAATCCTAGCTTCTTTACTACTGTTTAAGATTTAAGTATAGGACATGAACATGAATATTAGCTTAATGCAAATAACCATGTTATCACCTCTGTTCCTCTATAAAAATTCTTTAATTGGGATAATCTTCTTCGGAAAGTTTACACAGAGTTAGCGTGAGTTTCAATTGATGAGTAATGTAAATTATTTGTGAAATGGCAGGTGATCCTCCACAGACGGGTTCTGCAACGGTCCGTATCTACACAAAAAACAAGAATGACGAAGAACCAAAGTTCTCTCAGCAAGTTTACACACCGAACGTAGATGAGAACGCGGGTCCTGACACTCTTGTAACTACTGTAGTTGCTTCTGATAAAGATGGTGACAACGTCAGGTGAACTAAAAAAATTTTTACCCTTTGCTCGAATAAAATTTGAATAATGATTGAAAGGTTAAGTAATTGAATTGCACATTGAATTATTCAGATTCGGGTTCGTCGGAAACGGAACAGGAATTTCAATGAAATCCGGACAATTCGTTATTGAGGAATATACAGGAGTTATCCGACTTCATGCAGGAGCTATTGATTTGGACCGTGATAAGTATGAACTGAACGTGACAGCTGTTGATGATGGTTCTTGTTGTGAGGGCGGAGGTGCTTCACTTCACACTTCCACTGCTGTCGTTGTCGTCTTCATCACGGATGTAAATGACAACAAGCCTCAATTCAAGGAATGCTCCTCGTACTCTCCCAAAGTACTAGAAGGCTCACCCAATGGAACCCCAGTCATTAAAGTAAGCAATTTACATAAATCTAATGAATTATGAATAAGCAAGATTAAAAATTAAAATTAAGAACAATTACTTTCTTATTATTATAAATTAGAATAAAGAATTTAAATTTTGACATTTGTTTTGGTATTAAAATTATATAACCTTTTTGTTCCATTAGGTTCATGCTACTGATGACGATAAAGGTGTAAATGGTCAACTTAAATACTCAATTGTCCAACAACCAAATCAGAAGGGAGCCAAGTTTTCTGTCAATCCCGAATCAGGAGATGTTATTACTAACAAGGTTCACTTTATTTAAATGCTGAGATTTTTAATTTCGATAAGAAACTTGTAAACGCTTAACTTTTTTTCAGGTGTTCGATCGAGAGGGAGACGATGGGAAATTTGTGTCGGTCACTGTAAAAGCTACTGATCACGGAGAGCCGGCTCTGGAAGGTGTTTGCTCGTTTACTGTTGAAATTGAAGATGTGAACGATAATCCGCCTCTCTTCGATCGTCAGGTGAGATAAAGAAACGAGTCTGGGAGACCATCTCTCCATCACTCTACTTTTATCTACTTTTATTACTTACTCAATGAATTGCCATTTTACTACCTTACATAGTTCTTATTGGACTGAATATAAAATTAATTCTATTTGGCAAGATAATAAGTTAATATTGTTCTTGCAATTTAATTAACTAAAAGGTTTTATATTGCCAATTAAAAAGGATGAAGATGGAAGAAAAGGATAAAAGATGTATAAATATTTGAGTGGTTTGTGTTGGAATCTTGAAATTGTTTTGAATTTCTCATCTTGTTTACAGAAATATGTTGAGAACGTGAAGCAAGATACGAGTGTTGGAACTAATATCCTTCGAGTCTCCGCTTCAGATGAGGATGCAGATAACAATGGAGCCATCGTATATACTCTTGCAGCACCGGGGAGTCCTGCTGATCTCGAATACTTTGAGATTCAACCCGAGTCGGGATGGATTATTCTTAAGAAGCCTCTCGACGTAAGACCCCTTAGTATTCTTAACATTATTTGGGGATATTCATTTCCAAATACATTTTAGAATTCGGAAAAGAAAAATTATTATTCTAGTTCAGGAATTTTATCTGTCACCTTCATTCATTATGAACGTGTGTATAAAATTTATCTTACTTTAGGCTTTTTACAAGGCTTAAATATTAAAATAAAATAAATATGTAGAGTTACAATATCTACTCTACATTGTCTACATCAAATAAAATTAAGAATTTATAGAATTTACCAAATAGAGAAAATGACTAAGAGTAATTTTAGGATTTTAAAATGCACAATATGAAATATTTATTTCTAGTCAGATGTTTTTATTGAAGGAATAATTTATACGTTATAGGTAAATTCCAATTATCAATTTTTAAGAAAATTATTAAAATAATAAATTAAAGTGAAAGTTTATATCATATATAGATACTTATTTAGTTTAGTATTTAGAAATACTATGTACTACTATTAAACATGGTGTTATGTTGCAAGAGATTATATAGATTATATAGAGATTAACAATTGTATCGCAACTGGGTTTTGGGTTAATTGATTTGGTTAATGATTAATTGATTAACTTGGCGAAACGGACTTTGTAGAACACTATATTTACTTTATACATAATGCATAAAATGATAGTATGTATACTTGATTTTATTCAAGTTCTCATGATTATCTGGTGATAGGTAAATTATTGTAGAATGGCTCGTAAAAGTTCTAAATAATTCTCAAATACGTGCTTTCGGCAGTCCTTTGAAATAACATCATCACTTCTTTGATTCTAATTCAATTCATGTCCAATCCAAATGTTTAATTCCTTTTACTTATATTTTACAATTTATTTATCTACATGATAAATGTAATAATGAAGATTAGATGGATTGAATTAGAAATCATATTTATGAAATGAAGAATATTTAAATATCATTTACGATCACGGTGACTTCCATTGAATCAAAGGTATTGTTGCTCCAATCATAACATTTCTTGCTTTCTATGTAATATGCTGTATAAAAACTATCTTCAATATCAACACCAATGCTTTCATTTAACCTCACATGGCTCTCGGTGTCGGTGAAACAAAAATTATTGACATGGTCTTTAGCTTCTAATCATTTAATATTTACTGAATGGGCAATGGACATTTAAAGGAAATTGAAATTGTCAATTTTTTCAAATTTATTGCAACTTGCAACCATCACATTTCACATTCGATAATGATAGATTTAGTTTGCAATAGCACATATTTGTTTACAAAATTTGCAATTTTTTCCTTTTAAAGCTAGAAAGTTCAATCAACTTACTCTAATTGTTTTAGTTTTTGTGTTAATTTTAGTTTTTTGTGTGAGATGCATGTGAGAAGTTTTATGTGATTTATTTGCATGTGATGTGACTGTCTGCTCTTTTGCAATTTCCTGCCTGTGTCAATTGGATCCGTTCGCTTTTTCACTTCGTCTCAAACATGGACTTCTCGTTGATTTCCACGATTAGGGTGGCATTGTAAGTTTTACGTTTATATAGCTTTCTCCTTCGCTTTAGACATGTCACTGCATGAATTTGGCACTAAATTGGAGATATGCAAATGCAAGCATTGCAATTTTTGAAAGTTTTTTGTACATTAGAATTTAGCAAGTATGATCTTTTAACTTTATATCACCACTTAAATTTTTGATCTACTTTTGTATCACAATTGTACATATTTTTTGATGCAATTGGACGTTTTAAATTGTAACTTCAGTGTCATTTTTACACATGTGAACAAAAAAATCAATTATTTATCGTTGCTTTTTGCGAGTCCGGAATTTTTTGAAGGACACTATAAGGAGGTTTTAATCTTTGGATAATCCTTTGGTACATTTTGTAGTTTAGGATAATAACTATTAAATTAATGAAGATTTGGATAGATAGCCAATTTTGAATAATGAGAATGTCAAAGAAAATAGTTGGTAGTAGAAAACAAATTTTTGAACCAATTTTGCCCAATGGGCCCTAGTCTGAATGAATTTTTAATCGAGATTTACATAGAATTAGAATTTTTGAAGTACTTAATTTGGATGAGTAATTTGAAGAGTAATTGCATTGCGATGAATATGATTTTTAAATATATAATAAAGTACGAGAGGAATGTATTTTGCCATAGCGGGATAAGTATCGCTTGGAAGTAAAAGCGTCCGACAAGGGACTCGTGGGCTTGAGTGCTATTGTGGATGTTGAACTTGACGTCGTTGATCGAAACAACAAACCGCCAATTTGGGACCAGGCAACTTACGGCCCAATTTTCATCCGCGAAAATGTCACTGTTGGTACTGTTGTCACTTCTGTGAAAGCAAGGTTTGTGTGTTTCTCTTCTTCTCTCATTATAAATCACTTCTACTTCTGCAACTCATTCTGCAGACGTAATATTCTCTCTAATCACCTTCGTATTATTCTTTGCTACTTCAAAGTTTCATTTTCGCTACACGTTTCATGGTAAAAGAAAGTGTCGAATTAATAAACAAAGAACCAAGCCGATGCACTGTTTCAAATCACACTTTCAAAGGTGACGGTACACAATTAGAATTAAATGGTCATTTTAATTTATATTTCTCCGTTAGGAAAACTACGAAACTACTATTAATTCTAACATAATTAAGATAAGATGCATACTTTTTAAATATTACATATTGTGTAATAGATATAAATATTTGTGTCATATAATTTAAAAATAATAGGAAACGGATTGCTTTCAATGTTTTGCAATAATTGTTGATTAAGCATTAGCTTAATTAAATATTAAATGTTGTATCAGGGAATTGAATGAAGGATTAAGTATGTATTTATGTATTTTCTACAAAGATTAATTTAAGGGGTTTAGAATACACAGAGGTAGAATGAAGCGTACTAAAGGGGAAAGTATCTGAAGGATTGCAACAACCAAATGGTATAAAATAATAATGAAGTGGGGGTTGACTAACTTTACTAGCGGGAGTCGTACAAGCTGGAGGCCATAGCTCAAGATAAAGGATTCCCCGCTCTCTCCCGGACAGTCGAAGTTCAAATTGATGTAGTTGATCGAGCGAATAATCCCCCCGTCTGGGACCAAGTGGTCTATGGGCCGATTCATGTGAAGGAGAACATGCCTGTAGGAGCTAAAGTGGTGTCGGTTAAAGCCAGGTCGGTCCGCCACGTCAAACACCTTACAAACGATCCTTGGGAGATGAGGACATTGGACTCATAAAGAGTTCACCAATCTCTCCAAAATCAACTCAGCCGAGACCTTAACAATTCATTTATGTTCTGTTTCAATTTATAAATTTTAATTTAAAATTCAAGTCATGAATTCACCTCATTTGTACTCTTCAAAATCAATTTTTGAAAAGGGTTGATGGCTGAGTTGAAATTAATTGACAAATGTAGTTTGTATGCTGTGATCGTGATTGCTCGTCATGTCATGTTGTAATTAGCCTTAACAATAGGTAATAGTGTGTATTAATAGTGCAGATGAGATTTTACTGACTTTTTCGTACATGACAATTTTACATGTACGGCTCGCGATTTTTGAAAAGATCTTGAACTGTTTTTTGGGTCTTTTATTTTGACTCGATATTTTGAGATTCTTCGACCACAACGCCACAACTTAACTTTAGTACCATTATAACTTTTGAATTATTTTACAAAATATAACAAATATTTACTATACATAGCTATAATTTTAGACATAGTGTTTAGTAGTTTTAGACATAGTGCTTAGAACAAATAATCACTTACCCACATAAGAAATTAATAATTATTAAATAGTGATATAACTAATGATTAAAACAATTGTAATCGGTATATTTAAGTAGCATAAGGAGATAATCTGCTTATCAGCAGATAAAGACGCTCTTTAATTTATTCCAATAAAGTATCCACCAACGGCTATGAAAATAAAGTTCATCATGAGAATGGGTGGCAAGGGAAATTTGTATGCGACTACATGATTACATTTAGAGATAGGAAGGATATGATGTAATGCGTCTTTTGAAGAGTAAATGTAGTAGATAAAAGAGCGATCCCACTTTTCTCGCCATTTACGACCCGCAATTAAAGAGAAAGGCAAAGGTATAATTTGATTATGTTATCCAGAGGACTTTCCTTCTTGCCAAATAACCCCTTCTGCCGTCCATTTATTTTCGTTAAATTACTCTTAATGTCGCGGACCCATCTTATTCCCTGCTAGTTTTATTGACTCCAAAGACGAAAGTTCTTCTTGAAGATGAAGAGCTTAATTTATACAACATTAGTAAATATGACCAGTTTATTCAATTTCTTTATAATTTCAATCTACCTGTAAAGACATAATAACTTTACTCCTTAAATCTTCATGTAAAATTTAATTTTAAAGGAAAATTTACTTTATTCGAAATTTTTTACACAATTTTAGTGCTGGTAGTGCACTTAAAGTATACCGATTACATAATAAAATATAGAATAATTATATTTTTTACTTAACCTTACATCGGTAAGAGTTAGCTATTACGTTTAGTATTAAATAGTTGTAATTTACTTAATCTTACATTTAGCTATATTTTACTTAACGTTAGTTATATTATTAAATACCCCATAAAGGCGAAACTAAAAAATAGCATCGAGTTTTTTGTCACCCTAACTTTTGAACAACAGTGCATGGGATTTTGGATTTTTGACCAATTTGAAATTGGAAAATGACATTTTTGTTTTCTACGTCTTTTTATCTGCTAACAACTTTTTTAAACTTTTTAGTAGATGATAGTTGTGAATTTGTGTGAATGATTGATTTGTAGATTTTATACGATATATAGACGAGATGAATTATAGTAATTTTTCATTATAATTTCGAATCTCGAAGTTTTTCTATTTTTTTAACTTTTTCGCCTCAATTTTTTGATGGCGTTATAAGCGAATGTTTTTGAAACTAGAATTTGAAGTTTTCGTCTTGAATTTTCGGAGATGAAGAGTAGAACTTAATTACTCGTAGAATAAGAGTGAACGCTAGAGTGTGAACGTGAGAGTGAATGTAAATTGAGAATTAATTAAATGTTGTAAAGCTAACGAGATTTCCTCTATGAAGCTCGGGAATCGAAGGGAACCCGACCGTTTTCTATCGCCTTATTCGCGGGTCGACTGCTCAGACGAATAAATACGACACATTCTATCTTCAACAAAGGCAGGATAATGGCTTCACCTGGGCTGACATCAAAGTCAACCACCCTCTCGACTTTGAGACGAATAAGGAATATAATCTAACCATTCGTGTTGAAGTAAGTTAATTCCCCCTTGTTGTAATCCTATCCATCCCTCCTTTACTTATTTAAACTTATTTACTATTCCCAAAACAAAGAGAATCCTTAATGATCTCATTCCCTTTTCATCATTATTATGTGATCCTAATTTGGGGCTTGATTATTTAATTGCAAATTGGAAGTTTAATTTTGGTTGCTCGATTACTCATCCGAATGAACTTCATTTTAGAATAACGGAGCCCAACAGCTTGCCTCAGAAGCTACGATTTACATCATTCTGGAAGATGTGAACGACGAGATTCCTCTTTTTACTGAAAGAGAGCAGGAAACGGTGGCTGAAGGGGAGCCAGTTGGGACAAGAGTGAGCCAAGTGAATGCCATTGACAAGGATGGAACTGCGCCGAATAATTTGGTGGGTTCTTCAAAGCCCTTTCTTTAAACGTTACTTCTTTGAGGATTATAGGGATAAGTTTCACTAATCTGAGATTTGGAACCTCAGGTGAAATACTACGTCGTCAATTCCGAAGGAAGAGATTTCTTTGAAGTGAATGAGTTCACTGGGGAAATTTTCACCAAGTACGTCTTTGATCGTGAAAAACAAGGAGCGTATGCTTTGGCTATTGAGGCTAGAGACTCCGCCCCATCAGCACGCCCAAACAGCAATGGACAACCTAATACAGGTAAAAGAGTCATTTTATTTTTTGAATCATAATACCTAAATATAATTTTCTACTTCAATATCATATATCCAATGATAATTTTTAATATAGTTTATTTTATAATTTTAAACTTTTAAGGAAAATAGTAACTACATGTTAATAATAAATATTAATAATAAATTTCTGACGAATTAAATTATATGTAGGAATTGCAACATTTAAAAAAAATAATATGCTCATGATCATTACTAGAATTTATGTAAGGCGATAGAACGGGAGTTTATTTCTAGCATGATTACAATTCAGAAAACGGGGTAGTAAGATTTTATGAAATGATGCTAGATTGTGAATGAGGAGTATGTGAGATTAGTCGTGACCGGAAGAGACGCAAAGGGAGTCTTGGAGCAGAAAGGTTAAATGAAATGTGTTTGGAATTGAGGATTCGAAGAGACGCGCATGGGTCCTTTCTCACTGGAGAATAGAGAGCATTGAGGGACGCCTCTTGTCTTTCTCCAGTTCACATCTCTTCATCCAACCATCAACAAGCTATTTTTAAGCTTTGATATCTCACCCGTTTTCAATTGATACGAAATACAAAAAAATTGAAATATATTTTAATTGGTTATTTTTTCTAAAAGCAACAATTTTGACGTTAATCTCGTGAATTATTAAAATAATAAATTAACAATTTATTATTAAAATATTAATTTTCTATATACATCTACTTGGCTGATGAGAATATTCGTTTTCTTTTGTATTCTCCGTAAGTTAAAATTCGAGAAAAAAATTGTTTCTTAAAATTAATTATCCCATTTTACTGATGAGAAAAATATAATTGAGGATTACATTTTTAATTATTTGCAACAATATTTTTTATTCAAAATGAGTATTGCAGCTTTATTCTATTTTAATTGATGTTGACTTTACAAAAGTGAAAGATAATATTAAAAAAGAAAGGGGCTCTTCGCCCTTTAAATCCCTCTCACTAGATACTTTATTCAAGAAATTTCTTTAGAATCCCTGCCTTTCTATTATTTTCCAAATCAAATAAGCCCACCGGTTCACTCTTGTACTTTTCGGATTACATGGGAGAAATAGCGAGAACAATTGAATTTCAATTTTTATATTCCGCGCAAAACTTTTTTCTTCATTCCCACATTTTCCTGTCAAATGTGTCTCTTATTTTTGAGTGTTCATTTTCTTTTATTCTCTTGAGATTTGGTGAACGAGATTGTAATTGAGGAACGGATTCTTATTTATTCTAAGGGAAATTGAAAGGAGTGAATAAAGGATTAAATGGCTCATTTGTAAAAATTCAATTTACTTCCAGTCACGAAGTTTATAAGAATCGGGATTGCTGATAAGAACGACAACCCACCTTACTTCGACAAAGCTCTCTACG
This sequence comes from Neelides folsomi, assembly GCA_034687125.1. NCBI lineage: Eukaryota > Metazoa > Arthropoda > Collembola > Neelipleona > Neelidae > Neelides > Neelides folsomi. The sequence goes on along the minus strand of JAQGBZ010000010.1, from coordinate 401,107 downwards.
AGGCAGAAGTTGACGAGAACGAAGATATCCAACACACTGTTTTGACAGTTACTGCCAAAGATCTCGACGAATGTAAGTCCACTTTTTCAATTATTTTTTAAAAGTTGAAAGGAAGTTTATCCGGTCTTGGGAATTTCATCACACCATTTGCATTTGCACCAATATAGGAGAGCTTCAAACATGACAGAATTCACTTTAGGGGTTAAAAAAGTTCATAACTTTCTTATTGAGTTTAAGGCTCGACAGAATTTGGTTTTACCCATCCAATGTTATAATATATTTTCTTAAATTTTACTTTCACTTCAACTCTGCAAAGTCGGGGAAATGTTCAAAAAGATTTTTCCCTCTTCTCATCACCTTCTTAACTTCCATGTTCCCTAAAGGATAAGATGAAGCTTTAAGATCCAAATTAAACACAATGGGAATAGAAAATCTGGGCCAAACTGACTTTTCTTTATTTAACTTTCTTCGATTCATTAGGAATTTCGCAACCTTTTCCTCAGTCAGTTATTTTACACGAGTTAAACGGAGTGGAAATGTGCGAACTAGAAGTGTGAATGGGATTTTATGACTTTAACGTAGTCCCTTTCATCCTTCTTGAAAAGGCTTTTAGGAACGACGTCTTGCCCTTTACGCAAGGCTCTTGTGAATTTAATCAATTGGAAGTATCCACTTCATATCCTCATATGGACTCTTTTTATGACTCCTCATTTTCATGTTAAGAAAATGATTGAGAAAATAAAGTGTAAGTAGGAATTGTTGAGATCGTGTAGGGAAAACAGCAACAGATGTAACATTATTTGAAACTTTCCATTTTCCGTTTTTATTTTCTTTTTGGGGATAGTTTGGTAGAGTGATTGTATGCGTTGGTTTCTAAAAACCCACGTAGCCCATCCTTCTTTCACTTGAAAATAGATTTAAGAGAATGTTTGGGTCCTCTTTTATTTCACTATTCTCTCCCGCACTCGTATTGTTCAGCTCTTTCCGAAAATTATGCACAGTGGGAGCCAAGAATTCTCCTCAATGATTTGTACTCAAATCTGGTTGTTCCACTGGCTGAGAATAAATCCCTTTATTCGTCCGACCTCTGCCCTACTTGATTTATTGTATGAAAATTGAACAAGAATGAATAAAACTACTTGGATTTACCAAAGGCGGAATTTTAACTTTTCCTGTACTTTCTAAAGTAAAATGGAAATGTCTTGATTTTGCTCTTTGAAAGTCTTCCTATTTCTTTGTTTTTTTATTTTTGACCAAAATTTTAAATTATTTCCTAAACCTCAGCTATGTTGTTTGAAGCAGTAAAGAAGTCGTATATTCACATACATTATTTATTCGTAGAGGAAATGTGTAAAAAGAATTTTATAGCCTCGTATTTGTAAACCAGCCTCCTGACTTCCTCTTCCTGTTCAACTTAAATCATGTTTTATTTCATATTTTCATTTCTTTGAAACATGGAGATAACATTATGTATGATATTCTTCTTCCGCCCCCATTGGAGTCAAAGCACCTTTAACAGTAATCGCCTTCGTCCTTCTCTTCCAAATCTACACCTATCTGGTTTATTCATATCCATTTGTCACCCACATTTGGAATTCCCCTCGCTTTCCTCCTAGATCCCACAAACTTTCACTACCACTTTTATGCGTTCGAATTTAAAATTTTTACAACATTATTTCTTCACGTAAGAAATCAGGAAAAATAAATATTTGAAATCTACCTTTTTTATTCAGTATGTGTAACTGGTAGAATACAGGTGCATACAAAATACCAAAGTATTAAATGGTATAAAATTATAAGGTAATGGATCTTTTCCTGTTATACAGATACTTATAGAAAAGTCGGTATGGTCTTTAAGAGTCACGTGCACATTTCAACGAAATGGAATTTGGAAAGATTGATGACAATTGAACTTTAAAACTTGATTCCAACTCATTTGGAATGAAGAAGATCTTAATTTTCTAAATATCTATAGTTGAATTGGGAAGGGATCAAAGGGGGGATTGATGTATGGGTTTGGGTCCTCCTTTTCCTTTTCTATGCCAAGGAGTTGGCCAATAATATATCATCATATCCGCAATTAAAGGGAATTAATTAAGAAATAAATTACCGTTTTATTTAATCTGTCAAAAAGTGGATCATGGGGAAAATTGAGCAGAGAGAAAGAAAGTAATTTCGACCCCAACTACTTTTATGATCTGCTGAGCGGAGAGAAAGTTGAGTTTAGATTGATTCATGAGGAGACAGTTGGCTCTGTAATTCAATTCTCTTCTTCTTATCCCACAAGTCGAAATCCTTCACACACAGTCTACCATATATGAGATGTAATATAATGCAGATATGTATCCTAGTAGTAGTGCTATTAGTTCTATACATACTACGTTATATCAAAGCGTTCTCGCATGCCTCCATTGGCTCAGATTACAAACTCCTCAATCTTTCAATCATTCTTGGAATATTCAATGAAGCCAAGAAAGGTATTAAAAGAAATATCATCTGAGGATTCATTCAAATTCAATGCAATGCCTTTAATCGATTTTGGCAAATAATTCATTTATTCTTGGTTCAAGAATCATAAAAATATTTACCTTTTAAATATGGGATACCTAAGTATATTATATGCTAAGTTTTTGTATGTATTTGGATATTCCAAGGAAAACACATTTGTGAGAGTAAAAAAAGAGTGCGGGAGAAGGCAAATTCGTAGATTTTTCACGAGCTGGAGAAGAATGGATGAATTGGCTCACTGAATAAAACATTCTCCTGCTCCAGGAAGATTCAAGGTGGGGATTTTCTAGGGGATTCTGTCCCAAGTAAAGAGGAAATGAGAGGAAAAGTCAAAGGAAAAGGAGTGGATTTAAAAAATAAAAGCGACTGAAAGTGAGAGACAAGGCCTGGACATGAGGAAAGGGGTGATTACGATTCGTTTACAGCTTGGAATAATAGATATAGACTAGGGATGTATGACAGGATCATTTTGTGCGTATAATGATGAATATTCATCATTCAGGAGTGGAAATTGAAAATGCCTCTTTCTCTCGACGGGAATTTGATGAAAGTATTGTACGATTCCTTTTAATCTCTTTCACTCATCTTTGCTGCCTCCCCAAAAGTTTTTTTCGCCCACTGATGCTTAAACTATAATATTTCTTCTTGGCCAGCTCACTTCATGACTTTAATTTTTTCTCTCTCGTGGGAATCCAATTTCCATTTCAATCACTTCTTATCACTTTCACACCAAACAGACCTATTGTAAGGGAGTGAAAAGGTTTCCATATAACATTATCCTATGTTTACATTTGTATAGTCATGATGGGAAATGTATTTAAATGGAAAATGTCTCCATGTTGAACTCTGTCCTAAGACAATTTTTTTAATTCGAAATTAAATGTAAAATTGAAGTGGAGATTTAAAGTGGAAATTTTTTAATTTAAACGCCCCTCTTCACGGAATGGAAATCTAATATATGGAATTTTTTAATCAAAAACTTTCCTCGCTTTTCTCTTTTAAAGGGTCGTTGAGGGTTAGGGAGAGTTGTAAAAATTTAAAAGCTTCTCCACATCAGGAGCGATTAGAAAGGAGATCTTTGTTCCGTTCCTTTATAACTATATTATATGTCCTTGTTGATTCTTCACCATGTAAGGAGAACTTCTAACTATTGATCTCTTTTGTGCGATGATGTATTGTTTGAATTTGACTTTCCTATTTCTAACCTACATGGTTGAGAAAAGGAGAAAGATGAAAAGGAAGTCCATTTATGTTTCACTGCTCTCTTGTTTAGGAAGAGAATGAGAGATTCCACAGGGAGTGTCCCGCAAACTATTAATATTGGATGAACGACAAGAAGAGATGCGGGATTAGTGCTTTTATCATTTCCTTTTTTTCTTCTTTTTTATGCCCCTCGACTCTCATCATTGTTCTCTCCGTTCCGTTTAATAGAACTCTTGATATATTTCTTTACTTGAGCTCATTTTAATCATTACATGAGCCGAAGTTGGAGTCACCCTTCTGCGAGAGTGTAGAAGAAAAGATAAGACATTTAAGTGCGTAGGATCCTTTGAGCCCCTCTGCTTGACACCTCCTACTTCTTTATTTCAACTTTACAAATCCGAAATAATTCCGGATTTGAGCCTAATCGGGAAGGGGGATGGGAAAGCTTTCCCCTGTGCATAACACTCCATACTGGCTGACTGGCTGAGCTTGGAAACATTTCGCAAGTTCGTTCAACTCCCATTTGCACGTTAATCGAATAAGAGTGTCTAGACTTATAGTGTAGTTTAATCAAAAAGACAACATGATAATTACAATTTTCCTACAAGGGATTAGGAAATAATAAATCGAAAGCGCTTAAGTGGAAACAAAACTTGCTTAACTTTGGCCGTATTGATAAAGTCTGTTTTCATTTTCATGCGCAATATTTTATTTTTTTTAATTTACCTCCAATTTATGAGCCTGAATTTAACTAAATTTATATTCAATTCCCTACAAATGATTGGAGAATGGAATGAAACCCAAATGGAATAAGTTTTTTCATTATTTATTCATCGTTTAACTTCTCAACTTTTAATCCTCGTAGCGTTTGCCTTTTCAAATTGTCAACTTTTGGGAAGCATTAAATTGGATTTATTTCTTTCTATTTACTTTAGAATTGGGTTGAGAAGTTTCTTAAGCTTTTTGGTAAATTATGATGAAAGTAAGAATTAGAGTGAAATGAGTAGTTAATCATTACGATAATTTAGTTTCGAGCCGCAGTAATCTCTCCTAAATTTTTATCGCTCTTCCTCCCTCCCATTCTCATTCGAAAGGGCTTTTTAACGTTCTTCTCTTTCGGGATCGTGAATACCTAATTGGTTTCCCTCAACGGAATTGAATGGACGAGTTGGTTAAATTACACTCGAAAATTTCGACAGTGCATTCATCATCAGAAAGTTTAAAAGGAAGAAAAGGGTTGAAGAAAGGGGAAACTTGAGGATATATTCTCCCTAGATATAATTTTCTTTCATTCACTCCTTCTGTTCCGCCGTATGAGTTCAAAAGTTCAACTTACCATTAGGGCTAGAAACCAACATTATCCTAAATCTATTAAATTATGCATGAATTTTTCCATCCTGCAGATTTGAATTAGGTAGGTTGAGTCATTGAATGGAGGAAAATACTTGACGTATAAAATTTAACATTTCTAAATTTTTATTTTTATTAGAATCAATACTTGTCCAAATCAATTTTTACCTTTAAATATATTTTATATCCAAGTAATATATTTTATTTCATATCGATCCGAAGAATGGCATTACATTTATAGTAGAGTTAAGATTGTACAGGCTAAAATTGATAAATCTTGAACCTTGGGCGATTAAAAGATGAATCAGGGAGGAATTGGTTGAGGCAATTTCTATTACATTTACGCAAAGAACATAGTTCGGGAGTCAAGAGGCGTCTGGAAAATCAATATTTAGGAGTTATAGGTAAAGAAAAGATGAATTCTCTTATTCAGCTCATATCAAATCTTTAGTTTATATGAAGAGTCGGGTAGGACGGATTTTTTCCTTTCCTATCATTTTGACTTTTTGCCAAAGTTTTCCATCCATAACAATGTTATATACTTATTCCAATTTGACCAACGTACCAAGGGACCATCGACCTTCCTCCAATCACTTCACAAATGATGAAAGATGAGTAAGAGCAAACCCATCTGTCATTTTAACTATCAGTATATTAAACTTCAGAAAATTTTGCCTATCTTTAAATTACTTTCCTTGTGATATTTCCTTTGTAAAAATATCAAATTTTTAGCTTCTCTCAGATTTTATGAAACTCGTGCAAATATTTGCTTTTACTTATCGAGAATATCCTGTTTCATAATTTTACCATTCATGTGATTCATTTAGGTTTGGTTCGGAAGTTCTGATCTTAATTCTTAATGTTAGTCAATAAGTTCACTAACCACTTTAACAGCATTTTATCAGATTAATAAAATATGGTTATATAAAATATAACTTTTACATAAATGCTTAAATTAGATCTGATACTTGATCGATTGAATGGAAGGGATTGAAAGCAGAGATACTGATATTGGTATTTTACTTTAAACCCATCTCTAAACTTCTATTACGGACATTGACATCTTACATAAAAATGCACTTTAAAAGAATAAGAAAGAAATACATTATTGTACAATTCATTGTGCTGTATTTGGGGAAACTCGTACATTTCATTGCATAATCATTTCCAGGCAAAGATGTTCGATCCGAAATCCTTTTCTCCTTAGGGTAAAAGATTCGAGAATTGGGTCTTATTGTTAGTATTTTTCTACATAATTCCCTTTCAGCTCAAAGACAAACTTTTGGCAATAACGAAGCGGCTTAAAAGTTGGAGTGAAAGTAAATATTGTAGGTTGCTGACTGACGAGGCTTATCCTTATGCACTTATTTATATTATTTACAAGACAACGTTGTTTGCGACTTCGAGAGAACCAAGGATAATCCTTTTGTATATAATGCATATAATATAATAATAAGATTGAACTATAAATAGTTTAAACAAGATCCTCTTACAAAATAATCACAAAATTAATTGAAGCTGATTATTTTCTTCTCTGTTTTAGCTTCAAGAATCCGATACGAGATTACAAAGGGAAACACCGGTGGAGCATTTGCTGTAAAGAATATGACAGGAGCAATTTACGTTGCAGGCCCACTCGATTATGAGACGAGAAAACGCGTAAGTTTTTCAGTCAATATAACTACATAAGTATTAATCATATTTTGAGGAAATTAATAACAGAAGATATTACGTTTTATTTGTGTACCTAAGAATCTTTAATCGACTATGTTAGAAAAAGACATTGTGTGTAGCAAGTCTAATATTACATAATGCACTGGGTATTATATTCTACGCACACATTTTAAAAATAGACAGCCTTTTTCATTAACATTAACTTCCTCTGTTAGTGTCTAACTTCTTCTTGTTAGATTGATAATTTTTATATTAGTACGAGAACGTATAAAAACCTTCGGGAAAATCAATATTATCTGTGTAATACCATATTAATGTTTTGCGAAATGTTTTTTCAAGAGCGGGGCGTTTATTCTCATATATTTTCAAAATATTTTATTGAAAAGTTCTCTGACTACTTACAAATTTTTAGTTACTACTTTCCAAAGTGCTTTTAAGATTTTTTTTACATTTTCTTCAAAAAATGTAAAAGAGTTTCTTCAACAAAATTGATATTTCTCATTCCAAGAAATGTGAAAATTCTTAGACACTTTGAGTTCTATCGGTCAGACGGAGAAAGTTAAAAAGGTGCACTTTGTATTTATCGTTATTATTCAGAAAGTCAAGAATATAAAATGTCTGCCCATTCGAATATTCGAATAATTTATGTAAAACTATCCTAAGATAGTTTCACCGGATATCGGGACAAGCGGGATTTGGGATTTATCGAGTCTGGTAATATTCGAATTAGTAATAAGTTCTTGTTCAGTACGAGCTTCGCCTCTCTGCATCCGACAACAAGAATGAGAATTCGACAACGGTCGTCATTCACGTGAAAGACGTGAACGACAATCCGCCCGTCTTCGACCGCCCAACATATGAGACCCAGATAACAGAGGAGGACGATAGGAATCTTCCAAAACGAGTTCTTCAGGTTACTTTACTTCCTCAAGACAAAGAAAGTTCTTGAGTCTCCCAAAATAACAATTCCTCCTCAATCCCATGCTTGCTTTTGAGTGGAAAACTTACACTTTATTTTCCTTTTAAATCGCACCATTTTCAGCATCGTTTCTCTACATTCACTCGTACTTACTCCACACTTACCTTTATATTGGAAATGCTACCACTATAAGATTGTTTGCATGCTGCTTTCACTCTGCACCTCATCTCATTAATCTTATCTTTTTCCTTTTTTATTATTCTCTGGTGATATTTTAGGGCTCAATATGGTCAATATCTTGAATTAACCTTTTCTTATCTCTAACATGGAATTATCATGTTAAATGAACTAACTTATCTTTATGGGCAAACTTTCTCAATAATATTCTTTTATATGGGTATTAGATAGGATGACCTCACTTTACCAAACTTTTCTCAATTTATGTTTCTCCTTTAATGCGGATTGTTCTTGAAGTTTGAAGAGATTCCAAAATGGCTCCTTCCTTCCCATTTTAAAGGAGAGAAAAGGAGGAAATAATTGAAATGGAGATATAAAGATGATGCTCAAAGAAGCCACTTCAGCTTCAACAGTTTTATTTCTTTTTGGTTCCTGGTTTTAATCTTGAAGGGAGCTTTGTATCATTTGATGCTAATGAAGGTTTATTTTATCCTTATACGTCTTCCCTCACTTCAGCTAATGCAGAATGAAGGGGCCGGAAGGTAGAATGGGACAATTTCAATCTTTTAAATTGCCAACTTATTCTCGACCACTTGAGTTAAGGAGCTTTACATTTCCTTTATCACTCCCACATTATTCCCTTAATATTCTCAATGAGTTTTTTCAATCGTTCCTTCCTTACTCAATGGTATTAAATGGGCCGGAGTCCATTGTTTGAAAACTGTTAAGATTAAGATTTAAATAGTGAGTATTTGTCATTAACTCATTCCGCTCATTAATCCTTGACGGTTCTACGTGTATTTGTACGGGCGGTTAATTTAATGAAGTGCTTTTTGGGCTGAATAATGAGTTTTGTGGGAAGAGGAGATGATCAACTTTTATCTTACTTGTTGGCATTAAACTTTTATATTCTTGTTATAGTCCATGAAAATTTTAATTTACTTGTACTTAATTGTAGATATTTTATAAGGATACTCAACTTTATTTTAGATTTAATTTAATGTTATTATTTTATCACAAAACGAAATGACGAATTTATGATATATTAGTAGGTAATAGTAAAGTGTATCATAACATATTTTATTATTAGTTTTATTGGATAATATTTAAGAGTTTTGTTTATTACATTTCATAAGAGAGTTGGTACTCGTATGAAATTCTATGATTTATTCGAAGCATGGCTTTATTTTATTTTCCTGCACTTTATCTTTTTGTTTTTACCCTTGTTGATTTCAGTATGATTTGACGTTGGTTGCATCGGACAGTTTGAATGAGAATGAAACCACAGTTGTGATTCGCATCAATGATGTGAACGACTTGCCACCTGTTTTTAGTCAGTCTATTTACACCGCTGAAATTGCTGAAGAATATTCTGGAACGTTGCCTCTTAAGTTGTTAAAGGTATTTTCATTAATTTCCTATCTTCAAAATCTGTATCAATCAACTAACAACGTGATTAATATTTACCCAATGAATGAATATTAAGTCATATTTGACTCCGACTACAGAAAAGTTTGATATTTTTCACATTTCCCTATTTCTAATTTTATGATGATCTTATTTTAATACAATTTTTTATTTTATTTTGTTCACGAGCTTCATGATTTTTGTGCATTATTTTACGCATGAAGTGTTTTACTGCAAATGAACTGATTTTTACATATAACACAAAGTACATTAGTTTGGCTTAAAATTGATATTTTGAGACTTCGCTGCTTTTACTGATTTGTGGACTCTTCCCAGTGTGATTTAAAGGTTACGAATTCTTCTGACTAAATTTTCTCTTTTAAGTGAGTCTTTGAGAGAGTATCGCATTCCACAATGTGAAACGAATGGATCCACGAGCCCATTTATATTTCACTTTCTTTTCGATGGGCTTTTTTCAAATCTCCTCTTAAAGCTTGAATCATTATTTACTTTTCATAAGAGCAATGAATAAAAATTTTATTCAAGCATAGAAATTTTATTGCGAAAGTTCTCCAAGTTGATACGGTTTTATTGGAGAAGATTTATGAAGTTGATTTGACTCTGTCCTTTTATTCCTTTCTTTCAATATGGTGGAAGATGAAGGTTTTAACTTATTTTAAAGGATCCAAAGTGTTTTCCCTTTACTCCCACGCATTTGGGAAGAGAGTCATAAACAGAAAATACGCTTTTCTCCTTTCCCTCACATCCGCCCTCAAAAGAGGTTTTATGGCTAAACTTCTTTTATTTGTATGAAAAAGGTAACGGCAAATGATGGAGATCGGGATCGTCCTCAAAACATCGTCTACTTCTTGACTGGTCAAGGAATCGATCCTGATAATCCAGCCAATAGCAAGTTTGACATCAATCGGACGACTGGAGAAATTTATGTACTCAAGGTATGAAGCCAATTTATTACAATAGATTTTCCTTCTAGTGTGACAAACCCTGCGGTGTGTCTTGTAAATGGTGAAAGAGTGACGGGAAAGAAAATAAAAGAACTTTCCTTTCCTTCCTCTCCCATGACAGAGGCGACCAACCTCGTTGATTTATCTGAGTGATACATAAGTACCGTTTTTTCTAGCCTCTTGACCGAGATCAGCCGAATGGACGAGCCCAATGGCGATTCACTGTCTTTGCACAAGATGAAGGCGGAGAGGGTTTGGTTGGATACTCCGATGTTCAAGTGAATCTCAAGGACATCAACGACAACGCCCCGATCTTTCCTCAAGGAGTTTATGTGGGGAACGTGACTGAGAACGGAACTTCAGGTCGGCCTTTATTAGCCTTCTCCAATATAGCCATTTAACCTCAATAAACCTAATTGATGACCTTATCAAATGGTGGTTGGCTTTAGGTATGGTTGTGATGACGATGACAGCCGTCGACTACGACGATCCAAACGAGGGAACGAATGCCAAATTGACGTACTCGATCGAGAAGAATGTAATCGACGAGGAACAGGGGAGGCCGATTTTTGAAATTGAGCCAGACACCGGAGTGATCAAAACGGCCGTTTGTTGCCTCGATCGAGAGAAGACGCCTGACTATTCCATACAAGTTGTGGCCATGGATGGTGGAGGACTCAAAGGCAATGAACCCAAACAAATTACATTTCAAAATAGGACACTTTTTCCATTTTTCTCTTCCTTATGAACTCCAATATTCATAAAGTTGTTTCTTCGCCGTCCAAGAGGGGAAGATGAGCCTATTTGTAACTTTCCTTTTTACTTAATAGGATGAGATAGTCCGTTAAGATAGAATTTATATGGAAAATCTCCCCTTTTACTCTCCTAATCACCATATCTCTTGACTTTAATAGAAGAGCTTCAAATGAATAGGTATGTTGTAATGTTGTAGGAACGGGAACGGCATCGATACGAGTGAAAGATATCAATGATATGCCGCCGCATTTCACAAAGGACGAATGGTTCACTGAAGTGGATGAGACGGATGGAACTCAGCTACCTGATACGCCCATCCTCACTGTTACCGTCCATGATGAAGATGAGACGAATAAGTTCCATTATAAAGTAAGGGACTTTTTTTATCTTATTAGCCTCATTCATCTTCTGAGTTGTTAATCAAATTGATTTGGAGCAAATGGGAAAGAATCAATTTGGGTAAAAAACACAAAAAGAAATTGATGGACTTGGGGTTTAATAGAAATTCCATTGATTACGTGTAGGTACTTGAGAATAGCGGATATGGAGCTGACAAGTTTACAATGGTGAGGAACAATGACGGGACAGGTTCTTTGAAGATTGTCCAGCAACTCGACTTTGAGGATCCGCTTCAAAGCCAAGGCTTTCGATTTCGAATTCAAGTTAACGACAAAGGAGATGACAACGACAATGACAAATACCATGTGGACTATGCTTGGGTCAAAGTGTCGCTTCGGGACATCAACGACAACAAGCCGCAGTTTGAGAAGCCGAATATTGAAGTCTCAGTTTACGAAAATGCTGAAGTTGGGAAGAGCCTGGAGACATTCAAAGCAACGGATCCAGATCAGGGTGGGAGGAGCAAAGTTTCTTATTCAATTGAACGGATGTCAGATCGTAAAAGACAGTTTTCAATCTCGGAGGATGGAACTGTAAGCATTCAACGAGCTCTCGACCGGGAAGACACTCCAAGGCATCAAGTAAGTTTTCCCTCATAACCCAAGGAGGATCCCAATGATCTTATAACTCATAAGTGCAGATGACATCGATTGTGATGTGCGGGCAAATGAAAATTTCCTTTCTTTATTTCCATTTCTGTAGTTTTCAATGAAATTTTTGGGAAAATTCCTATCATTTCCTTTTCCCACTTCCGTCTCTCTTCTTTTTGCGGGGGACAGAGTACCTCTGTTCTCCCATTCAACATGCAGTAAAATAAAAGTTAATGGTGTGAACTTTTCAGGTTAAAATCCTTGCCGTTGATGATGGAACACCGTCGAAGACCGCGACGGCGACTTTAACGGTTATTGTCCAAGATATAAACGACAACGCTCCGATCTTCCTAAAGGATTATCGACCCGTTCTTCCCGAACATCAACCACCTAAAAAAGTAGTAGAAGTTCTTGCTACTGATGATGATGACAGGTCGAAGGGCAATGGACCTCCTTTTACTTTCCGAATGGATCCTAATGCTGCTGATGAAATCAAGGCATCTTTCAAAGTTGAACACGATCCGAGTATGTCTTTTATTATATTAATATCCTTTTTGTTAAGAGCCAAGCTCTTCATTTTTTTATTCTTGGAAAATAGCTGAAGGAGGCAAATGGGTTTCCAATGTTTGAACTCCTTTTATAATCTTCTTTCCTTCGTTAAATTAATGAGATTTCCTATCTTTTCATAAAGGCCGCATTTCCTCACGAGGCCCCCTTGACTAAAATTAATGTTTAAAGAGGCTGGGGAGGGAAAATAGGAAAGGGCTTAAATGGAAGGAAGTAGATTGCACATAAAGTTAAAAAAGGCTCTTGTGTTTTCTTCAATTCTTTTTCTGCATTTTCAGAGGGAGCAAACGGCGATGGGATGGCGATCGTCTCCTCACTCCGAATGTTTGATCGAGAACAAAGGAAGGAGTTTTTAGTCCCCATTGTGATCAAGGACTCAGGAAATCCTGCAATGTCTGGCACATCCACTCTCACCGTCATCATTGGGGATATTAATGACAACAAAATGCAGCCGGGATCGAAGGAGATACTCGTTTATAATTACATGGTAAGGAGTTGGTGAAGCTCTTCAGCCGACGCGGGTGTTATAGACCGAGAGCCTTCTTTTATGGGGAAATTATTCCACGGTACTTAAATAGGATTTCTCTCACAGGGATCGAACCCGGACGTGGAGATTGGGCGAGTTTATGTGTACGATCTCGACGACTGGGACTTGCCTGATAAAAAGTTCTACTGGGGAAATCCTGACCAGCCGAATTCCAGATTTGCTCTCGATGAAGAGTCGGGCATGATTACAATGAAGGCAGACACGAGCTCTGGAATGTAAGTTCACCATATCTTAATAATATCAAACCATATTACTTTTTATGCTCATTCTCCTTCATTTGATGAGAATGTGTTGGGTTGCACATTTCCCACAGTTCTTTAAAGAATCTTTATGGAGTAAATGTTGAATCTTTATAGAGTAAATGTTTAGTAAGAAAAGTTTACGTTTTCACCCAATTTATCATCATTTCCTTCTTAAATTCAGATACGAGTTGGAGTTTAAAGTTTTCGACCGATATCACACTCAACTTGGAATTGCCGCGAACGTGACAGTAATTGTGAAGGAAATTCCTCATGATGCTGTTATTAACTCTGGCTCGATCCGAATTCATGGAATTTCAGACGAGGACTTTATAAGAATATGGGACTACCGGGTATATTTATTAGTGATATTGCGCTATTTTATTTACAATCTTTATGAAGGAGCGTCAAAGCTAATTAGTTTATTCAATTTGCAGACTCAGTCAGTAGTAAAAAGTAAAGCTCAAAAGTTCCGTACAAAGCTTTCCATGATTCTTGGAATAGACGAGTCAAAAGTTGACATCTTCAGTGTACAAACCAAACAGAGAAGACCACCAATTACCGATGTTCGTTTCGCAGCTCACAATTCTCCCTATTTCAAAGCTGTGAAGATGAACGGAATCGTCCTTTTGCACCGTGAAGAGGTAATTAACTTACAATTAATCAATATTTTCTCAATTTGTTTGTGCGCAAATATTTATTCAAGATAAAACATTAAAACATAAAATGTTTGGTTAACAAATAGCAGAGAATCCTATAAATATAAATACACTAGTACATCATTGATCATGCATATCACGAATGTTTATAATTATTGACACATTTGTTTTTAACCTCCCCATCTTATAAGAGTACGTGGTCGTTGTAATGCAGGCTTTCTAAATAAGATTATATCATTGTCAACTTCATCTTCATAATCGCCAATTTCGTTATCAATTTCGTTAGAATTCACATTTCTGCCCCATCTTAAATTTTCTCTTTTATCCTCTAGAATTACATTTGAAAAAATGTACTTTAATAATTAATAATATAATTAATTTAAAATAACACTTACGAATTTCTTCAAAGGTCTCTTCATTATTATGTCCTGAAATCGATTTTACCTTTAATGTGAATATTAACCAAAGAAAAATCAACATTACTATGTTCATTTTTTTGATTTACAACTCAGACTAATTTTTATTTATAACTAGTTAACTTTCGTTTCCTCACTATTTCTGATTACCTTGTATAATTCTGATTAAGCATCAAAAAATACAAACAAAAATAGCTATGTAGGTAAAACACCTCACTATTCAAATGTTTTTGCTTTAATTGGATACTTGATATGGTCGACCGGAGACTGCGGTTTTAGTTGGTGGTGATTCAAATGTCTAGAATTCTAATTATAACAAAAAAAAACACAAAATTAGTTAGCGTTAAATATTAGGACAACATTATTAATAGTTTTTATATATTTTTTATGTCAATTAAAAATATTGATTCATTTCAGATCGAAAGAGACGTTGGCATCAATATCACAATGGTTGGAATCGACGAATGTTTATATGAAAACAAGGCTTGTGAAGGCTCATGTACGAACTCATTCGATATCAGCACACTTCCCTACACGGTCAACGCAAACAAAACGTCATTGGTGGGAGTTCGGATTGAAACGGTTGCGGAATGTATGTGTGGAGCTCGAAACTTCACAGACAAGGAAAAAGACTCGTGCAGGAAGTTCGAATGCTTTAATGGCGGTCGCTGTATTGAAAGCAAATCAGGACCAATGTAAGTACCTCAATTTTACATATAAATAGATTTCTTTCCTAACATTACCACTTAAGGTGTAATTGAAGACTCAAATCAGGAAATAAGGAGAATTGAAAGTAATAAATGTGAATTTGAAGGTGTGCTTGTCCCCGGGGTCATGATGGTCCAAGATGTCAAATTTCGAGCAGAACATTCAAATCCAACGACTTTGCTTGGTATCCACCACTCGAAATGTGTGAAGAATCTCATTTGAGCATGGAGTTTATTACAAAGCGAGACGAGGGTTTATTGCTCTACAATGGCCCCTTAGTGGCTCCTGAACCAGAGGAAATAATCATTTCCGATTTCATCTCTTTGGAACTTGAGAAAGGCGAGCCGCGACTTCTCATCGACTTTGGTTCCGGCACACTCGAACTTCGAGTAAGGACGAACGGAAGTTTGGCTAATGGAGAATGGCACAGAATTGATATCTTCTGGGATACTCAGGTTACTTCACTGTCATAATTATCTCAACTTGACTCATAAGAGTGAAGTTTGAAATTGCTAAATGAAATGTTATTTTAGAATGTCCGGATGGTCGTTGACCTTTGCACATCAGGGAGAGTGAACGAGGCGGATGATGGAAGCCCTAGTAATTTCGATGGTTCATATTGCATTGCTAAAGGAGAGATCCCGGCTTTCAATGAATATCTCAATGTGAACACTCCTCTTCAAATCGGAGGAATGTACATTGAACAATTCGATCCTAGTCTCTTCTTATGGAGATACATGCCCACTACGAAATCTTTCGAAGGATGCATCAGAAATCTTATTCACAACAGCAAGGTAAAAAATTGTTTTGATGCAAATGAGAAATAATTTTTAATTGTGAATTAATTTGGTATTTAATTATGAATTCTAATTAGCAATTTATACAAAAACATTTATTTTGTTTTTAGCTGTATGATCTTGCAAATCCTGGACATTCAAGACTCAAGAGTCCAGGCGGTTGTCTTCCCATTGAAGATCTCTGTCTTGGAAATAATCTTCTCCGTTCGTGTTCTGAACATGGAATGTGTGTTGGAAGTTACAATGAGCCGAGGTGCGAGTGCAAGCCTGGATGGATGGGACTTAGCTGCACAGTACCAACTGTCCCAACTTCTTTCAAACAACAAAGCTACGTCAAATACGCACTTTCATTCGAACCGGATCGATTCACCACACTCATTCAAATACGATTTAGAACAAGGGAAGTTCATGGAGAGCTCTTCAGAATTTCTGACCAACATAACAGAGAATATGGAATACTTGAGATTAAAGATAGCAGACTTCGCTTCCGTTTTAACCTTAACAGCATGAAGACAGAAGAGCAGAATTTATGGCTTTCTTATGTTCCAGTTGATGATGGCCAATGGCATTCTGCGAAGGTAAACAATCAATGAGATTGATATTATTACATGCTCTTGTTGAAATAATATTTTGAAATAATCTAATGGCATTTCGGTTTTATTATAGGTTTCGAGATTTGGATCAGTCGCTATATTGGAACTTGATGGTGGAGAAGGGCGAAAGTACAATGAGACGTTTAAGTTCGAAGGACATCAATGGATGATGGTTGATAAACAAGAAGGAGTTTATGCCGGAGGAAAGGCTGAATACACGGGACATCGATCATTTGAAGTTTATGCTGATTATCAAAAAGGTTGTTATAATATTTTCATAGTCAAGATCACAAGATTTAGAATACCTTCTTATAATATGATTTTGTCTGTAAAGGATGTTTGGATGATATTCGGCTCGAAGGGAAACATCTTCCCCTTCCTCCAGCTCTGAATGGAACGCAATGGGGTCAGGCGACTATGGCGAGGAATTTGGCTCAGAATTGCATTTCCAATAAACCTTGTGCCAATGTGATTTGTCCTCCACCATTTGAATGTGTTGATCTCTGGAATGAGTACGAGTGCGCGTAAGTAAACTTTTTAATTTTATTACAAAAATTGAGCTTTTCAACTTTATTTAGTTGGAAATTTAACTGATTGATGTGATTAATCAAAATATTTAAAACTTGAAACTTTCGAATCTTTACTAATTCTTTAAGTAGTTCCAGGACTAGCTTAGGGAGAGCCTGTTAATGAAATCTTATCTGGTTTGGAATTTGGTTCACTGTTAATAACAAGAATGGGAATCTTTTTATCAGCCTTAACTTGACCAATCATTAATTGAAATTTTTCATAATGGCCAAATGTTAATTTTACAATATTTTTTGGCAGGCCCTTTTTGAGTTAGTCCTGTCTAAATAATTTAGTCCAATTGAAAATATGCAGTTCACTAACTAATTTCTGATGTGTAAAGTTGTGGAGAGGGAACGGTAATGAGCCCAGATGAGAAACGCTGCGAGGATAAGAACGAATGCAACGAGAATCCTTGTTTGAACGGCGGCGTATGTTCAAATCGAGAAGTTCCCTACCGTTATTACTGCGAGTGTCCGCCGGGCTACTGGGGTCAAAATTGTGAATTGTACCAAGAGGGACAAATCCTGACTTTAAGCATGGGAGCTCTCGCTGCTATTCTTGTCTGCCTACTTATCATCCTTAGTAAGGAAATTAATATTAGAAAGAAGAGGTGGACCGTCAGAAGGAATGCTTTTGGCTTACAGCTTACGCTTCAAAATGCTTTTAATGTCATTAATTGTCAGTTGGGCTTTATTGTTTGTATTTTCTTTTTGATTGTTTTCCGTTTCCTTTCTTTGTTTTCCTCATGTGCAATGAATGGAAGGGGAATGAGTTTATAATTTTTGCATTATTTTTGCAATGGCCTGAATGGTTTAGATGTCGTAAGGGTTCTCGAGCAGTTCTCTTGGAGTGTCAAGACATCAACGAGTGTGAGGATGAGAAACCGTGCCAAAACGGCGGTTCTTGTTACAACCATGAAGATGAACGCCTTTATACCTGCGTTTGTCCGAGAGCTTATTCTGGTCAAGACTGTGAGTTGGTGGTGTTGCCGTCGGGGATTATTACTACTTCTGCCGATTTCATCATTGCACTTATTGTTTGTATTCTCGTCCTACTCAGTAAGTATTCAAAAACCCGCCTGCTTTTTACCTCTTAATTATTTAATTTATACCTGAGTCGCTATTTCTCCTTTCTGTAAATATCGTTTATGTTTCGTCTCAAAGCCATTATTGCTCAAATGCACATAAAGAACCAATGTAAATACTTTTTATAGAAGAATTATTATTCATATTCTCAATATTGCAGATAAATTATCTTTTTATTCGAAAGCATACACAGCATAATTATATTTGCGGAGGCAGTGGATGTATCATACATTCAAAGTAAAACTGACGGTGTTAAAGTTAATTTGTTAAAATATACAAGATTATTAATATTTATGCTATACGAATAGTTCTGGTCCTTGTCTTCGTCGTTTACAATCGACGGCGTGAGGCGCAAATTAAATATCCTGGCCCTGACGATGACGTTAGGGAAAACATCATTAATTACGACGATGAAGGTGGTGGTGAAGATGACATGACTGCATTTGACATCACACCTCTTCAAATTCCTATTGGAGCTCCTGGTCACGAAATGATGGTTTCAAAAATGCCATGTAAGAATAAATTTAAATCAAAACATGTCAACATTATATAAGAACCTCTATAAATAATTAAGTATTTTTATTTTATTTTACGTATCTAACTTTTTTTCTTATCACAGATATGATGAAAATGCCCGATCCTCAAGCGATGATGAGCGGCGAGCCGAACGTCGGAATATTCATTGACGACCACAAACGACGAGCTGATCATGATCCAAATGCCCCGCCTTTTGATGACCTCAGAAATTACGCTTATGAAGGCGGCGGTAGCACAGCAGGATCTCTTTCTTCACTTGCCTCAGGTGACTTTTAAAATCCATTTTAAACAACAATTATAATAAAAAGAACTATTTATGTAGCAAGTGTTCTAATGATTGATTTACTTTAGGGACTGATGACAACGAGCAAGACTTTGATTACTTAAATGGTTGGGGACCTCGTTTCCAAAAGCTGGCGGATATGTATGGTCATGGTGAGAGTGACGAAGACGAATAGACAGCTCCAATCAAACCATATTTATTCCATGTGCCATATACAAAATGTACATTTACGGTCACCAACACTCGTCAATGCTCATCTCTATCTCATACAGTTTATATTAGATCTCGGAAGAGAAGGAACATGAAAAAGGATCATTTAAGATGAAACCCTCGAAGTAACCCACGAAATGGATCTCTCTTTTTATTAAGGAAATTATATATTATTTATCAACTCATTGCCAAAGATGAATTACTATACTTTTAAGTAGTCTATAAGGCGTCAATGGCTTATAATTTGTTTGATGTGACGTAAAGTTTTAATCTCTGCCAGTTAATAACTTCAGTTTAATTAATTTGAGCTTCAGCTCGAAGGTATTCCAATGATCTCATCATTAAGTTTATATTTATTTACACAATTGTTTATTATTTTGTTCACAAATGATATTTAAATAATAATTAAGGTTAAGATTTTGTAATACTGATAGGATGAATGAGAACTTGTTTATTTAAAAAAGAGTGAATGGTAAACTTGTGTCTGTTCAATGAGATATTGTAGAACTTATTGTATAGGTTTAAAAAGAGGTAAAATAATAAGCCTTTAGAGGTTCAATAGAATAATATGAAATATCTATAGATGTAAATCGCTCAATCCTACCAATTTTTTATCAATTTTATTTTAAGGCCTTTAATAATTTTATACATAAAGGGTTCTAACCTCACATTCCATTTTTTTATTTACCCACTAAAAGTTTTAAAGCATTAATGCCTAGAGAGTCTATTTGACTGGCTCGCTTGAAATCTACTATAACAATTGAACAAGAAATACAATGGGACTTTTCCCAAGCAAGACTCGTAAATTGTAAGTTAAATTAGACACAATCAATTAGAAGAAAAGTTGCAATCATCAATTGAAAAAGTCATAAGGAAAAATGTTCATTTTAGTACTTAACTTCAAATACCTCTTGAATCATTTGGAATTGTAATTTCTCATATTCACATTCCAAAAATGTTCCTAGGAATCTCATTAAAGGATCGAACATCTATTATGTACTTCCTAAATAAGTAAAAAAAATTAAAACAAAAATGTATGTGTAATTTAGTACGCGTAAATATTTTAAGGAATTACACAATTCGTATTTCTTGTCATGTACTCACCATATTAAAAAAGGTAGTTAGGCTTGGTATAGGCAAAGTGTAACTAATTAAAAGTTGATGATGCTTGTAAACACTTTTCTACTCGAGCAAGGGCAAACGTAGGTAATATTGTAAATTAATGTAAAATATATAATTCTATAATAAATTCTTTATATAAAACATTAATTAATTTCTATACTCAGGGTTTTATATCAATTTCACCTTCATTATTAACTTTAAGTAAGTGTAAGTTAAGGTGTTATATTATAAAGTAACTTGAGTATGAATCTAGTGAGTTGCTAGATGAATTCAATGGAGCTAACGAGTAATAAATCTCTCAGCAATATTCATACTCAACATGCGAAACAGAGCTCAGAATCTCAGAATATGAAGAGACTTTATCATATCGTAATTGGGGAATTGAAACCCAATTCCTTGACAAAGCCTTCATATACCTAGATGTAAAAATTTTAAATTTTTGCCCTTTTAGACTAAATAGGATTCATTATTTACTAGTTGGCTAATTAAATTTATCTTCATTTTGACTATTGAATTGAATCTCAATACTATGTATTTATACGAAAAATCGTATGTGAAATCTTTCGGCAACTTTGTAATTGGGGTTTGTGGCATTAAATTGATTAAATTCACACTTCTCTTTGAATAAACTACTAATGCTCTATGAAGTCTATATTAATGTAAAGTGTAAGAGAAGGTTAAATTAGAATAATTAAGCTTCTTTAGATGATTAGTGAATTAAATGCAAATTAATGATATTTACATAAGGACTGTCCATATTCATTTTATATTCATTTTATATAAGTAATTTATTGAGTTTAATTACAAAAATAAATATTTGTTCACTTTACACAGTGTAAGCAAAGATTCATCATGCCTATAATGAGTATTTATTATAATATTATTAATTAACTTATAAAATTGATTTCTCTCCTGTTATTTATCAATTAGTTTTGTACAGGGAGTAATTGTAACAATATGGAGAAGAGGAAATACGTTGTTCACTTTGTTTTATCTTATTTATACTGTGATCATTTTCATTTGTGTCAATTGACTTGTATTTATGAGGTATTTTACAAACCTTTACTTAAACTCCTCTTTTTTAGTTCAATTGTTATATTGTTTTAGCACTTCTTTTTGTATAATCTTAATACTATTACTATTAATATTTATATATATATATATATATATATAAAACCATCTGTACTTTTTAGAACTTACAATTTTAATAAATATAATGATTTACTACATACAACCAATGACTTTTATTCCATGATGCATTTACAAAATTAGTAAAATGCTTATATCTTTACATTCAACTTCAACCCTATAGTTTCTAACATGCCTGGTTTTTTTTAAATTAAAAGTTTAGAAAAACTAGATATAATTTTCCATTATCTAAAATGGCCTGCGTAAATTTTTGCTGTTGTCTTTTCATTTTTATAGTAAGTTCTAAATTAAACTTTGTTTTGCAATCTTTAAAGATTTTGAGCGATCGATTTTTGATGAATAAATGACTATTACCTATATTGTTTCCATTTAGATCTTGAACATTTCTATTATATTCTGTTCCGCGATATGCGCTGGAGGATATGTGGAGTTTATACTGAAGATTGGAAAATATTCGCCATCAAAATTATATTTTTTAACCTTTTTGTTCATAACTCTACTGATAACAATCTTTATGAAATGCATCTGCACTTGCGTTCTCTACTATGAGGTGAGAAAGAATATTATTTAATTGACTTATTGCCTTTAAGATGTACAAAATATACATAGAGTATATGGTTAATAATTTGTATTAATACTTATATTCATTTAATAGAACATTAAATTTCGAAATTGGACTTCTTGCAATGTCTGTACGATTGCCTTTTTGTTCACTGTGATTTTAACCATAGGAGTCATTCAAAACGGACTTTTATGCACTCTACATGACACTGAACAGACTGGCACTAAAAGCATTATTTGATTGAGGAATTCAGATTCAGATACAATAAATGCAAGAAGGGAAACGACGGGAAAACCCCTTAAAATAGAAACATTCCTTTTCTGCTGTCCAAGCATTATACTTTCAATTATGATCCAAATAAAAAGCCATTAGAAAATCAACACAATCAACAATTTAACGAAATCCATAATCACGTAAATAGGCCCCAGTTAAACCTGTTTATGGAAGAGATATTAATAATGTAAAAGATGATTATCCTAAAGATACTTATCCTAAAGAGCCGGTCTAGTGGAATAATAATAAATTAAACTAAAATCTTCAATATGGAATTTATTATTAATATTTATTTTATGATTAGTCTCCATCCATAAACTTATTTAATATTAAAAATAATAAAAACACCCGAAATAAATAAAGCAAGTAGTGAAAATGAAGATATTGTAAGTACTCTCGCGTCGTTCGAACTCTTGACATCCCGCGTTTTAGAACAGCATTTAGATTAACATATTTTACAATCTATAGTAATTAAAGTTATGTCAATCTAAATGCTGTTCCTAAAACGCGGGATGTCAAGAGCTTAAACGACGCGAGAGTATGTATTTTTATTAATGCACAAATATTATAATCACAACCAAGAATTTACAATAAAATATAAATATTTGGAATGAATGGACAATCAAATAATTAAATCATTATTCATTTCAAACATTGAGCTATGTAGTATTATGTCGTACATTTGACAAATAAAATGTACTATATTTTACACAATTTATATATTATTAACATTCATATTAGGTATAAGTAGATCATTCTCACTAACAATGAGCAAGAAATAAAATGGAAAATCTTTTGGTTTGCGTTTCCGTTTATTTTTCTTTATTTTACTCTTTCCATTCTCTTTCTTGCCCATGGAGTATGAATAATATATTTAAATACAGCTGTCTCAACTATTTACCTCTAAATCAAAATAATTAAATAACCACTAGAGAGATTTGACATCATTGTTTATAAAAGTATAATATACAAAAAATATAATAATCCTCTAATAAATAAATATTTAAAAGCGTCTTTCTTCCATTTGAGCACCATCATCGGGAATATTCTGCGGCTCCCTTATATTTGGTCCAAGTTTCAACATAACAGACATTGTGTTCATTCTTTTTCTCAAATTGACTCTCGGAAAATCCCCCCCACTCAGGGACGAACCATTCTGCATAGCCCTTTCTGCTGCATTTTTCAAAACTGACGTAGGGGCTTCTCCAATTGACCTTACAAAATTATTTTGAACCCCATTAAGGCTATTAATTCCATTAAGAGCATTCTGCGTTATTTGGTTGGTATTTGATGCGATTCGATTCTTCAATCTTGGGTCGTGTTGGCTGATTGAAGGTGGTAGTTGTGGTATGGAAGGATTTCCTCTGTTTCTTGGATCATATCCTTTGTTTCTTGGATCATTTTGATTGTAATTCTCATGTGGAAGCGTATATGGTAAACGAGCTTTTTTAATCGTGTCATTGACAGGTTGCGTTTGTAAATTATTCGTAATTGGAAGACTCTTGAGATTATGAGGTGGAACAATTGGAATTTGAGGAGTAGCACAATCCGCATAGACTTTTTTCTTACTCGGATTAGGAGCTGTAACTGTTCTCTTTCGATATGAAGGCCTTTCGTTGCCATTCAATGTAAAATTACTATTTTCGGGTTGATTTGAAGTTTCTTGTATCGGAAGATTCGTTAGAGCGATATCGAAGTTTTCGTAAGCCCGCTTAACTGTAGATGGTGGATATTTAATTGGTTTGACTACTTCTGGACTTAGTTTTGCTTTCTTTGGAGGCAAATTTTCTTCCGTTCCTGTGGCCTTGTGATATTCAGCTTGAATTAAATTTTCTATCTAATAACCAAAAAAGTAATTTTTATATCAATTAGGTATATAAATATCAAAATATTAAAATAACCAATAAAGTTAATTATAACAGTTTTTGATATAAATTGTCTAATAATACATAACGTTTAAAAAAGTAAAGTAATCGATTAGGTAAATATAATTGAAATTGAATACATACAAAGTGTTCGGATTTTTCTTTGTAATTGAGATAAACTGGCAAAGATTCAGAAGTCAAACATTCATCCCCGATAAGAACGGGAGTGTCAGGGTATGGCTCAGAAGTCAATTTTTCAAACATTAATTTTGTCACAATTTTCTTAGCCACGCTGACCAAATCGCTCCTCGCTAATACCAATAGAAATATTTATGATTAGGTAACTTCATTTTGTAAATATTTGTAGTGAATAGAAAATATGTAATATGTCGTATACCTATTCGTAATTTAATATTTAACAAACCTTCGAGCTTCATTTCCCCAACTTTACATATCATTTTAAACTGTGGAGTTTCTTCAACTGGACGATTAGAAATGACTAATTCGTAAGCAGGCATCGTCAATTTGTACATGCAGCATAAATCCTTCAAATCTCCCATAATTTCTCTCGGGATCCTCGACCCTGGACAAATTCCATATGCTCCAATGGGTTGTTCCTGGTATTCTTTCATCTTTTCAAGAATATCAGCAGCTGCGGCATTCTCGGCAAGAAATTCTAATGAACTTTGGCCCCGACCTATGAAGAGAATATATATATAAATTAAATATTGGAAGATTGGAACAAATAAATTGTAAATAAAAATTAGAAACATTTTAAGAACCTTCGAAAGCTCCAACATTCATAATGACAAGATAAGTCTTTTTGTAAAAATTGCTTTCGGCATCCGGCAAAAGATATATAATTTTCTTTGTTATAATTGTTTGATTAAAAGCAATGATCATTTCCCTCAGAGCGTAAACAGGTGTTCTTATCCAATATTTATCCTTCGAATGAGGATTCTTGTCCGGAACCAAAAGCTCAGCTCTTCTAGTATTAAAAAGTCGTTCTAAATTTTCGAAAACAGTTGGTACTTCCTTGCAGAGTTCATCGTCAGAATCGTAGCCGTCTTTAAAATCATCTCTAATGTTTAATTCTTCATTATCCATTAATGTCATTGTGTCGTAAGTCTTTTTTATCACTTCTGGATCTTCGTTGTCTGAGCTTTCTGATTCGATATGAAAGCTTTTGAGAGCAATTCCAATCTCGTTGTCGTCTCTTAAAACAACATTGTTTAATTCTTCAATGTGTGTCTCATCAATTTCAGTGTCTAAAGTCTCTATTTGAAATTCTTCAATGTGACCCTCATCAATTTCAGTATCGAAATTTTTCATTTGAAATTCTTCCGGCATTGGCTCTGTCGACACGGTCTCTGATGGTGAGAATGCTCTATGTCTATTCCGATTCCAAGTTGGAACTTCGTCGTCGGATGATCCGAAATCATCCTAAAATCAAATTATAAAAATGGTGATTATTGATTAGAGTTTCAAATATACAAAAATGGATTTGAATACACAGATAGTAGAATTAAATTAACGGCAATTATGCTTACAAAAATTCGGCAATTAAGTTTAGAATACAAAGTGTTACAATTAAATTCACTTACATCACGATCAGCATGATAAAAAGAGTCATCGATGTCCATGGTCAGCTTCTGATTATTCTACCTTCTATATGCTTCAATATTTAAAATCCTTTGGTCGGAAGACTATTCAAACTAATTACAAAGGTCAATGGTCGCTTTTGACGAAAAATCACTCTAGCTCTAACAACTAATTTATAAAAATAGGGAGAATCGAAGGAGTAAAGAGAAGGAGTATCGTGAAAGTCAATCATGTTAAAAATAAATAAATAAATAATGTGATGTCTTGTCAAGACATGAATTTTTTCTACATGATTATTCTTTCTTAAAGCATGTCTGACAACCCTATGGTCTCTTAATTAGAATGTGCAAATTTGCTCTCAAAAAGTCTTCGTGCAATTCATGATCCAGATAGAACAAAAGGAGAACTCACAACACAACAAGCTCTGTTTATTCGTGTTCAAGTTTCACAATGTCTCACTTTGCCTTAAAACTCATCTTATCACACGTGTGATAAATCCGCTTTCTCTTTGTTCTTTCTTCTTCTTTCATCTAATTAATTTTATTAGTTAATTACATTTAGTTAACTATCATTATTATTGTAGCAGTTGAAGAATCGGTTAGAGCTTTTATACATATTGGGCTTCGTGTGCTTGTTATACAACAAACGATTGGGGATTGACATGATCGATCGTCGGCTCAGCAACACACGCAAACAGAAAGGACCAAATGGAAACCACCAAGTTGTTCAACGTTTGGTATTCGCCTCCCCAGTCACATTTTTGACACAGAACCTTCATCAACCCTTGTTGTATTTTGTTTTAACTATCTTCTGTGTTCTGTACTCTATTCAAAATGAGTTTGGGTAATTTATTAGAAATGGAAGAACTTGGCCATCAAGTCGTTCCAGAAAGAGATTTCTCCAAACCCAAGCCTCGTAAATCGTGTTTTATCAATTAACACATTCAATATAAATTTTAATTTATAAATTGATATTTTAGTTTTGCGTTATGTATTTAATCATTAGCAAATTTTAGGAGTCAAAAGACGAGATCCACAACCAGTGCCAAAGCCAAGAGGAAGATCTTCAAAAGCGAAAGACGTAGACGTAGAGAAGGGAATTGTAAGAGAGCTTTCTCCTAATCTCAGTGATGGTGTGGACAACGTCTCTTTCAGTCCAGACCAAGAAGAGTCGCATAAAAAGGGAGCTTTCATGAAAACGAAGCCAAGAGATTTTTTGTCCTCTGACACAGAACATGAAGACGTTCCGAAAGGAAGAGGTTATGGAAAAAGAGAGAAAATTGTTGAGAAAGTTGAAGTTTACCAACTTGGCAGAATGGACAAATCAGATATTTCTGAGAATGATAGCAATGCTTCAATTAAATCAAAGAAAAAATCATCAAAAAGGGTATTTCTATTTATCGTTTATTTAAAATAACTTATCGTAAATTCGTAAATAAATAATACATTAGATTTTATTCAATTTTTAAAATTCAAAATAATTCTCATAGTATTGTTAATAGAGTAAAACAGAATCGAAAGTTGAAATACTTGACGAAACGAGAAAACCAAAGCCAAAGAAAAGGTCAAATATGTTCGAAATACAAAATTCTATATCAAATAGCGACAATGAAAATATTGACGAAGACGAAGTAGAAAAGATGAGTAGAAGGCTTAAAGAAATGAAAGCCAAAACAGAAAAGGACCAAATAGAAAACCCAAAAGACGATGAATATTTATCCATCACAATGCAAAACGAAGATGAGGAAATGGAAGAAAAGGATAAAAAGCCAAAGCAGGGGAGTAGATTTGTAAGTAAATTTAAAAACTTAGCCAAGTCGTTTTTAAAATCCTCTGCTCCAACACCAAAAACTAAAGAAGAAGACCCAGGGAAAAGTGGTAAGAGTCGAAAGTCGAAAAAATCAAAGGATAAGTCAAAAGAGAAAACGAGTCAAAAGTCAGATACATCAATCCAACGTGACTCAAATGAGGAAGAAGAATGTTTGAAAGAGGAAGACAAAGAGAAATTGGAAGAAAAGATCGAAAAAAAGTCAAAATCAAGAAAAAGCTTCGAAGTTCTATCACCAGTGAAAGAACGCGAAAAGGCGTTTAAAAAAACGGACAAATTCAAAGAGAAAGAAACAGAAATTAGTAAAGTTGAGCCAACTTCAGCTTCATCGTCTTCCTCTGCTTCATCTGGGTCTTCTTCATCAGATACTTCATCTGATTCTTCTGACATCAGCAGTGATGAAGAAAGCGACGATTCTTCTTCTTCATCATCAGGATCTGAAACGAAGGATCGAATGGGATATGAAAATGGGAAATCAAGTCAACTTTGGCTCTCCGATGTTCAGTACATGAGTGAAGAAGACAAGAAAAAACTTCTTGGAGTGACAATTTACAAAGTTGATCTTCTTCCAGTTGACGCTCATATGTTCCATCCGTTAGTGAGAGTCACTTTGATGAATCAAGACGGTTCTTTCATCCCCAAAAGAAAATATGAAAAGAAGATGAAAAAGAAAAAGGAAAAAATGAAAAGTTCCGATTCTTCATCATCTGAATCAAAGGTATCAAAGGAAAGGGTTAGTTACATTTTGCCTGCCATGACCCAACCCGCCGTTCCTAGAGATAACGCTCCGCTCTTTGCTCCAAAATGGAGTGAATTGATTTTATTTAACGAGAAGATGGTGAGATTCTTAACGCCGCATTCTAAAGCAATCTTATTTTTCGAAATTATGGATTTTCTCCCGATGAAGAGAACGAATTTTAAAGTAAAAGGATATCATGGTCAGTTTATTAATTAATTATTATAAGTAATAAAAATGATTTGCTAATTACTCTATATAAAACTAAATATTAATTGGTCCATTAAAAAAACTTTAACTTCTATATTAGGAAATGAGAATGGATGGTATAAAGCTGCATGGGCATTTTTAAAACTTGTTGGGAAAAATGGAATTTTGAATGTGGATCAAAAACTTCGTCTTCAACTTTACAAACCTGAGAAAATTCCTAAAAAGAAGATTTTTATTCCAGCAGCTCCTGAAGTAAATACTAAATATTTTCCAAAAGTTGATTATTAAAAATTACTTTAAGAGTTAATTAATTAGCTTAAATGTGATCTACATGAATAAACAATATTATTGATTTTCCGTTTGAAGGTATTTCAAATGTGGGAACATGGAAAAAGAATTAAGATTGTGGCCAAATCTCTTCATATAACAGTGAGAGGAATTTATGCCCCAACGACTGTTCCCCATCACATGAAAGATCTTTTAGCGATGAGGAAGAAACACTCGATTCTCCTTCAATCCCAAGATTCGAGAGATGAAAATGCGGTAAGAAGTCGATCAACCATTTACTTTCATTCATTCCAATAAACCTCGCCATCATTTCCGGTTTTTATTATTTATAATCATCATATGTGTATTTATCCGTCCAGGCCTTGCCGAGGGGGAAAAGCAAAGAAGAGCGTCTTTATCCTCAATGGAACCGAATAGGGAACCAGAACTGCAAAGTTCCTAACAAGCTCTTCAGAACTCTCCCAGCTTCTCATATCGCTGAGCTGAATCTTACAGTGATGGGAAATGTTTATTCGATCAAGTTCAGTCCATGTGGGCTCAAATTGGCAGCTGGCCTTGACAATCAAGATGTTCACGTCATTCTTATTTTTGACGTATTTATAAACTTAATATTTTCATTCATTTCAATTTTTATCAGATTTTTCTATTATTTTACTTATAGAGTCCTTATTATAACTACCATAAAGTTATATGAGTACCTGATAAAAATAATTGATGTTAGATTCCATCATGTGAATTGGAGAAAAACTTAAGAGCTCATCATGGATTAATTTACGACCTTGACTGGGTTGAGATTACAAAAGAGAACGAAAAAGAAAAGGGATTTGTCCATTATTTGGGATCCGCTTCGGCCGACTCCACAGCCACAATTTGGAGAGTTGAAGAAATCGGATCACCACGACTCATTAAAGCAATTTAATCTTTATAACTTATAACTTACCGTTTTATGATTTTATTGTTTTATGATAAAGTTGAAATGGCTATATTTATGTAATAATATAAATTATTTGCAGGTTCTACTTCATCCTTCTTTTGTCTATTCAATTAAGTTTCATCCAAAGAAGCCCAATTTGGTAGCCACAGGGTGTTATGATTTCATTATTCGCATTTGGGAAGTTCAGAAACATGGAAGGAAAGGAATAACACCAGATGAAGAAATCAGTCCTTTGCTTCTTGTAAATCTAAAACATTAAATTTTCAATTGAAGATTGAAGCATTTAAAGATCTTGGTAGTCTTATATTTATCTAATTAAAACGGTGTTTGAATTAGTTGGACGAACATTTATGCTACGTCAATTCCCTTGTCTTCACAAAAGATTCGGACTATCTTTTTAGCGGAGATGGTTCTGGCTATTTGTTCAGATGGACAATCCGGTCTGGGAAAAAGAAACCCTGGAAAATGGAAAGGTAAATTCTCTTACTCGACACTAATTATACTTACCTAAGTAAATTTTTTTGTTTTTACAGAGATATTAAAATGAGTGAAAATGACATTGGAATTAATTCCTTGTGTCTGAATGCAACCGGTACAAGATTACTTGTTCATTTAAAAGGAAGTTGTATAAAATTGCTCGATACAGAAAGTTTGCTTCTCCTTCACACTTTCACTGGAATTGTCAATGAAAAGTGAGAGTTTGATAATAAATAACAAATCTTAAGCTTATTTTATATAACCTTAATTAACTCATTAATGTAAATATTCAATTAGATTCCAAATCAAAAGCTGTTTCACTCCATGTGGAACTTTGGTTTTGAGTGGAAGTGAAGATGCATGTCTATGCATTTGGGATGCTGAGACTGGAAATCTGATACAACGATTGAGTCCAGAAAACAATCCGAGTTGTATGATTTCATCCGTGGATTACCACCCACATGACTACTACCTTGCCATTGGGTTGAGCTCACCTGAAAGCGAACCACGGCCCATCATTATTTACGGATTCAATCCTTCAAAGCACAAGAGATTGGCAATTTCCACAATTGCGAAAATGCAATCGTGGAAAAATAAGCTAACAAAAGGGAAAGAGAATGGAACAGAGGGTGGAAAAACAAATTCTGCACTTCAATTCACAAGAGGTCATTCGTCAGAGACTTTTGGGAACATTGTGAAAAAACTGGATATGGCTCTCAAAATAGCAAGAAATTCAAAAGTAATGAAAGAAAATAGTCTTGTTAATCAAATGCTAGAGAAAGAAAAGAAAGAGAAGAAAAGATCAAACGGTCAGCCCCAGTTTTCTTCCCTAACTGAAACAAAAAAGAAATCAAGAACTCAAATCGACATTCATAGTGAAAATAACGTTGAAGGGATTGAAAGAGAAACGAAAGTTGATAGATCTCAAAGAAGGAAAAATTGGATTGAGGAAAATCGCCATTCTGTACAATTATCTCCTCCTTTCACGGAGAATATTGTTAAGAGTCAGAGTGCACAAGACTTCCAAGAAGTCTCAAGGAAAAAACGAAGGAATGAGGCAAGAAAGAAAGAACTGGAAGGAATAGAAGTCCAAACTAATGTAGATGTCATCAAACATTGTGGAGATGATGGGAGCATAAATGAAACACAAGTGGAGAATAAGATTTCAAAGAGTCGGCTAAAGAGAAGAGAAAAATTAACAATGGAGTAATTTTTGCATCGCAATTTCTCAATGGGTGAAGAGACGAACCCAAATTGAATAAAATTGAACATCATAAACTAAAAATATTGTTAAGTGAGTATTGTATTTCGTGTGTTCATGTAAAAGTTATAAAAGTAAAAAAATTGCACTATTATGTTTGGATTAGTTAATATTTTGATGTCGATAAAAAAAACCCTGATTTTAAGACGATTTTTGAGTATTGATTGCTTCATCGAGCATTTGATCCCTCACGTTCACTCTGATGGAGTCATACATGAATAACCTTAACAATAATAGAGAAAAAAGATAGAAATGTTAAGAATTTCCAACTTGATTAGACGTTTAAAACTGTAGCATCATTTAAAATTAAAACTACAGATAATTGTAAGCAGTTATAACACATAAATAAGACTTAAGAAATATTCATATTATTACTCAACATGTCATCTTTTGGTGAATTTGGACCCATTAGCGGTAAGTTTTCCAATAAAGTTTATATGTGTAATATATTGGAAAAGGACATTAGAATTAAGGGACTTTTTACTTACTATGTTATATAATTTCATCTCGGCCTATGTAAATACAGATAATTAAATTTGCATGCAACGGGTTAAAATAACATTCGAATGGTTTTTTCAGGTTCTCCTCAAACTAATACATTAATTATGATGGGCATCAAAGAAAGGCAAAAGGAATTGTTAATTGAAAAAAAGAGGTGAAATGTTGTTTTAAATTATATTATTAGGTAATACATGTAGGTATTGAGATTTGTTTCACTTTATCTTGCAGAAAAGAGTTGATGAATAATACAAACAAGAAAATCATAGGAAGTGAAAAGAAGGTCGAAAGATGGTTAAGTTCAACACACTTTTTGGATATTTCAGAAAAGACATTGGAAAGACCAGCAGACACTCCTTGGATTGACGTTCCCGAATATCCAAAACAAAGCCAAATCCAATCACCTCAAAGTTCATTGTTTGAAAATTCATTAAGGGAAAGAATTTCACTTCGTAATCAAGATATCACAGAGGGAAAATTTCAAGAGAACCAAGAAGGTTAGAAACGGCATAAAATGAATTAATTTCAATTAATCATTACTTTCATTAAAAAGTTAAACTGACAACAAAATCGATCAATGTTGTTGAAAAACCATTTAACCAATTTTTTAGTAAGTTGCAATTTTTTTCAAAATGGAGATGACCCAAATGGTCTTAAAATTTCCTTTGAAACCAGTTCAATACGAATAACATCGAGAGTAAAGAATACAAATGAAAAAATTAACATCTTTCATGGATCTCTGAGAGTTCAAGAAGTGGGAGTGAAGATCAAAAACGTTTCCCCTTTCAATCTCACATTCAAGGTTAACATCACAATTTCAATATAAATATTTGCCATAAGGTAATTAAATTTTCAGTTTCATTGTGGGTTATTTATCTAATGATGTTACATAGATTTATACATCGAATGAAGAAAAATTCAAAATGATGCCAAAATTCGGATGGATTCCTTCAAATGCTACAGAAGAAATTACGATTACATCCTCTCAAGACCCCGACAATTTGACATCGGAATTTCACAATGACATTTTAAAGGAAAATTTCCGAATCATGACAGCACCAGTTTTTCATGACTTTCAACTTTTTGCTCCAGCCCTTGACAAATTCTGGAGAGTAATAAAATATTAAAATAATTGGAATCATCTAATCATACACATTTATTCCATTAAATCATAATTCAATCAAGAGTAAAATGAAATTAATTATCTAGGCATTTGAGCATCAAGTGAACCCAAGTCAATTGATTGAAAAGCATCCAGTCAAAATTTCAACGCTTGATAATGGAACAACATTAACTTTCTCAAACTCAATCTGCGAATTTTTTTCAGTGGAAAGGCAACCAATGAGATTACACAGTAAAGTGATACGAAAAACGGATTTCTACTTATCGTGGATTGACTTTAGTAAAGAATGGACACAGCCGGTAAATTTTACAATAAATTAAATATTAAAATAATTGAATAATTTTAAATTTTAATCTAATTTATTATAGAAAGTGCTGATTGACGCGAAACTTGAAGCTGATGCTTGCTATGCAATGGTTAAGAAAGAATCAACACGAAGTTCTCGAATTCTCATTGGAATGATATTTCAATTCTTGTTAACAGTGTTAGTTTACAAATATTGTACACCTAGCTAATTGTAAATAATGAATCATAAACATTGTGTTAGCTTACTTGGTTAAGGGATTTAACCTACGTACATTTTGAAATAATACAAGCACTAAATTAAATGTATCAAATATTGTATAAAGTTTTTAGTCTTTTCGCTGCTTAATGCTAATGTACATATAAGTATAATAATCGATAAAGCACCATAAATTCACTTACAATAATTTCTATAAAATAAACTATACATCATGATCACTATCATCATCATCAATCATCATTATTATTATTATTAAACATGAAAATACCTGTAGTTTATATTTACAAAATTACTGACATCTTCCAATTTTAAACGTCGTGTCCTTCCCAAAAGCTTTGTGAAAGTGTTGAGTGTAAGGTTCGCACATATCATTTGAAACAAATTCATGATTTCCCCTAAGTCGATAATTTCGCTCTTCAAAAAATTGAAAAACGGAGTAAAATACTATTTTGTCGTCTAATTTCATTGCTGCTTCCAAAAACTTTCGAGCGGACATTTGATCAGATCGACCACAACTTTGAGCAAATCTAAAAATGGAAATATATTTTGATTATAAATCACCTATACATACCAATACCAACGAAAAACATTGTTAGAAACAGAACTTTTCAAAGGATATTTGAAGTTTTTTTTACCTCAAAGCTGGAATAATTTTTTGTTTATTGAGAAGGATTTCAATGATGAGGTCGTTGGCAGTAGTTAACCTCTTCAACATATCTAATGCTAATTGAAGTGCTGCTGGATAATGCCCTTCGAGCGAAAGAAGTAGACAAGCCTTTGATTTAAAAATGAAAAATATTCATTAACATTTGTACTATATGATATAATTAGGAATCATATGATATAATCAGGAATCAATAAAAAGGGTTTTATTTTATGCTTAAAAGTTAAAAGAAGAAAATTAAAAAGAACTCCTTACCAAATGTTTAGAGTCAGTAACAACGTGGCATTGGAGAAATTGATGAAGTTGGTAAAATGCCTTTTGTCGAACCATTGCGTTAATAATTAAGGCATAAATATAATGTTGAATGGGAATACGATAAGAAGTTAATGATCGAATGTATTCAGTGAGAACAAATACAATAAATTGATCTGTAATATTTTGATTGTTCGAAAAGTTGGATAATATTTCTGCATATAGCGCTTGTTGATCAATTAAGACGACTCCTTTAGTCGTGACGCGTTCTGTCTTTCCAGAAGAAGATAAAGCCATCTAAAAATATATAAAATCTCATAATAAAATTTTTTTTAATCTTGTAAAACTTTTTTTTAATTATTGTAATTTATGTAAAATATTAAAGAAGAACTTGCATACCTGACTTTGCATTTCAACATTGATGAAGCTCGCATAATTGTCGTTGAGCTTATCAAAAACACCAGAAACAAGGGTAATATCACCGCCTGGTGAAATTATAGTATCTTGAAGGATTTCCATGAGATATTTCTTTCCATTTGATCGCTGAAGGAGAAACTCAACTAGACGAATTTTATCCGGCATTAAATTTTTAATTGAATCCAATTTAAGCTCAATAAACCAAAGGCATCCAAGCTTGGCGTCAATTATCACATTTGGTTGAAAGACGACCCAATTCACAGAATCTTTAAAGATTAAACATAATTAGATTAGGTAGATTCAATATTGATTGTGAATGCTAAAAATTAAATGATAATTATTGATTTTGATCGTTACAAAGTTCGCAGTTAATTTCAGCTGCTTCAACTTGATTTGTTGAAGGAATCATAGGAAGCTTGAGTTTAAATTGTTTTATAGGCATTGGAACAACAATAGCTTGATGATATGTTGCGCATCCATCAAATCCTCCACTTAAGCGAATGTCAAATAGAGAAGATGTCTAAATAAATATTAAATAAATATATTATCAATATGTCCGATTCATTATTCATATCATATTTCCGATCACCCAGTATTTCTTACTTTTGAGGCTTGATGGTGAACAATTATTAGATTATCAATAACGTTGATTGCAAATCTTCCAATGCAATCTAACTTGAGGACATGTGATTTTGAAGGAGGCGAGTCTCTGAATATGATTATTTAATGTAATTGATATATCGTTTAAAGATTTATAAATATTGAGTTAACTTACTTATTCAAAACATAAATGTCAACTTCTGCTCCACTGCTAGTAGAACTCTTAGGTTTGTGTCTCAAAATAAGTACAACAGTCTGATTATATAATGTTAATATTGAAACATCTCTTTCTAGGACACCTTGTTGATTGCTGGTTGAACTTCTTGCAACACTCGCAATATCAACTAAAATATGTAAAAGTAAGGCGTTTAAAAAACAAAGGAACATTTGTCTTATTTGAAATAATAATGAGCACTGACCATCAAGTTTGGGGAATTTGAAAATATTTCCTGGTTTTAATTGAAAAGGTTGAATCGTTGACCCGGACGAACAAACGACGAGGACGTTATTTTCAGGAGAATGAAGAAACCATTCAATATTGACTGATACATTTTTGTAATATTTAAGCATTCGTTTTTCTGGAAAAATCTAAATGATTTAAAAACAATTGATATTACAAAAAAGTTTATTTTTATAATCATATTTTCATGATGAATTATAAAATTCAGATATAAATCATTTTTTACTTGGTACATTTCAAGTCCAACTTTAGTAATGAATAAAATCTCCATATTTGATACCCAAATAAATCCCAATATAATGGCATTTTTATTTTTACAAGTTTGCGAGTACTCGGTCAAGTTTTCAACTTCAGTAGAAAAGTTCATAAATTCCTGTCATATTTTGAAATGGTTAGTAAAACTGAATATACTTTTATAATATTGGTATTGTACATGATGAAATAAATCAAAATGATTCATAAAAGTAACAAGATAAACACTTACAACAGAATGGGAAGATCGTTGAACTGCCAATATTTTCTGATCTGGGGAAAATTTGATAGAAAGGACTGGTCCTTTATCATCCATCCTAAATGTACAATTCAGGTGATCTTTTGGGCCTTTGACGACAACTCCGGTAGCTCCCCCGGATCTTACAGCATACACCTGGAAGGAAATAAATTATTAATAAGTAATGAAACAAGGCTAGTAATTTAATTTATTAAAATCAATTAAGGTCATGTTTAACCTGCTGATTCGAATCATCATAAAATACATTTGTAGCTTTTGAAACGGGTTCGAATCTTATAGGATTTGGACACAAGTTAAGATAAATACTCCCCTCTTCGGAAAATTCTTCAGCTGACATTATGTTACTTCAGAATATAAACTTCGATAGTTTTAATATAAATATGAAATAAAATAAAATGTCGACTGTTTAGTGTCGGTGTCAATCATATTATGTCATGTCAAATGTCAAAGTTAGATGAAAAACGAAAGAAGTGAAATTGGAAATGTTCCGAATGAAATGAAATATTGAAACTTTTGAATAGTTTCCTGTAGATTTAAAACTCGCAAGTTTTGAGTTCATTTTATAAGCCCTCAACACTTTTCATGAAAAACCTTCCGAACTCTATCCCCTGATAATAATAAACCGAAAATTCGAAAAGGGTTTAAACGTCTTTGTTCCTTGTTTATTAACTAGACTTGTACCTTGTACTTGTAATAACTTTAATATTTATACAATATTTTAAACATTTGCGATAATATATAAATGTATAAGTGTAAGATAATTACTACATTTTAATTAAAAATTCATAATTTTCATATTTGCATATAATCATTCATACTTTTATGTATTTATTAATTTTTCATTCACCTTATTCAACCTATTTTGTTCTTTAGAAAATTATATCGAAGTATCGTCATTTTAATCGTCATAGTTCATTATTCATAATAAAATATATTAATTTTTAAGTCTGAATGTGAGAATGTAAACAGAGTCTTCTGATTCATCGTGAAATAATACCTCTCATATCAAATATAACTATTTACAATGAATAGCATACATGCATTTATTATACTATAATTTATACACCATATATTACAGTCCTATAAGCGGTTTATTTGTTGTTGGTAAACTTAAGAAAGACAAACCAACATTTGTATCATTTCATATGAAAATGATTAATCTCCCTATCAAGCTATAGCAGTTAGGAGATAACAAGAACTAAAAATGTCGAAATTCTCTTTATGGTTATATAAATATTTAATTTATATACCAATTGATGTTACAATACTTTTTTAAATATGATCATCATACATTACATACGCGTTTAATATATTGTATTTACAATAATTTTTAGTATATATAGATGTTTGTTGAATCTTTGAACCACGCACATTATTACATCTACTTTCAAACGATTATTCTCTCAGGAAAATCATTATATTTGGTTTGAAGCATATAATTATTTATTTATTTATCTCTTGCTGCTCTTACCATAAGAAATTCATATAAGATCAATATAGGGTTTTAGGTTATAATAGGCTTTGCATGATCTAAGCTCGTTGGATCATATTTATTTCATTTATATTATCTTGTTTTTTGATTACAATTCTCTAAGCCATTACATAAAAAATTATTTTTCAGAACATACACTCGCTTTCACAGCCATAGCCCATGTTTAATTTTTCCAATAATTAAGTTAATTATTGTCTTACGAAGTTGAGATTTACATTATATATGTATTTTTATCTCCTACGATCATTTTTGTTATCCATTATTTGAATTTTGAGTTGCACGTCTCAGCAAATGCACCATGACACTTTTTGCTCATAATACAATCGTTCAAAGCCATAGAACACCTTTGTCTTTTACGACCACCAATACGAATTTGAAGGGGAAACTTTTTGAAATGTGTTCCATAACTCCGAGAAAATGGATTTTTCGGAGTTAATACGTATAAACTCCGTGAAACCCATTTTCTCCTACTTTTTCACTGTTATTTATTCAAATTGTAATGAATTTACAAAATTAATACATAATTTTGATAATTTGGCAATCCTACTAATCCAAAGGTCTCAATGAGTCAATTGGTGATTTTCCATTTTATCCCATTATTGACCCTTACGCCATTCGACGAGTGGAACAAATTTTATATTGAATTTAGATTTTTATAGTTGAAATGATCCATATGGAACACATTTCAAAAAGTTTCCCCTTCAAATTCGTATTGGTGGTCGTAAAAGACAAAGGTGTTCTATGGCTTTGAACGATTGTATTATGAGCAAAAAGTGTCATGGTGCATTTGCTGAGACGTGCAACTCAAAATTCAAATAATGGATAACAAAAATGATCGTAGGAGATAAAAATACATATATAATGTAAATCTCAACTTCGTAAGACAATAATTAACTTAATTATTGGAAAAATTAAACATGGGCTATCGCTGTGAAAGCGAGTGTACTAAACTGGTATATCAACTCCATTCTTGGATTTATCACTTTCTTTGAGGACGAACATTCTCAATTAGGTGTAATAAGTGTTCTTAAGTCTGCACTCTATACTCTAACTTTAAGTTGATAGCATCTGTCTATCGATATAAATACTCGTTTTAAAATGAGAATTTCTTTGCTTTTATTCATTTTATCATCTTTGGCGATCTTGGCCTTTGCTGATTTTTGTCCAGGACATAAAATCAGATGTAAGGTCGGTCAAACTTGCTGTGACGATAAGAAGGGAAGCTACGGTTGTTGCCCTTATGCTGGTGCCACTTGTTGTAAGGATGGGAGTCACTGCTGTCCTAGAGGTAATTGATTTAATCGGCAATTTAAGTTACTTCTTTACTAAAAAGACACATTTAAGCACTTTTTATTACGATACATTCAAGATTAGATGAATAAAAAATCCTTATTACAAAGGTACAACATGTGACCTGATGCATCAGCGTTGTATGCCAAATGACACAAACCAGGGACCCGTGTTTTTAAGAAAAATTCTTGGGGATCAAAATGAAACTGAAGAATCAAGGCGTCCATTTGCTGCACCAGGTAAAATAATGTAAATATTTTAAATCATAAAAAGAATTGTTTTCAAAGGCGGGTTAATTCAACGACCTGTGAATGCCAAGAAAACATGCCAAGATGGCATACAGAAATGCCCAATTTCTTATACGTGTTGCGAACAAGCAACTGGAGGATATGGATGTTGTCCAGAAACAGACGGTATCTTTTATATGAATATTTTGATTCATTGAACTATTTATATGAGCTTATTCTAATAATTTACTTATATAGGGATTTGTTGCGCTGATAAGGTTCATTGCTGTCCAAGACATAAAACATGCAATATCGTTTCTGGAAGCTGCGATTGATCATCCCCAGCATTCAACACTAATTGTTTAATAATAATTCTAATACTAATTAATAAAATCGTATTATAATCTTAAAATAAATATTTTGGGGGATGTAATATTTTAATATAATATTACCTAAATCACATTTCGAAACCTTATAAAATACCTACTTAAAATTTTGTATTTGGAATTAAAATATTATCTGCATTAAAGTTACTTATATTAAAATAAGAATTAATACTTTTGTTTGATCAGTTAAAAATAAAAATATTTATTGTGGTGATATCGCCCATTCAATATTTTACATGATTATTTTATATTAAATAAATGATTAATTATTTATAAAAAGTCTCCAGCCCAGCCAAGCCCAAAGAGAGAAAAATAGAAACACAGGAAGGCCTGCAGTTATAGTAAGCATATTTCCATTCTGAAAATAAAATGTCGTTCATTATTTAACTGCGTTTAGAAATTATTTGTGTATTTATTGCTAAATGATATACCTTATTATATTGTAAAATATTTAAATTTATCAAATAATTGCAGCACTTACAAATTTCTCGTAATAGATATCGCTGATAAAATCTTGATCTTCGGACATCTAAAATAAATAATCAATGTCGATTAAACAATTGCTTAAATTAATTTATTAAAAGTAAGAAAATTGACTATTAATAATATTAAATTATTTTATAAAGGTTTAGTAAAGTTGAAAAAATTAATTTACTTTAACATTAGCTTGAGCTCGATTGATCTACTATTCTCAATTCTTCCGTATTTCTGTATACCGTATATCTCATTTGATTATAAAAATTCGAACTTTTTAATTAACTATTCCGATTGTAATTAATTTCTGACATTGTCCAAGCCCTAATGATGACCGATGATGAATATAACGATTGGTTAGAGTATTTGTTTTAATTTAGTTTAATTTTTAATTCTGTCAATTGCATTAGCGCCTTTGAATTTTAAATCAAAACTTCTAGAACTTGATCTCTTTCGCCATCTTGAGTTAATAATAAACATCGGCATTGAAGTTGCTCTTCGACCAAACTCCTCCTTTTTACCTTGATGACGTCAGGTTAAAGAAAAGGCTTGACGAGGTTTCGACTTTTCCCTTCTATTTAACTAAATTAGAGTTAATTCTATTTATACGAGCCCATTTAAAATTGAAAAGTGAAGAATCAACAATCACTTGACCAATTTTCGAAAAGGTGAGTACACGAATTCTGCATTTATTTACGTTTACTCAATCATGACCATTATTTACTTTATAAATAAATGAGTCCTTTTTTATTGTTTCAGAACCTTGTAATCTTGCAAGTTACTTCCTAGAGTTTCACCAACCACAGCTGGTCGACAAGTCGAAAGAATGCCGAAGAATAAGGGAAAGGGAGGTAAAAACAGGAGGAGAGGAAAGAACGAGAACGAGACGGAGAAGAGAGAATTGGTCTTCAAGGAAGATGGTCAAGAGTACGCTCAGGTCACTAAGATGCTCGGAAATGGCAGACTCGAAGCTATGTGCTTTGATGGTAATTTTAATTTTATATTAAAATATTCAAGTTTAGTCATTAAATATATGAATTAATTAATATTGAATTTAATCAACAATTCCGAATTTCAGGAACCAAGAGGCTTTGTCACATTCGTGGTAAATTGAGAAAAAAGGTTTGGATCAACGGGGGTGATATCATCCTTGTGGGGCTCCGAGACTATCAAGATACGAAGGCCGATGTGATCCTCAAGTATACACCAGATGAAGCGAGGAATCTCAAGTCTTATGGAGAGTTTCCCGAGTCCGTCAAAATTTCCGATACAGTCACCTTCGTGGACGAAGGTATGGAGGACGACATTGAATTCGACGAAATGTCCGATGATCAAGAGAGCGAAGACGACATTGATGGCATTTAAACTATGTACTGTGCTTGGAAAACAACTTTCATATAAATATTTAAGTTTAAAATATTTAATTCGAGTAAATAATACCTATGATTCATTTCAATTGAATAATTTATATATGTTAATTATAAAATAATTAATGATATAAAATAGTTAATTATATGAATTCTTTCCGGAAATAAAATAACATTATACCGAAACAATCCAGAATTTTTAAACTAACAAACGATAAGATAAAAACGTTTGACCATTTAATGTAAAAGAGCGTTATTTTGAATACATTTTATTTTGAGTTTGTAGAATTATTCACAAGTCTCGATTATTGTCTACATTTCACTCTAATTTAAAAACAGATCATTTTCATGTAATTTCCATAAATCGCCTTTACCCAAATGTTTATGATATATGAAAGCATGATTTTTAAATA
Source organism: Neelides folsomi (assembly GCA_034687125.1). Classification (NCBI taxonomy): domain Eukaryota; kingdom Metazoa; phylum Arthropoda; class Collembola; order Neelipleona; family Neelidae; genus Neelides; species Neelides folsomi. The sequence goes on along the minus strand of JAQGBZ010000010.1, from coordinate 358,945 downwards.
ACCATCAAATATATAATATGAAAAAATAAAGTTGAATAAAAAGTTTTTTGATATCAATATTTATTGTATTATAAAAGATGAAATTTTAAATAGAATATAATTTGAAACTTTTGGTAGGAATTGAAACATCCTCTTTGCTTTTCATAAAGGAACTTGAATTTCTTGAATTAATCGTGTCGCCTTCTCCTTCTCTCAAAATGGATTCATCCTGTGGTTTGAAAACCTTGGTTGTTGTCCATACATCTTGATGGACCAAATTCTTAGGAGCATTTGATTGAAAGTGAGCAAACATCATTGGAAAGTATTGGATCCTTCCACCCGACCATGCCTAATACAAAGAATATAAAATAAACATTTTATCTAATCGAATAATCATGAAACAATTTCATTGAACAAATTGTGGTAGAAGTATTGTAATATTTACAATCGTAAGCAAAGCTCCAAGTTGAAAATCATTCTGAAAAGCAATTCCAAGTGGGAATTCTCCTTCATGGCCTCTAATTAATCCGAGAGGAGCTAAGAAGTTCCTTTTCGATGAAGACTGAACTCGGAATATTGCAATAAAATCGGACTTGTCAAAATGGATGGCCACACGATTTCCGCTATTATCCCATAAGATTTCCCTCACTTTTCCTCCGGTCCTATAATTTACAAATACAATAAATGATTTTCAAATAAAATAAATAGATCCTAAGAACACACATTAATTAATGAATAAGACAAACGTCAGCATTTTTTCATTTAAAAAATGGTTTACTCACGTAGACGCTTGACCGCTATCAGGATCAACAATGTAGGCAAGTCTTAAGTCAAATATTGGAGTTGCATTTGCAAGAGTTGCAGAGATATCAAATTCGAATTCCATTGATTTGAAGTTGACGAGATATAAAATTTCTTGAGAAGCAAAAAGAAGCATTGTGCTACATGGACTCCAACATGCAGATTCAAGAGGGCCATTGACAGTATTCCAAACCCGATTCTTCCACTTATTATCAACTTTCCAAATTCTATAGATATTAAACACAAAAATATTTTTAATTATAATTATAATTGATTATCAGTTTGAGAAAGTTGAAAATATTATACATTATTCGATTGTTTACCTAAAAACAGAATCAGTATACGATGAAATAATTTGTTTTCCATTAGGTGACCATTTCGCTAATGGGATGCTGAAGCCTCCAAATCTAACCAATCCATAATACTGCCAAGTTACTGTATTATAAATGTAGATTGAGGAGTCTCTTGCTGAGGTTGAAAGAAGAAATTCTCCCTACATATAATAATGATTATTTTGTGAATTTAAGTTGTGATTTGATACAAATGAACAGTAAAAAATGTTGAAAGATTTATTTATATAATTATAACTCACATTTGGAGAATACGCTAAGCATGTGACAGGTGAATGATTCTTATGGGGTTTTAACAGAGAACTCTTATTGGGCCCAAAATTATTTCCAGAAGTTAAATTCCATATTAGAACCCCAGAATCAACGGCGACTGCTAGTTGAGATGAAGAATAAGGTCTATGAAATCCAAATATGACTAATATTAGTATTAATTTCATGACACACTCCATAAGTAAATCTCTTAAACATGATTTTCGTCTATGCGTTTCTTACTTCCATGCAAGATAACACACATTGACTTGTTCACTAGTTTTTAAATACAAAACGCCCCTAACTCCCAACGTGTAATATCGAATTGAATCATCGTCGATCGCAATGGCAAATTTTGAACAGTTCGGATGCCAAGCCAAGGCCTTAACCCAACAAGTATTCCAATCTCTTACAGGAGAAAAGTTCTCAATTAATTCTTCACGTTTGAGCTTTTAAATAAAAAAACATTAATCAGAAATACAATTTATATAATATTAATGAGGATATATTGAGAACAAAAACAATGACAATAGGGACATTTATTAAGATCATTACCATCATATGAGGGGAAAAGTATGTGTTGAATGCAATTCGCTTTCTTTCAATTGCAGAAAATATTGAAGAAATCTTTTGAGCGCTTAATTGGACGAGTTTAGGAATTGACGCTGAATCGGCCAAATAATCTCTTACTCCTGAAAACCCATTGTCCCACCTAGTACGAAGAAAATATTAAATTAGAAAAGTTCATAATAGCAAACAAAATAATTACATATGTATAATTCATAATTGTATGAGCAAAAGCAATTTATATTGTAATATTGTACCACGCGTTCCAAAGTCCAAGGGTAATTCCAATTTCAGGACTAAGAAGTAAACATTTATCTTTAATGATAGTTCGAATTGGAGGAATCTTGGGGGCAAATATTGTCTTCAACTGTTCCTTCACGATATTTGGATAATGGGGAAGCCCTGCAATATATTCATTTGGGTCTGTTGGATTCTCCAAAGAGGAATGGGCAGCGATGAACTTTGAGTCGATCTCGCAAATTGTTGGTAGCGGTTGCACTCTTGGAAATGATTCAAGATTATTCAGTTCCATGATCCAAGATTTCCTATTTGTACGATAAATAAAACCATATAATAAATAATTAATATCATACATGTAGCATCATAAATAAATTCAACTTCAACAAAATGCCATTCGGTGCAAACCATCGGCGATCACAGAATCAAGAAGCTCACTAAAAATGAAAATAAAGTGCTATTTATGAAACATGATTAATTCAAATGTATGGACAAAACTGAACAATAATATACAAAATAAAACTTTATTGGCATAATTAATAAATGCGATTATTACCAACTTTTGTACGATAAGGAGTATAAACAATAAATAAGAATTTCAAATTAGAAAAATTATATTAAACTATTTTACTCCAGTTTTCAGTGAAGCGAATATCTTCCCACATTTCAAATCACTCGCAAGTTCACTCATAAATTTTTGAATGTAGCTATCTTTCTCAGATCTTTTGCTTTCGAATATCGCTAAAATGAACAATTTCGCATCTGACTTTTGAATAAAATATGTAGATTGGACCTAAAATAAAAAAATTCTAATTTGATACAAAGTTGAGGCTGAGTAAATTATAAATTGTTACAAAAAATCTCATTATGAAAAATCTTTACCCTGTTATCAAAAAATCCAACAAACGTTGTACTCGGATTTTTCTGAAATCTTTCATTTAAAATCATCACAACATTTGGCCAGTGATTCGCTGGTTTCTGCAATATCATAATTTCATAAATCTATATTATATTCTGTGACTTGTTTTTAAATTATGCTAACTTTTACATTATACAATCGAATTGATTTTAAGAATACCGTTGGATATGCTAAGATAGCAGGAAAAGAATCCATTCCTTGAGGTGAAGTAACTACTCTTGCAGGATGTTGATAACCATTAGGATAATAATTTGTCCCTCTCGCATCAAAGAGCAAACAAATGAACGACGCATCCGACTTTTTATGAAATGTAACAATTCTAAATAAAGACAGTTATCAGGATGAATTTCTCTATTTTAACAACATATTTAATATATTTGGTTAAATTGTTGTTAAATATTGAATAATTTACTTGAAGTAATAATCCGATTGGAGTTTTGTTGATACTGTTTTTATATCACAAATTTGATTCGAATTTTTTGCAAGAACCTCATAAAAAATAAATGAAAATTTAGAGAGTAAACATCCTTTGAGTTTGCATATCCATTGATAAAGTGATGGAAGCACAGGAGTCTTCAAATAATTTCCTTTCTTGCTTCCCTATTTGAACATTACAAAAAGAGGTTAAAACTTAAAATGGCTATTGGCGCTTTTTTTCAATTTTTATGTAACTTATTTAATTTTATCTTTTTATGTATTCTTACGTCAACATTTTGAACATGGTTTGACCAATCCGACAATTTTCGGTCACACTCTTGTAGAGCAATAAGAGCTGGCAAGAAATCACAATCTTGCATTGTATTGTGTGCTTTGAGAAGAAATCCCAACGAGTCCATTTCCCAACTAAATAATTATTTGTTTCATAAATTCTTTTCGTAAAAGCTCACTCATTGAAATAGAATTTTGATATAACGATAAAAAATTTTATGTAATAAAATGATTTCTTTTACGAAATAGAATTGTAAATAGCATTCAAGCTAATTGGCTCTTCTAATTCTCTCTTTTCGTCTTGAAATTTTTCTATTAAAAGTTCGATTTCAGCGAGAAGATCAGATATTTCAACATTTTTTGCAGATCCTAATAGCGCACACTTTTCATAACTGAACAAAATATAAAAATGAACTAACGCTTTAATAAACTTACATAATTATAGTAAATGGTAAAGAGTATTTTGAATTACAAAACGATCATGTCGTTCCTTGTATTAACGTAAAGACATGTTTCCTTTGCAAGTCTTTGAATGTTCGCCTTGTCAAATAACTTTTTTAAATCTCGTTTAATTGTTTGAAGAGTTGCTTTAATATTACACTGAAATCCATAATTTAATTAATCAAAATTCACATATTTATATATCTTTTGAATCAGATTTTTCTTATCAGTAATGAAGTAGAAGTAATGATGATTGATATCTTACGTCTTTTCTTAAGAACCCTTTAGGAACCATGTAGGTGATATTCATATAAGCCTTTTCAATAGATAAGATTTGGCAAATGATTGTGGCCAGAGCTGTCCAATCTCCCCATGATGGATCTGATGGAACAGACGAGCAACTGTGGCTATTTACATTCTTTACAAAATATTCCTTTTCTTTGTCTGAAATCTCTTTTGCCTTCTCAAAATAAAATTGCGAGAGATAAGTGAAGAAAGTTTCTGCATGAAAGATGATTAAAATTAAAATTTATAAGAATTGGGATTTATGTGTAAAGTAAATATAGTTTAGTTATATCAGTTTGTCTTTGCCTGATTGTGAGTGAGTTTCATAAAATTACTAACCAAAGAAAGAGCCATGTTCGAATGAGCTCAAATTTAAGATTTCGGATCCTTGTTGAGAAGTGTTCAATTGTTGTGAGCTTCCCGAAGCGATCGACTTTGATGGACTTGCCCGGTATGACATTTTGTTTCGAAATTAATTAAAGTTTGAATAAATTACCTGTAGTGTCTGATGATTTTTCAAATTACTTTTACAACGCTCTTGAAAATAAGCCGAGGACCAATATAATGATGTTGTAAATGTATGTTTATTATAATGTTTAGATTAATTATTGTGTTAAAATATTAACGCAATATATGATGTATACTGACATTAAGTAACTAAAATTTTGATTAAAAAGTTTGGCCCTTCGATTAATTTAATTTTATAAGCTTGGAAAACTTTAACAGAAAAGCATTGGGGGTTGCAAAGGGCTAGATCTTGTCTGATGGCGAGTTCATTTGAAACCATTTGGGTTATGTGTGAAAAAGAAAATGTGAAATTGAAATTGAATTGCACAGAACCAGAAGGACTCACAGCAATAAACCAATACAGTTTAATGTTAAAGTTTGTTAACTGTAAGCAGAATATTGAACCTAGAGGCAATTTGCCATTTATCACTGGGTTAAACACAGATTAAACATATGGTTTAATCTGTGTTTATTGGTTTTTAATACATTATGCGCAATAGTTTTATTCTGAATTGCTTGAATTGTAATTTTCTCCAATAATTGTTAAAAATAAGGTTATATGATAAATGGTTATTTAAAGAGATTTGTTATATAATTCAGTTATTTTACAATAGAGTTATTTTAGCCCAAGATGGAACCAGTAAGTTTTTATTTTTATTTATATTCATGCAATACAATGTAAAGTGGTTTTATGTATTTGATTAATATTGTTTACTTTTTTACTAGGATGAACATTTTGAGGACTTTACAACAGCATCTGATTGGGAATCGTTTACTGCCAATTTAGAACTTATTCTTAATGAATGGATGTCAAGACCTATCGAGTCTGAAAATGCTGACAAAGCATGGACAATATTGAGTGAAAAAATCACATTTACAGGTAGACTAGATTGCAGATTCGATTGCGATATGCATAGAATTACATCTCTTTAAATATTTAATTTTTGTATTTTTTATATTTATCCTAGATTCTCCGTTTATATTCACTTATTTCAAGAAAGAAGGAGAGAAAAAGTCTAATGATTACGATAGTAAAGTGAATTCGAGCTCAAGTGGACTTGCCCATCCTTCTTATTTGACAAACTGGGATGAAATTGGATCAATTTGTTCGAGGCAATCACCTCAAATTGTTGCTGATTACTTTGCAATTGGAGAATATGCAGTCCTTTCACCATTTGGAATTGATTCTGTCGAGGGCGAATCAAAGTTAAAACTTCTTTTAAGCTCAGCTTGTATTGCATTGAACAATACAAATACGTAAGTACACCATAATTCTTCCTATATTCTTATAGAGATTTATATTTGTAACACATACTTTCGAGTAAATATTATTTGAACAAATTGTCTAGCTTTTTTGATTTTTATAGGACATATCCAATCTTTGTCCAATATCATCACCGAAGTCAAAATTACTTTTATGGGATTGCAGAAACATTCGGAATACGAACAGCTTTTCAAATGATCAATTTAAAATATTTTCCTCAACAATTTAAATATCTTTCCGGTCTCCTCGATTTGTTCAAAGGGAAATTAGGGAGTAGCGAGCCAATTACTCTTGATATAAAAGCTCATTTCTTTTATGATTTGAAACAATGGCCATTAGATGCCATTTGGTCCTCTACACCTCCACTTTTATTTGATTTAATATCTCAATTGGACTCTGGTTGTGATAATTTTGGGAAATCTCGATCTTGGACAAAAAGAACGGAAAGACCTGAAGTGAATGAAAATGATGAAGTGACTGAAACGACGGACAAAGCATCGACATTTGCCAATCTCCTCCCAATTGGAAGTGATGAGGATCCTTATAAATCATTAGAATATGTCGTTGGTTGGCCTTCATTGACAGATGATGCAGTTGTTGACAGTTCGAGCTATTCTGATTTATTCCCCGAGGAAGCACCTGAAGCATACTTTTCTCTTAAACCTGATGCAGAAGCTCAATTTTTGTTGAGAAATTTACTCGAAGAATATTGGAGCATTAGAAAAGATTCAAGATCTGTTGGAGAAGTCTTAGGAAAGAATTTAGAAAAAGTCGATAGTAAGTCAAAATCAGAATTATTCGAATTCCTAAAATATGACAATTTATTACAAAATTTCGTAACAAATGGTTTATTATTTTTATAGGCGAATTCAGTTCAGCATTAGATCGACTCACAAAGCCTTCATTGCCGGTTCCAGTTCCAGGATTACGTAGCATGGGTCGTGCAATAAAAGTTCCAAGACGCCTTCTGTTTTCTCCGACTCAATATACTGACCTGGCTCCGCTTTCTAAAGAGCAACTTGACGTCATTCTCGTATTTCTTTTTCCTGATGCTCACGATCATCCTAAATTTTCGTATCCAAATACTTTTGAGAAAACTTTTTCTTTGGAGAAAGAAAGCTCTAATAATTTACTGGTAAAGTTCTTTATCTCTATTCGGCTCATGATTTGTGAGATAATATTTAAATATTTATTGACCTGTCAATCTTTCAAACTATTTCTATTAATCTTAGGAAAATATTGGAAACGTAAAATCTTGTCCGATTGGAGGTCTTGTTTGGAGATTGGGAATCGTTGCTGGTAATCTTCACGCCTTTGTTGGTTCGACTCCTTCTGTTGCCCATCTCTGGGCGGAATTCGTCTTAGAATTGAGATTTAGAATCGAAAATTCAATTATGATTCCTGGGTATTACTACTTACAATAAAAAATCATATATTTTGCTTTAAAGTTATAAATTACACTAGTATTTTATTGTATAATCTATCTTATAATCGTTAATTTCTTTATATTATAGACTTGAAAAAGGTTCGCCAAATTCTGGAACTTGCTTGTTAAATCAAAAGCTTCAAATGCTCAATTGCTGCATTGAACGAAAATTAGCTCGAGAGAAAGAAGTTACTCCTTCTGTTGAAGATTTAACTGATGGTGAGCTATACATAAGTTAAGATATAAACCTATGTAAATTGGCATGCAATGCTCATCATATGTATCCTACAATTTATTTTGGATTTTGAATTTACAGAAAGCGAAGAAGAATTCTTCGATTGCAGTGATAATGTTCAAACAAAAGAACTAATTGACAAGCCAAAAAAACCCGTTGGCAGATTAAAGAAATGTGGAAAATTAAGATTGCTCAATTCAGGAGAACCGATGTACATTCCTATTACTCAAGTATGAAAAAACATTGTTTTTATCATTTATTAATATGTGCAATTTTTATAATTTTCATTAAACATATTTTAATTATTATAGGATCCAGCTCCGTTAACTGAAGATGTTGTGGAAGAACAAGCAAAACTTTTCACGGAACTTGGAACCGATGCCGAAGGAACAGAAATGAGAGCAAAAATGCTTTCTGCATCACTTAACTCTGACATGGAATCTTTCAAGGTAAAATCCTAGTGTGGTTTATCAATTCAAGTATAAAACTTTATTCAATTATGTGTTTAAGCATAGCATAAAAGCAAGAAGAATTGGATAAATAATTAATGAATCAATTTTGTTAATAAGGCTGCGAATCCTGGTGCTATACTCGAGGATTTCGTTCGATGGTATTCTCCTCGCGATTGGGTTGAAGGGGAAGAAGAAGATGAATTTGGTAACAAGATTGGAGAATTGAGTTCAAGAATGAGAGTTCCAGGAAACATTTGGATAGAAGTTTGGACTAATGCATTACCAATAGCGGCTCGAAGACAAAAGAGACTTTTTGATGATACGAAAGAAGCGGAAAGGGTTAGGCAAACTTGGAATATTTATCCATTTATTAAGCAACGTGAGCGAATTTTAAATTTATTTAAAAAAAATCTTCTATAGGTTCTCCATTGGATGTCTTCTATGAGTATAAAGAACGTAACTGAAGTTCTTTTCCCTTCATTACTTCACGCTTCCGTCCTCAAAGTTGTAGAAGAAGGGGAGTCTCTCCCTATTGATTATTCTTTTCCCGTAAACCTCAGCCAACTATCATCACTCTCAAGAACACTCGTCGACTATGAAGGAGATGATCCACTTAGCCATCCAACCATTCAAGCTCTGTTTACTGCAGAAAGAGAAATCACCCAAATACGCTCCTATTTACTCAAATTCCCTCCCATCTCCTCCCTTCCGTCAAACATAGGATCAACACAATTGTTTTCTCAATATATGAAAGTGGAGGAAAACAGGACATCTGAAGTTGGGAAATCAATTAGAGAACTTTTCAAAAAGGAACAAGAGATTAACCAGCTTGTTGAACAGGAAAGTAATGAAGAGCCTGAGTTTAAATTTGGAGAACCAGAACGAAAAGTTTTTGTTCTAACTTACGAACCAAGGAATGACAAGGTCGAAGAAATGATTGGTCTTCCGCAGAGGATGAGTTGTCTAATCAAGAATGACAAAATCCTTGTAGCTGGAACATGGTCGACCAAAACAAATGGCTTATTCTGAGCCGAGGGAATTGTGCCATTTAATATGACTATCTTCAAGTTTAAATATCTTGCATTATTACATTGTAATTTTTAAATTTTATTAATTGTGTAATCGTTCGAATTAAATAAATGCGAAATTGTTAATATTTAGGAGATAAAATATACGTTTGGATTATAATAAAGTTATACACGCTCTTAATGTTTCAAAAACTTATTAATGCCATGCTTGTTTGGCACAATTTATTTTAGAATTTTCATTCTTTGAACCTATTGAAATATTTATTGGTTCATTAAAAATTATCAAGTTTTTAGTGAGGTAAAGGTAGTTTAAAAGAAAGACAAAAAAGCAAGCTTTACTATGTTACGAGATCTAAAGGATGTGTTTTTTGTAATCCAAAATTTTAAGTATCATAAATCAGAGTAAATGTCCATTCATTCCATTCATAATGTAGAAACTGTCTTGGTATGTATGTGTTCGTATTACAAGTGAAAGCCTCTCATTATTGCCAATAGCTTCTCTTTTGAGAACTTTGAATGTTGCAATTTTTATATCGTAGTTTTAGCTTGAGTTTAACAACATGGAAAGTTTGGAAGTTAAGGAGCTTGTGAACTCATTAATTAATATTTCATTTGTAGAGGCTGGTCCTCACTCACTCCATGCTGATGAGAGTTCAGATGGAAGCGCAAGTGCTGGGAATTCTCGACTCTTCTGGCACTCTCTTTATACTTAAGATTATGTAAGATCCTATATTTATATACTGGAATTTAAGAGAGGAAGACGAGGGGAGTTAATTAAGAAAGGACTGGTCTTAATTATAATTCTCTTCTCATTTTAACATGAATTGGCCATCATTTTGATCATCGAGTGATTGGCCATTTCCTACCCTTCACATGATTAACTACTTTTGATCACAAAAATAAACCAGGCCCCTTAACGAGACAAAGACTCACATTTTCTATTTTCTTGGAGGATTGGAGGAAATTCCAATAGAAATTCTTCTCAATACAACTCCCAGCTCCGCTATAGGAAGTCTGTAGGTGTCTGTAGGTAAATAAATATCTTTTGAGCCAAAAGTCCAATTTTATGCTTTCAAGCATTCTTTTCCCCTCTTGTTCAACAGTTCAATATACTCTTCATCTTTAACTTTTTCTTTTCTCAATATAGAGTACATAGGAATTCAGCAAATGTAATCACATGTTAAAACTCTTTGATTAAATTAGTATAATCATATGAATTCAATTAACCATAAATTAATTGATATTTCATTGAAAGCAGTTTTAAGGTTATTTAGCATTGGGAAGCCATTGATTAAAATTCACAATTTCAATATAATAGATTTTTATTACATTAGTATAATATGATGATCCCTAATGAATTTATTGGCTTTAAATTCATTTTTGACATAATGGTTCTTTCTATTAATTAATTAATTACGTAGTGTATTGTATTACACTAATAAAATTTTCCACTACTCAAAATATGTATTCTATATACATTATTGGATACATTAAATGTTACTATTTTAAAAGAAGCCACACTGGTATTTATTGTAATTCAAAAAGTGCGAAGTGTTATGTCATTGTTAGTAGGTAAGATATTATTGTCTTTGTACGCAATGCATATCAACGAGGAAAATTGCTTCAGTTATTCTAGGAAGAATGAAATATGGGGATTTTAGTCAATGTTGGACGACGTATTAATAATATTTTTTTAAAATGCAAATATGGGATGATACTTTGATTTAAATCCGCAATCAATCATCTTGGATGGGATGAGCGAAAAAGAGAACTGTGAGGAAAAGGTTTATTGCAAACGGATCGAGTTCCTAGTCGTATTGAGAGTGGGGAGTGTCTATCGGGTGGGTCACTTCCTCCCCACTTGACATTCGCAATTGGCACTTTGAGAGAAGGTTCTTTTTATAGATTGAAATGGTAAGAAGACTCACGCCACTTCTCCACTCAGACTTCCAAACATAAATAGATGAACTAACTCCACGCCTAACAATATACAAGAAAGAACTGTCTTATTCACGAACTTCCATACTTACAGATTAACAATTATTAAAAATCTCTCCTTCCATTGCATCATTACATATTCTCTTATTTATCGATAATTTGACACACTCGTGAACTTTGCCTTCAAAATTTACATATTTCAAATATAACAATTTAAAGTACATAAGGTGCGTATAAGCTAGAAATTATGATTACAGGAGTTTGAATGAAATGTAATTGATTTGCAAGTTATTCAATAAAGTTATGTAGAAAGTATCAGTATAATACACATAACATTTTCATAATCTTAATATTCATAGATGAAAACTACAGACGCTAAATTCCACATAGTTAAATTAAATTAATATAAAGGTAGACATATGGTTAATATTTAAATTTACATGTAATAATATAGTAATTAAGATATTTAATAAGTTACTTAAAGAATAATAGGTTTAAGTAATTGAACAATAAAATTAAACCAACAATTAAATTTTGGGTAATAAAAACTGGTAATCTAATATACGCATATTGGGTCATCAAATAAAGAGCTTAGTTTTATTTAGCCTATTTAATCTTAGTTCACGAAATTACAATTAAGTTACAATTATTTAATAGTTAATAGTTATATTTTAATAATTATTATAAGAACATGGCAGTAGTTTTTTTATCAGGTGATCGTCTCAACATTCAAGAGGTGTTGAAGATTTCAATATTTTTAAAATTTCTAAATATCATCAACAATAATTATTTTAAGCTACTTTACGGGAAAGTGAAAATTTTGTTTGAAATACCGTATATGTATGTAAATAAGTATGTAATATGGACTATGACTTAATGTACATAGATATTACAAGTAACTATCCATTTGAGAGTTAAAAATGTCATTGTGAAATGACGCTTCTTAAAGATATCAATTGTATAATATAGGCATTATAATGTAATTTTACCGTCTGTATTCTCTTGTATGTGTAAGAATTAATGAGTACGAGTTATTAAATATCATCATTAAAGTTTAACTACATTATATTACATCATAGTTTTTTGGTTTTGTAGTAAGAATTTGCAAATATAGTTTTGATGGGAGATTTTCATCATTTGAGGATGCTTTGGCGCAATGCATAATATTTATTAATAATGTATGTTATGTATTTTATATTAATTATGGAATTGGATATTTTCCAGTTGATTTAAAAATCTCTGGCTCGTGTTTAGAAAAGAATAAGTTGTAAATGGGAAGGGAGACCTTGAAGGTAAAAGGGGACGAATTCCCGCCGTCTCACGTCAGTAACTGAAGGAACATGATGGCCAGAGAGAGGTTGACGAGAAGGACGAACATGACTAGTTTCTGCCGGGACAGCCAATTCTGAAAGGAGAGTAATCACTCACATCATTCCATTTGGGCCAAAGAAACCTCATCAAGAGATCCAACTTATCATTATAGATCTATCCATCTCTCTCATCGACCTTCCAATCATCCTCAATACTAATAGTCTACGGAGAACAATGTTGTATAAGGGACAGCCCTCAGCTCATTATGAATGGCAGAGGCGTGTTGAAGACCTGAGGAGGGTGAGGGAAAGGCTAATTAGAATGGAGCAGAGAACTCCTCGACATCGCTTTCTTCCAAATCCTTCTAATCCCCCTTGAGTTGGTTAGGAAGTGGATTCTTATGTAAATTCAACACTTTTAAAATACTTCTTTTCACTTCAAATGTTCAAGTCCTTAAAGAACAAAGTCTACAAAATGGAGAAGATAACGGGGGGATTGTAAGAGATAAAAAGGAAAAATTGCTCAAGTCATTCAAAACTAAATTAAAGAAAATAACGATATAAGATAAGATATACTTATCCTACTGCTACATTTTAAAAGCATAATAAAGTCATTGAGTATGCGAGACACTCACTTAACAATTTCCTCAAAACACCCAGACTTTTTATCCATTTTCTCATAACAATCACGATATCCGATATCACGTAGTTAAGATTGAGACTCAATATTTTATGTATTTATTTTAATTGGGCATTGTGCCGTAGAGGTTCATACTAGGTATTTTATAATTTATAGGTAACTACAGAATTGAGTAGAAATTTATACCTGAAGGTTCGGATTGAGCAAGTGTAGTAGGGGATTTGCACGGAGTCTATCGGCTTCTTCAGCCATTCTCCGCACTTCATGTCTGCGAGCTGACCCAAGCGTCGCGACCTCCTCTCGGGTCATGGCGGTCGTGGCGGTGGGGAGAGCTGTCGCATCAGGAAGGCTCTTTTTCCGCTTTCCTCCTCCGGCTCCTCCGCCCCCGCACACCTGCAAATTCCGTTCGCTACCCCTCGAGCCCAGACACATTCTTGGCTCAGGACCCAAGGTTCCCTGGCCACATTCACTTACTTTACTTCCCCCTACCACCGGGCCTTGTCCATTCGGCTTAAGAAAGAGGGACTCGGTCCGCTTGGGCGTGTAGAGGCTGGTGGGGCCAAGGCTCTCCTCTCGGGCCGGCGTCTCTCGTCGGCTCCCTGGTCGTGAAGGTACTTTATCTTCTGCTTCGGCAAGGAGGGCGTCGAGGGCCGCCGTGCTCCCGCTCTCCCTCCCTCGCCCCTCGAACGGCGTTCTTTGTCTCGAAGTGGCTCGGGAGCCAACTTCCGGTGTGGCGCCCCGCGTCCGCGACCTCGCCCGTCCCCCACCAAACCGGTCCACGGAGCTGTCGCGGGACGGAGGGCGCTTGTAGTGGTCGAAGTGGTCGTTCGTCGGCTGCGACGACGAGTTGTTGTTGTTGTGATGATGGAGCTGAGAAGGGTGATGGCTCAGATGGGGATGAGGAGGGGGCTGGTGGGCCTGGAAGCTCATTTGGCTCGAGGAGTGGAAAGGAGGTTGGTAGGGATTCCTCCGGATTGACTCCCGTCCGCGGTCTGGAGGGAGTTCGGGGACGAGAAGTTGTTGCGGAGGGACCTCGTAGGAGAGGTAATTCTCGCTGCTCGTCCGTTCGTTGAGAGAAAAGGTGGCTGGGTCGAAGGATAAGGACTCGGGGTAGGGAGATGGGATGGGCGGGGATGGTTCGTGACGCCGTGATGGAACACGAGGTTCTGGTCGGCGAGGGTTGAGATCAGGCGGGTTGTTGGGTGGGCGGTTCGCTGGCGGCGGTGGCTTCACCGACTCCGTCCCTACATTATTAAATGCTCTTAATAAACACTTTGGATTTAATAACGAATAACTGAATTGGGTTCAATTTCAGTTCTCAGCTCAACGTATTTTTTGATTTGAGGAACATTTCACCATAATTAAATACATTGTCGGTTTTAGAGACAATGTAACTGAAATTAATTTTCCTGAATTTGTTTGCCAGAAAGTTAATTCGTAAGATTGTATATTTAACGTAAATATTTTTAAATATGAACTTTGCCACTCAAATTGTGTTTGTATTGTTAAAATTTTAAAATTATAAAATATCGAAAATTTACATCCCGAAAATGAAAATCACATTTTGCAAATTAAAAATAAAGTAATTGAAAAGTTTTTATGTTCGATTTGCATGAGAATTGCAAATAAGAAAAAGCATGATGTTTTCTCCATTAAACAATGAGATAGTCAGGAAAAAATGAAGAAAATTCCAAGATATTCACGATAAAATTTCACCGATTTAGAAGGCACTTCTCGCACCGGTTGTTTTCTAACGGAGTTTGGAATCGACTAAAGCTTATGATCCTTCCGTTTTGATAGGTGAGCCCTATGATCCTTCCTCGTTAAATTCAATTATCTCTCCTTAGAAAAGTACCTGGCTGTTGGAAGTCTGGAGCGAATTGCTTCGCCATTAAACGTGCGAGCTCTGAATCTTCTCTTGCGTGTGCGGCCGCGATGTCCGCCTGCTCCCCCTTACCCCTTGCAGTTGCCGTCCTGCAAAAACCAAAAGACATTCAACCTCCTGAGGAATCCTCATAGAATCCTAATCCAATCCTAAAAACAGGGCCATACCTCGAAATGGCTATGTCGGCCTTTTGGAGTGCAATTTTAGAGGCTCTTTGGGCTGCGTTGACGGCAGCGTCAATCCTCTCACGGAATTTCGCCGACCGAATGAGGAAAAGATGTTTCTTTTTCTGGGATGTGATGAGGACATTGTTCTTGTACTTCCCCTCTTCCTTCGTCCCGTCCTTGAAGGTCGTGACCCCATAGCCGTATTTCTTATTGCCGTACCACTCGCCTTCGTACTTGAGCCCGTCCGACCGCTCGCTAATCCCAAACCCTCCACGTTTATCGTTCTTCCATTCTCCCATGTAAGTCTCGGTCACATTCGCATCCATTTGCTCATCCTACCAATTAGTGAACAAGTACAAATAAGTACTTTTATAAATCTTGAGACATTCCGAGAGCGAACCTCAACGACGAAGGAGGCATTTGAGTCAGTGTGATGGGATCCGGAAGTCACGGCCGAGTCAGAGCTCATCCAAGATGAAGACGAGGCGGTGGATCGGATGCTGGAACTTGTGCCCCGCTTATCGAGATCCCCCGTGCTCCGCTGTTTCCGGAGTTTCAGCCCCTGCCCAGAGCAACCCAAATCAATCCCGGCTGGGCTTCCCTGGCACACCGCCAACCCACGCGGTTCAACCACCTCAGCCTTAATTTATTTCCAAGCTCCCACTGCATTATGCAGTTATTACTCTCATAAACAGAAGGAGATGTTCATTCATTCACGAAACTCACCTTCAGGATCGACTCCTTAATGTTGGAACTTCTTTCGACGAGAGAACGACGGCGGGCCGGCGGTTCATCACTTCGGGCTTTCAGTACAAATCCTCCCCTCACATCGTCTATCCTTCGGTCCCTGAGAGTTTATTAGCACGTCATTATATGTCTCTTTACCTCAACTCTCAGATGGTGCCCAGGGTATTCTCGGACTAAAGTAATACAATGAAAAGAGAAACCCCAAATACCGATGCCGCCGTCTGATCCAATTATACTAAATATATGATCCATATTAGCTACACTCGCTACACACTCCACATGAGAGTGCATAGAGATATTTGTGTGGTTGCGAACTGGAGCCTGGAATCCATTAAGTCGTAAATCTCCACATCCAGCCAGATGTCTACTTTTATTAACTAACTAAGGATAAATAAAATGCCGTAAAGGTAATGTTGGACAAAAATAATGTAACGGCTTTTCTTTATGTGACACATCATCATATTTTACAGTTTTTTAAGTCTTAAAATTAAATTTGGAACCATCCTAAACGATTTAATTTAATTATTCCTCACATAATCTCATATATTCATATTTTCAAATTAATTGTACAACAATTCTGATAAATTGATTAAAAGTCTTAAATATTTATCAAAATAAAGATAAGATAAAAATTCCGTGATGGATCAGAAAAATAGCTAAAATGACTAATTATGGAATCTATCTGTAATTTGTCTACATAATTAATATTTATATTGAAAAAACGAACCTTTCTGCTGTTGGTTCCCCGGCGGATTCACTCTTTAACGATGCCATAGATCCATGCGGGGCCTTGGGTCGGAAGTGAGAAGCCATTCCAAATGGAGCACTTGTTCTGACACCATAACCATGTCTGAGTCCTCTCAACCACTGACCCTGGAAAGTCCCTATAAAAGAAAAAAAACCATGATTAATCAATGAACGGATCTTTGTATGTATCCTGGGCCTTCCGTTGAAAAAGACGAATTGCGAAATGTTTTAGTGCTTTTAGTAGGAAAAAAAGTAAAATTCGGCTGAAAGCTCATATTAGATTCATGAATGTTCTAACAATAAATCTAGAACTGCGTGAAATGGTTTTGATCGAACGAGATGTGATGATATTTATAAAAAAGGGAAGGAGAAGAGGGAAAAAATGAGAGCCATCACTATTAATCATACGTTCCATCAGTTTCGTTCCGAATTGATGGAAAAGTATTGAACCTTAAAATATTTGTATATCTCTTTTCATCTTCAAACGAGATCTCAAGAGTTTCCATAATGGAAAATTGAAATATAAAGGATGCTAAAGGCCATTCGACCATATTATGTATCACTCTGTGATCCCAATTTAACCTTTATGTTCGACTTTTATATCTATAGGAGAGTTAAACATTAAACATAAGTATAACATTTCTTCAATCTTGATAGCTGATACACCGTTAATAACTCAACTCGTTAAATATAAAGTTAACTTTAGCTCTATGTAGCTCATATGTCGTAAAAGTTGTTACAAATGTAGGATTTTTGAGGAAGATAAGAAAAATCAAATATCCAAGATTAAAGCATTAAGAAGAGAAATTGGATCTGACCTCCATCTGCATAAGTTTCGGATCCATAGCCATCTTGCAAGCCATTAGCCCAGGTCCCTTCGTATTTCGCTGAAGAAGCAGTGGCCTGACGAACGCCGTATCGACCCTTGAACCCTTGAGTCCATTCTCCCCGATATGTCCATCGACCTCGGTATTCGGTTCCTAGCCCATGCCGCTTCCCATTCTGCCACTGGCCCTCAAATGTACTCCCACTGTAAAATAAAATGTCGCATTATTATTTGATTCTCAAGTAAGATAGGATAAAACATGTTGGGACTTGTTTTAATTTATAATGCACCCAAAATCCAAATGGTGTAAGAGTTTAATTATGCAAGAGTTTGGCAATGAGTTGAATATGAACATGTGGATACATATATACCTACCCCTAAAACACTAACAATAAATAGTGGAATCAAACACATTTATTATTCATTGACTAATTCTATTTCAATTTCAATTACTACCTTATTGAACTGATGACGCGCAAAATTTTATCATGTGGAATTGCGATATGCTTTTGGTTTATATTTTAAATTGTCTTATAAATGTCATTTAGATTTAAATTGTCCTTAAAAATGAATGAAATGCAAATCATTTGTTTTATATCATTATTAAGCTGTCACGATTCTCATGTTTCTTATTCATTAATAATTGAAGGTGCAAATTTCATGTATGAATTCGTATATAAAAAATTTGGAATGCAAATATGAGTTGAATTGGTATTAAATTGAAAATATTCAAACATTTATTTATATGATTAAAACTTTATCTAAATATTTTTAATTTGCTCTCATAATTCATGTGTTAATTAAATAGTCAATTTCTAAAATTTATAGGAAAAAGACGAAAAACATTTTCACATCCAACTTACTGTGATATTCAGGTGCCATAAAGTATTGATGCTTTTTCTAGCCTTTTAATTTTATAACATGAAGTGTTTCAAAAATTGAATGTGGGCCCCAGACAGGAAAGAATGTCATTCGAGAATTTATGGAATATGAATTTATATTGGTTTCATGTTCAACTCACCCTCTTTTTTTAAAGGAGAACATTCCAATCATTAGAGTTGTTATTTATTAGCGCATTCAAAATGTTAAATATCACATTATTAATTTAATCATCAAAGGCAAATGAGATTTTATTAGATTTAGATTCAAGCAATAAGTCGAATGCAATTATTTCATTTACATACATCAATATTTAGTATAGCATGTAGATGTTGTAAAGCTCAAGTCGTGTTTTGATACAGAGCAATTTAAATTAAAACTTTAAGAGTCCTTTTCTGGATATGATTGAAAAACAATTTAATACTGATGTCATGTTCGCTTTATAAATTGATGATTCTAAAATGGAAGTATGAGTAATCTGACTGCGTGGTGATTAATATGGGATTAGCGAAAAGGTTATGGGTGTTAAAATGCGAGGCATTTGTGAGTTTGAGCATTTTCAAACACGTTCTTTGATGGAACATATTGAATGGTGTAATCCTCCAAATATAAAGAAGGAATGTGAGAGTAAAAAGATTGGAGAAGTTGTTGGTGGAATGAGTCAACGGAGGTTGTTAAAAAAGTGCGAGCAAGGAGAAGCGCCGTCCACATTTGCTCTTTAGACATCGTGAGTAAGCAGACAGAGATTCCTTCCGAGAAAATCCCCCGACAATTTGACCAAACAGAAGTTGAAAGAGAAAGGAAAATTAAGTAGTCGGGATAATTTTAGACCCAAGTTCCATTTAAATACTTCCGGTATGCGAAGGAAAGAGCGTCAGCATTCTTGCATAATCCTCCTTTTTCAAGATATTACACAACATTTTCCCTCTCTTCACGCCCATTTCCACTTGATCCTTTGGATTTCTTTTGTGGCGAGGAAAAACATTCATTCAAATCCATCTAAACCATCTTCATTGGGCTTGTACTGAGATTATTTTTATTCGACTCAAATTGAGATGTGTTGGATCTCAAGGACCATCCTTGCACGTGGGGAGGTTGCATACATATGGAACAAACTTTTCAGCCTCATTAGTTTCCGAATATTAAAATGAAGGATCGGCAAATGGCAAATGATCAAATCGTCCCTCCCTTGCTAATACATAATACTTATCACTCTTTTTTAATCCCATTTTGAAATTAGTGCGAGTCAGTTAAGGTGTTATTAATTTAATATTTGAAATAGCTCTGAGCCGCAAGGGGCCTCAAACTTGCATGAGGATCTTGGAAGATAAATGACGGGGCAGAAAGTTTCCTAACACTCCTCTGATCCTCCTATCCTTGCAACTCCCGTTCTCACACTTCCTCGGTTCTCACTCCGAGAGATCGGGTTTAGGAGGGGAAATACACAACATTACATTGGCATGGGTAGTTTACACACCGGTTGACCTATTTCTCCTCTCTCATTCTCGCTCTGTGTAGGTTTGAACAGAACTTTGTTTATATTTCACAAAATATCGATTACCTTTCATTAAAACTATCACCTTCCTCCCATTCTTCCCTCCTTGGTGAAATTCAAGACGTGGAGGAACCCTAGTTTTATTGTTGTGGAGTAGGAGAAATGGACCAGTCGGAGAGTTTTCCTACAGAGTGAAACATCATCACTTTCCCTGGAATTCCGAATGGGAGAAAATTATGATCCTGCTCAACTTTATATTGTTCCGGGCTCAATTCTCCTCTTTCCTCCACTTTCAAATTCTCCGAGGAAAAAAAGAAACATCTTGCCTTTCATCTCCTTAAACCGCTCCGTGTTCATTTTATTCGATCATACTTTATATTTTTCTCTCAACCTTTTTATGAATTCTCGCCATGCTCGGGTTGTTTAGTTCAATTCCTAGATTGTGGTAGGTATACTTTGAGGCTCTCTTTTTATTTTCTCAAATAACAAACCACCTTTGTGTTTTATGATTCTTCCTTTATTTGTTGACTCAACCACTATGAAAGATGATCTGGTGCAATGAACAAAATTCCTATATTTTGTACCACTTTTGCACTAAAGGCGTTGTGTGATAACATGCACCCGAAACTGGGTATTTATTTAATAAACAAAATTTCAATGTTGATCTTACTTATCTACAAACTCTGATAGAATATATTTTATTTAAGCGGTTCATTGTATTATTTAATAAAATGGCAAATCGTAATTCATAAATGTCAACTCTAAATGGGAACCCAAAGTCATGAATTATTTGACTGTAGAATAATAAATATTTATTGGGTCGCTTTTGTAAATGAGATTTTTGCATTTTAATTTCCTCTCACTTCAAGTTTCGAACAAATCGTAAAAATGAATGTATTCATTGAATTTAATTGCCTTTTCCATTCGTTGAAAAGAAATAAAAAATGCACTAACAAAATAGCGCGTAAATCAATAAAGGGGAAAACTCAAATCATATGATGCCGGAACTGAAAGTGAAAAAAATGAGGAATGCTTTTGGAATTGATTTCTATATTACAAAGGACATTATTTATAACTAGTAATATCCTCCGGTCTTACAACTTTAATAAAAATCATTGAATTTTATTGAATATAACTATTCGTTACTTTGTGCAAAAAAGGAAATATTGTCATTGAGTTGTTTTAACAATATCTGAGGATTTGAAAGGAATGGAGAATGATGGAAAGATGGGAAATTACTAAAAAGAAAGCGGAAGTTTTCTTTCAGCTCTCTTTCGTCTTTTTATTTCCCCGAAATTGCCTTAAAGTTGCACATAAAGTTGGGAAAATAGGTAAGAGAAAATGTAAAATTGAAGACATTTTGAGATTATTGAGTCAAGGAAAAGCTTTTATTTCAAACCTATGAAATTGAGAAAAGGAGAAAAAATAATGTAGAATTCCCATAATGCCGCTTTATCGATTTTTGAACTCGTTTCAAATTGCATTTGAAATTTTATTGCTCACTGAGGACAAATTTAATTTAAATTTAGGTTTATAGCAGACAATCAAATGTCTTTTTTGTAAATATAAATAGTTATACTTTGCCCTATACCAACCCAATACTCATTTAGTAGTCTAGTTAAGGAATTTGATGAAAGTTAAGAATAATGAGAGAACAGAAAATGAGAATTTGTTTTCATCTTATTACTAATTTTAAAGCAGTGGCTATAAAATTCAAACAATCAAATTATGCTAATATACGCTTTATAATCTGACATTTATTTTTTTAATTTACTTTATTGCAACGGCTCATATTAATTAAATCATTGTTTAGAAAGTTTGAGCATCAACACATTTGTGGTACATTAAAACAGATTACACATTAATTCATAAGTGTTCTACTACCACCTTTGTAAGAGTAATTCGATAAAATGATTTTAGTACAGAATGAAAACATGAATAAAATTTTTATCGTCATTATAACATGGGAAATGTTTAGGATCGTTGTTTAATTCTTTAGTTTGGGTCCAAGAATCGTAAAATTTACAGTTTGGTGGGTGTATGAAAGAAATAAGAAAAGAAAAACATTTAACGAATTCAACTCTCCTATCAAAACTATTCACATGTTGAGAGAAATTTTGAAACGAGTGATCGATATTGCACTTAAAACCAGATTTGATCTTTTAGCTATATTTTAAAGGTAAGAAATTCACACTCGTGTGGATTGGGCTGAATCCTTAATGTTGTTCAGGGACATGGAATCTGAAATCAGTTGGAGTAAAACCTTAATTTCTAATTACTGAAACATTCATAAATGACATATCTTTGAGTTTAAAGAGAACAAACATTGGCATTGTAAAGCCCACGTTTCCTTGTTTTAAAAGAAGATTAAAGTCAAGTGGAGCATAAGCCTTTGTAATGCATTTCACATGGCAGTAGTAAAAAGAGAGGAAAGCCCTTCTGTTGGAATTCTTGGGATTAGCAAGAGATTAAAAAGAGTTTGAGCATGGGAATAGAAGGAGAATTTAATGAAAGTGAAGTAGGATGAAAAAGAGAGACGTCGATGAACATCAACACTTCCTATTAATTCGCAGGATGAATAAGACGAAGTGAGAGGAGTATGGATTTTGAAATGGTGAATAATCCGAGTGGCGAATGATTGATGCACGGAATTAGTGTTAGAATAGAGAATAGCGTAGTGATTTTTGTGCGGGTGCCAGAAGAGACAGAGATCGTGTAACCTTGGCCACGTGTACACCCCAGAGACTTCGAATCCAAAGTGCCAGGATCCAGAGTATTCTCCTTGTCCTTTGGGGCCCGTACAGACTCCATGGCCATGGGCTTTCCCATCTTCCCAACCGCCGCAGTAAGTTCCTCCGTCGTCAAAGTCGAATCTTCCCCCATTGACGGCCTTCGGACTCCCGCCGAACCCCGCCGGTCCCGGAGTCCCGCTTTGCATCTTCCTACTCACCCTCTTCCCCGCCCAACTGCACGCCCCTCATTCCTATGCTACACTCCCATCACACCCGCCACTCTCCGGAAGCTCACTCAAAGCCCGGGTCCGCCAGATTCCGCAGAACTCAATTAGAAGTGTTGGGGCGGAGAAGGTCCACGAGACTCAGGCTGTTCTTTGCGATGTTGAGGAGCAGCGATGGTGACAGGAGAGCCGAGGGGACCCACACACCCGGACTTCTTCTCAAAGACTCCCGAGCCTTGCAGGAAAATCAAAGAATATCCGAAATAAACCGGAGCCCGGGTCTCCTTCAATCCATTGCCATGCGTCTAGAAATCCCCGAATACGATCCCTCCTATTCTAGGTCATATATAGAGAGCCGGGAGTAAGGGAATTTTTAAACTCTGTTTCCTCCCAGCCCTCCTCGCCCAATTTACTAAATAATTTTCAACTTGACCCAAAAACCAACACCCAGACAAACGACTTCTCCCTCAAATCTCTCCTCTAAATTCCCACTTACTATCATCAGGAGACTCAAAACCCAAGTCACAATTACTCCTCGGATTAAGGCTAACAATAAGGGAAAATACCAGAACACATGCTGCCGCCCTTCCTTATGTCTATAGCCCATATTGTAAACAATAAATTGTCTCCCTATAAGCGCTCTCTTTGATACAATCAGCTTTCTCTCGCCGACCTAAGTAGAGTAATTGTAATTAAGTAATGCCCTTCCCAACCCTTATTTGAAATCATTTTAACCCATAACAATTTCTCCCATAACACCTCCGCGAATTGTTCGCTCTCCATCGCGTGTTCATTCATATAACCCCTCTGTAATTTGGAGCATGATGAGCCTGCACATATGCAAAATATTATTATGAGCATTAGGTGTATATGGTAGAGCTCGAGAATAATTGGTGATCTTTCAACATACTTAGCGCTCTCGAAGGAGGAGTAGATTTGGAAAAATTGCATAGAGCCTTGTTATGCAAGCCCTTGTTGGAGTGGAAAGAAAAATCCAGTCTTCTGCCCACACGAAAACTCATTCTAATGATTCTATGCTTCACTTCTCTTCTCTTATGTATTCAAGTGTCTGAGCTGTCTCATCATGTTGTCTGGAAAGTCTTTTATGTTTTGCAACATTATTCTGCACAACCGACGACCCACTGGTTGGAAAGAATAGACGAAGGGGACCAAAAGCCACCACATTTCATTTTAGAACTCGGCCCAACTGTTGTATAATCTCAAAATTAAATAACAACTACTCCCGGTTTAAAATATATTTAAATACATATTATATAATATTAATTTTACATCATTTATAATAATAAACAAGTGGAGTTGGAAGTGATCAAGTTTGTCCTATAGTTTGTGATCAATGTAATATTTCTCTACACGTGAAGGTTTCTCTTGATTTTAATAATTAAAGTCTCATATTTGCCTGGAGGGTTTGAGTGAAACTATCCAAAGCTATTAAAAGCGGTTTGTCAATTTAGATTTAGCGTAACATCTTTTACTTTATTTTTTAATTCTGGTCGACTTTAACGTTGAAGAATCGAATGAAGATTTTACTCATTTTGGGAATCCTCATTATTTGTTTATTGACGGCGGTGATTGAAGAGGTGACGAGCGAAAATGTCGGAGCTAAACTTGATCTCCCATCAAATCACTTGCCATATTTATTTTCCAACTACCCAGAACTTGCCGGTGAATGTTCACAAGATCCTAAATGTCCTTATAAGGTATTTTATCATATTACCTAATAAATTCCTATTTTATCCACTTTGAGTGGGATTAATGTTTTAATACAATGGTTCAAATGACATTCATCGCGACATTTATTTTATAAATGGAATTTTAATTAGTTTTAACTTTATTTCTCGGATGAATGATCTTGAATGGAACAGAATAATGGACATTTCAACATTAATAGACTAAATAAATATAATCCTAATGATAATGATAATATTTAACAGATGCACGTAAAAAAGAAAGTGTGTTGGGGTTACGAAGAAAATTGTAAAGCTGAAAACTCTTATTCGAACCCTCTTTGCGACGGTGATCATAAAGGATGGGTGAAAACGAAAAAAGAACAAGTTGACACATTTTTCAAACAAGGGGATTTTGGCTACATTCGAGATTTTCGAAATTCAATTACTCCAATTTGTGTTCCTAAATATCCAGTAAGGAAATTAGTCATTGCGTGATAAGGATGTATAAATCTTTTTTTGCATTTGGTTCTAACTGATGAAATATTTAACAGGACGACTCCTCGATGGAATGTTCGGAAGGAATGACTTTCTGCCGCGGGAGGAACATCGTGATTGACTTTAGAGATTTGGCCAATCGATCCACTCCGGTGTTATACGACACGGATGTACTCAAAGAGGGAGAAGTCGGAGCTCACTGTAAATTGAACAAGAGGGAATTGGAGAGATCACTTGGGCAAATGAGCTCCCTCCAATCTTGGACACCAGAACTGAAAAATTTAGTGAAATTGAAAAAGAAACCATTTGACAAAAACTCAGGCCTTTGTGATATGTATGTCCAGAAGCCATCTATATTTATGAAGATCGATGCGAGTAAGAATAAATTTTAATTACGATAATGCTAGCTATGCACCTATATTAATTAAAAACACAACATAGTTATAAGTCATTATATTTAGAAATAATTAACCGACTTTTTAATTATTGCAGCTGTGAACATGTATCATCATTTCTGTGACTTTTTTAATCTCTACGCTTCTCTTCATGTCAATTCAACGACAGGAAATTCTGACATGTTTTCAAAAGACAATCAAATAATAATATGGAGAACATATCAATATAGCTCTAGTTTTGCTCCCGCTTATAGAGCATTTACATCATCTCCAATAATGGATCTGAATCATTTTAAAGGGAAGAGAGTTTGCTTCCAAAACGTCATTTTCCCACTCTTGCCAAGGATGATATATGGGCTATTTTACAATACTCCTCTGGTAATTTTTTATTTTGATTAAACACATAAATTATATGTTAATTTCATATTCCAAACCATCTGCAATCTTTTAATTATAATTTGCTATTTTTAATATTGGTAATATTAAAAATTGAATTCATCGTATAATTATTAAATAAATGGTCAATAAAATTAAAAATACAACTAATACACAGAAAATAATCATTTCAATTGTTTTTATAATATGATCTACAATATCGTATACTTTGATCTTGCACCTTAAACAGATAAAATACACATACAGAAATATATACAGTATCCTTTATGCACATTATGCATAAGTGATTATTGGGCAAAAAGTTAGTGTCATAAATTTTTAACTTGTGATTTTCATTTTAATCTATTATTTTAAATTGTTTATAAATTGGATTTTCTAATTTCCAATATTCTTATACAATGCTATCATAGATAATGTAAGTAAAACTTTGTTCAATTTAACATCACGTCTCTCAATAAAAATGATAATCTTGCTCGGTGTTTGCCCAAATACAATATTTATGTACAGTAAGTATAATGTTTAAACAAATTTTTATGTATCAGAAAGTATGTAATAGAGGAATATTAGCTTTCTTTCGTCTAATAGCATCACTTATGCGTTCAAAGTTCTCGGATTAATTTTATCGAAGAAAACATAGAATTTGGTGTAATTTATAGCTTAGAAAATGAAAATCTTTATTGGCTAAAAGAGTGAGTTTACGACCTTCAATTTACCTCAGAATTGTTGATTGGGTCTGCCCACACGGAACGACCCAACCCTAACCACGACTTTCAGCAAATTTGTATTATCCACATATGAGTTTCCATTTATCCTAGCCTCGCCCTCCAAACTTGTTTTCCACTCTCGTATGTTAACATCCTCTTTAATGCCTCAAGTTTCACGGTACAATTGTAGAAAGCATTTTATTAAACCTCTCTCATTTCCACTCATGGTTATTCCACGTACGCCTATTTACTTCCCTAATTTGTCTCTGATTTAATTAATATGTTAAATCCTGAGCTCCTTGTCATTTTAAATGCGTTTGTTAAAGCTAATGATTGTTTTAGATATGGGGTTGCAGAAGCAGCGGACTCTTCCACGCCTTTTCCACCTTTTTGCTCCATCGCCTTCGTGTTGAAATGAAGGAAAAAGTCAATGTGAAGAAGATCAGGATTACGCTCCTGAGTCGTGAAACAAAATATAGGAAGATTTTAAACGAAGATGCGTTGATTAACAAATTAAAAGAATTTCCCGAGTATGATGTTAAAAGGGTAATTAATATTCTTCCCTTTATTCATTGTAATTGTACACATTGCAAACCAGATGAATTGTTGGCTCAATTAATTTACAAAACGAATATTTAAATTATAATAGGTGGCTTTTAATTGGAAAACCGACTTTGTTGAACAACTCCAAGAGATGCAGAATACAGACATTCTTATTGGCATGCATGGAGCTGGCCTGACTCATCTTTTGTTTTTACCTGACTGGGCTGTTGTATTTGAATTGTAAAATTTTAATAATTGATTTAATTAGACCTACACCTCTAAAAGCCCATTTATGTTAAAAACTAATTTTCACATTCATTTAGATTCAATTGTGATGATGCCCTTTGTTATCAAGACCTTGCTCGGTTGAGAGGGTTGAAATATTTAACGTGGAGGAATCGGGATCTTCTCTCAACGGAAGATGTGGATCCGGGAAACCCGGGGAAGAAGGAAGAGCTTTCTCATGCCAAACACACCAACTATCGCTTCGACCCGACCGAGTTCCTCTCCATCGTCAACGAGGGCGTGGAACATATCAAACTTATTGCAAAGACCAATTTTCAACATGATGAACTTTAATAATGTCATCAGCCATTCTTTTTAAAATAATACTCAACGAAATAGGAAGCATTTAACATTTTTCTAATGTTACTGACAACTTCAAAAAGACTAATTAACCGTATTAATACCATAAAAATATATATGATACCAGCAATCGGCCAGTCTCCGACTGGTTTGTAACTTCTATCCATTAAAAACTATTAAAGGGTATAAAATAGTACAAACCGTGGGTTCGATATCTGGCCCCCGGACACATTTTAAAATCATACTATGACCCTCAAACACATTTCGGGCCAACGGATTGTTACGAACTCGTAGGGAAACGGGCCCATTGCTGGTCTATCTTTATAAAGTATCAGTTTCGTAATCCGTCGACTTTTAGCTTTTACTACAACAATACGGAATCCTTCCATTATTTAAATGACGGGAGAGTTTTTTAATTAACCAATCGACACCTTTCAAAATCATGACTATGACCCAGAGTTGGGAATTTGCTACCCGAATCTGGCATTACCTGAGCCGGAACGGCGAAACAGACTCCAATTTCTCTAATACAATATGAAAAGAAATGAATCTACTTAGTGATCAATTAAAAAGGACTTTTAGTTCGAAAAGTCGGAAATCTTGGGAAATATTTTAAATTCGTTCCTATTGAAACGTTTGTCTCAAACTCAAACTCGCCAACTTTTACAAAATATTTGTGAAACTCCTCCTTGCCAAAACTCACATTGTCGCAGATTTCTTGAGGACGATTGGGTTAATTGAAAAAATTCGCCCGTCATTTTGACCTCGGGAAGATTCCGGTCAGGATGGTATTTTTTATTCAGTCCACCCTGTTGTAGTAAGAGAGAAAAGTCCCCGAACAAATTCAAAGCTTAATATTTTATAAAGGTAGATTATATAAAGAATCCTAGGGTGGGTGCATGCCTAATTGCGTATAGTTAATGAGGATTTGCTTTAATTGCCTTTTGGATTTACCGATCTGATGTTCCTTTGCTTTTTAATTAAGTGATTCATTTGCAAAAGACATGCCATGCTATCAATTACCTCAAATAGCAATGTTTCCTGTGCAAACTCATTTTAAAAGTTTGTTTGTACTTAAGTATTTACATGTTTGTACACGTTGGTTTTTGTTAAGGTTTAATTTTATTTACCTTAATGTTATTCGTAAGAGAAGATTGCGAGGTCCCTACTTTTTTAATTTACTATTCATATTACGTTTTTTTGTTTGTTTGAGCTACGATGTATTCCACGTACGCTAATGATAAGTCGGACAAGCTCATCTTCCTCATCAATGCAACGATCGTGATCATTTCATATAATTTGTGATATTTGATTAAGAAGTTGGAAAGGATTCGGGAATTCATTTCAAATGAATTCTGACTTTTATTACTACTCCAATTCTTGACATTAATTTCTTGCTAAGCTCTGCTCAGCTACTTACTTTTACATTTTATTCCATTAATGATCGGTCTTAACCTTTTGGATTACTTCATACAAAAAACTACTTTTGTCTCTTGAGCATTTTCTTATGGGGCTTAAGGTTTTTACCATACGGCTATATGCTTACATTTGAATTTAACTATTGTTAGAGAAGGAAGAAGAAGTTTGTATAGCTAATGGTGAATGCGGTCGGCTGATGGTGATAGGAAGTGTTTAATAGAACGGTGCAGTATTCAAATGTAATTTCCTATAGTCAAAAAATTGAGTAAAGGATTTGAACTCGTTGGAAGAAGCTACTCATTTTCATTGTGTTGGGTCCTTGGTGATTGGCAATACATTCCATTCCTCATTACAACGTCACGAAGAGGTTCACCGTTGTTGAATCGCACGAAGGAGCCGTAGGTAAAGCAGATGAATTTGATGATACGAAGACCTCCACGCATCAAGATGGTGCAGGTTGGCTTAATGAGGATGAATATGATTATTATTATTATTGTTATTATATTCCCACTTTACAACACCATTTGACTTCACCTCCCTTCTTGAGTGGACTGGGTAAGTTTGAATTTTATTTTAACCATGTAATCCTTCTCCCCATCTCATGATCAAATGGGGGTAGATGGAGTGGAGTTTGAGTTTGAAGATGTTTCCAGATCTTTATCTTCCTTGATTCGAATCATGACCATTTAAATGAAAGAGGAAAAAACGGTGTGGTATGGCCATCCGTTTATGGACCTCCTCCTCTCCTCGACTCATCTTCGGCCTATTCATCTAGATAGAAATCTGGCTCTAGTGGTGGTGTGAAAAAAGGAGGGTTTTACGGGAAAGGAAGTTCCCTTTCCGGAGGGTCCGAATCTTCTATACGTATGCCTTCCTATGGACCATCCCTCAAATAGTCTCTTTGACACTTATTCCCACACTGAGGACTCCTGTCTCTTTCCTGAGCCACAATTAAGGAATTCTCACTTTTCCGCGTGTGGCTGGAGTGACCCCTGGGAAGGGAGACAATGTGGGAAGAAGAACACATCTGCTCGTTGGGAAGAAGGGACTCGTGAAGCTGATAATCATGACCCATTCTCCATCATTTATCATGGGATCTTAGGATCGAGACGGGCTACTAGAGAAGAACACTATCTCTATTCCTTAATTCCGTGTAGGGGAAGGACCGTCCTTCTGTCTGTTTGTTGTGTGATGTCCTATAGGCCCCGATGGCCACACCGACGACTCATTTCATAATAATAATAACTTACCTTTTCCATCTCCATTGTAGTGGGAGCATTGAAATCCCCGTGCCATCCTCGCCACCCCGAAGGTCTCCGACCACGACGGTGAGCCCAAAATTGCTCACCTCAATAATGAAGACATTTTAATGGGGACGAGGGAGGCTTTTATTAAAATCCGTCGGAGCAGAACGGGGAAAGTTGTTAAATGTTAATCCTGGACTTTAGGAGAGCCTTCTGTTTGCATCTCTATTTCTTTCTTTATATTATCTGTTCGTGGGGCTTGGACGGTTGTTCGCTGCCCTATAAATCTTCCTACTGATTTTGATCATTTTCCCTCCCCATTGACAAAAACGACTTCATTTGCTTTCCCTCGTCTTCCACACACTTCCCAACACTTTGGACTCCGGGCTTGAATATTATATGGATAATGCATTTTTCCTCGAGCAGGAGGCGAAATTAAACCGAAGCATATGAGTCTAATCTCCTATCTTCCCCTTACCCATGTATAATTCCTCCCAGCCTGCTCCTCTCCATTTTAAAAGATTAGGGAAATATTTAATGGGGATAACTCCCATAAAAATCTAATTAATAAACTGAAATAAAAACACTCTTTAAAGTATTTACTTTTTAATTGGACCCATAATAAAATCTCCCACTGCTGCTCATTCCCTCATCAATGTTTATGGCACTTTTACATTCTTTTATTTCCATTTTTGGAGAGAAACTCTTACCAGAGGTTCTTAAGGGCTAAACTTAATCTTGGTAAAGGATTTACGTTTTTCTCCCTGGGTCTGGTGAATGAGGCCTTGCGACATTATGAGGCATTTAGAGATAGAGGGAAAGGTAATCAAATGACGGGAAGCTTTGGAGAATGGGGAATGTGTCATTTTGGGAAAATCCATGGAGTAATTTGGTTAAGCTCCTGTAAATATAAGTGTTTGGAAACACGCTCACTACCCATATCCATCCAGACATAAGGAGTAAAAGATGAGTCAAGGAAAAAAAGTGTAGTTGATTAAGGGAAAGGGGAGAAAAATAGAGAGGAATTAGGGAAAGGGAGAATGTGGATTAGCGAGGGAGAAAGGGACCGACTGTCCTTTTTTCTCTCTCCGACTTATTAAGAGGGCTTCGCGGAAAGTAGTTAATAAATGGGAAGTGGGGGGAGGATCCACAGGTGTAGGGAATCATGGAGAGTAATTTGTCCGGAGTGGTTTAATTTCCCGATATTGATAGCTGGTTTCGGAGGGAGCCTGTTGTGTATATAAATTTGTAGAGAGGGGCTTAGGTCTCGTAATGAGTATTTTATTCAGGCGAGGGGGGATGGGTGATGGGGCTCGCTAATTTATTCCATTTGAAGAGGCACGGAATTCGACAGTTTCCCGCGATAAAAACATTTATTTTTGTGACATGGAAGTCCCGGGAGAGGCTATTCGCACACGGCTCCGCCTCAGCTCCCGAATCGGGGAAGCACAACAAGATAATTTAGACGTTTGAAGCCATGCCTCACTGCCTTCCCCCTCTCTCTCCGCCCGTTGAATGTGAGCATATAAATGCATCCTCCGCTCTCCACATTTATTTTATTACACACATATTAGATTGCATTTAGGAGGCGGCACGGAAGGGCCCGCCATTCCTCCAAACACCCGACCCTCCTCAGAGACCCACCTAATTTAACGCTGTATGCTAAGAGATTAAATTGGGAAAAAGTGGGGATGCGGAACGGGCGGGTTGTGCCCTCCGCGCCCTGCCGCTTCCCAAGAACACCTAAATCACCGCTCATCTTCACTCTCTCAATAAAAGTAGGAATCAAAAGGGAGGAAAATCCGGAGGAGCTCCTGTGCACGGAATTACATCTCCCGCTGGCCCAGTGTTTCCGTTGAAAAACTCCTCAGCCCTCCATTGTCACTCCGCGATGGGCGTGAGTGAGTAATGGCCCACCGCTCATGCAAATGAGAGAGACCAGTAGCTGACCACGTTGGCTAATCCCAAACCCGTGAATTGTTAATTCCATTTAATCGGCCAGGTTGCTCTCATCGTCTGGAATGCACGTCACCTTCAACCCTTCCCAGTCCCGGTTCCCCGCCGGTGCGGAGTCCAGCGGGGAGGCCGTCGCGTCCTCCGTCCCCTGGTGACAAAGTTAAGGTGTCATCGGTGGAAGTTCCCTCCTCCGGAGCCCCTATCTCCTCCGCTCATCTGATGGGGATGGCGATAGGGGATGAGTGATGGCGGAGGACGCGGAAGAACAGATTCCTCTCACACCTGTGAACTCCCTTCGCCGCCATTCCTTTTCGGGGCATCCTGGGAGAGCCAAATTCAATCACTTGGTCTCCAATAACAATGAGGTTTAATGAGCGGCATCCTCAACACGGAAGGAGCGTATTGATTCACGTTCTCGGCCCACTTCATTACCCTCTCCTTCTTTGGAAGAGGATGATGGACGGATTCCCAGCTCCCTGTCTTGCCGCGTGGGTGGCTCTTCTCCGTGTCAAATGAGTATAAAAGGTGGTGAGGAGGAGGGAGGGCCGTAAATTGGGAGAGACAAAAGGAGGCTTGGCTTAATAACAGGTCATCTTCACCATTCCGCGTAATTGAATCTGAGATGAAAGGTCGGCGTGGTTGAGGAACGGCTTCCAGCCCCACACCGCCTTCTAATTCGCGGTCGGCTGAGGGAGGAATATGAATATACTCCGAGGGTCCATCCGACCCCATTCTATTCCTTGGAGAAGGAGGAATGCCGGGCCCATGGAGAAGACGTGGTAAACCGGTCGAAGGAGACCTCAAGAGACGATTTGAATAATTGATCAGTTGGAAGTTTAGAGCTAAATGCTCACTTCGTCTCTCGTAATGGCCCACTCCTGAGCCGCTAATATGAAAAGTGGTTCCTCTCCGGGAATTATGGAATTATGATGAGTTGCCGTAATAATAGACGGAGGTTGGGTACAAAGAGGAGCCGGCAAGTCGAGAGAACCTCCAAAGGACTGCTCTACAAGTAAATGGCTCATTACCAAAGCCCTCCACATCAATCCTCAGGATTTTGAGCGGATATTAATGTGCTCTCTTCAGGTAACTCCAATTTCAGATTCAATTCCGGATCACCGCGGACGGAGAGGAATTACTTTCTCGAAGGGATACGACAACTCTCCATTCCTTCCCAATGAAATTTCTAAATGTTTGAAAGCCACAGGAAGTCAAGAAGAAATTTATGGGGTAATAAATTAAAAACCTGTCCTTTTTGTTTCATTACTAAGGGCCCTTCTCGCTCCCCATGTTTGCGGAGCCCTTCTCAAAACCAACACACGGACAGCCAGGCCCTTGTTATGCTTACCTTCTCTCCCACCTAATGAATTCGGACTTGGACGGAGAGGATTATTAATCGCGAGATGCATGCCCTCGCGCTTTGATTCCTTCATATCCTTCAAGGAACAACGGTGGATTAAAAATACAGAGACAAATACTGTAGAGATGAGTTATTCTCGCGTATAAATCAAGTCACCTTTCTCCCTAAGCTCCCACCTTCTCCCAGCTACTGTCTTCCATTATCCTCACCCATCTAATCCGACCGGAGCTAATGACACTATAATAATGGTTCCTCCACAATAATTGCCCTCGCACACACACACATCCATACACATATTATATGAAAAGCATTCTTGGAGTTATTAATCGAGGTGAGTGGACTCAGAAGTGTCACGCTCGAAATTATCAACACGTAACGGAAGGGAGTAAATTGAAGGGTCTCTTACGACTCCCAACATTGTCCCACCCTTTAATTCCAACTCATTACTTTTTCAATTTGGAAATCAATTAAGGAGGAGGAAAGGAAACCGCGGAGCAAGACATTAAACCACATTAAAAAAGATGTGGCGTTGGCCCACATCCTTCTACGCCCTCCACAGGACTCATCTCCGACACGAAAAAATGAAGATTCATATTCCGCTCCTGAGTCTCACTTCCCTTCAAATTGCCATTTCCCCCCATCATGAGTCTTATGAATTTCTTAATAACTTTTGCGGTTCGCCAGGCTCAGAGAGCACCGGAGGTCGCCCTCTGTAAACCGCATAATATTTTCAAAATTCGATTCCAAAATTTACGGCAGAGTAAAAAAATAATTTGATCACAACCAGTCCGGCATCCTTTGTTTACCAAATTCCGCTCTTTATTAAGAAAGGAGAAGGGAAAAAATGAGAGCGGCGTTGGAAATTGGATAAAGGGGAAGAGATTAAAAGTCAGGGCGAGACTTTTGATTTGATTTTTTTAGAAGGCGGGGTTCGAAATATTACATTTTCAATATCAATATCGAGGAGGAGAGGAAGGAAAACACATTTTAGTGCTTCAAGTTGTTGAATTGGAAATTTCTTCTCCGCCTCCACACTCCTTCTACTTTCAATTACTTTTCCATCTCTTTTTTATTAAATTTTCCCCTAAAGGACCACAACATACGGGATATTGCTACAAGAGATAGTCGTAGGCTTTAACTATTACGAGCCAATAAAAAAACCGCATTAGAAGAGCCATGTAAAAATGGTGAATTTGAAGGCTTTCCCATTGTCCCCTGCTCTACATAGTTGTGGTTGTTGAAGTGGGAGGTAAGAAAAGTCCTCGACGACATTCCCTTCCCTTCTTCATTTAATGATAGGCGAGGATAATTGTGAGCTTGGGAAGTCAAAATAATGACATTTCCCCTCAAAAGACATAATAGAGGAAAAGGTGTCTGTTTGGGATCATTTCCTCCGTTGAAAATGTTGAAATGGGCTCCGTGAGAAGAAGGGCATAATGCTGGCTGTGTGGATTGGGGTGGTCCTCTCCACTTCCCTGTAAACCATGTTGTTGTACCAGAGAGAGATCCATCCATCTCGCATTTGTAAATAGCACTCCTGTCCCCCATGTCTTGCTCATGGAAGGAACAATGGGGGCGGGAGAGGATGGCGCGAATAACGTCGTTAATTAATCATTCCTCCGCCACATGGCCCCTCATTACCATGAAAGTGCGGCCCTTGAGAGATCGGAGGTCATTAGGCGAGAGGATTAAGAGGGCGGAAGGAGAGTCATTGGGAGAGGAAGAAGTGCCCGGGAGTCGGCGGCCGTTAAAAGGAGTCCCGAGCTCCTCATTTCTCTCTTCCTTTTCAATCTTCTCTTTTCCCGCATCGTTTTGCAGATTTACACTACGGAGAATAGAGTTGTGTAAGCCGAGGGAGCCTTATAAGCTTCCGCCGCCCCGTAATCGGATCTTCCGGAGGAGGAATGAGACGGATTCGTATGGGGGAAAGAGTTCGTTATCGTTAGGACGTCGGATTTGATCAAACTCTGTTCTCTGCTAGCTATCCAATTACATGGTTGAGTGAAGTGGAGTTCTTGCTCCTCTCGCCTCCTTCACTTGACGCTCTCCTTCTAAATCCCGGCATTCAATTCAGGCAATTTGAGACGAATCCCCACATTAGAACACTATGTTCCCTCCCTCCGCACTCTCCCAATGAGCTTCGACCAGAGGACCCTATTTATTCTTAATCTCATCTCCAATACGATGAATAAATTATTCCACTTACATCCATCATCCGCTCACTCGCCGTCGACCCCACTTACTCCCTCCGTCTCGCTCTCATCGAATTATCGCCAAACCACCCACCTCCATTATTCTCCCAGGTATCCCGATCAAGAGCCCATTATGTGATCGGAGAGACGGAAGAAGAGAGTGAAAGAGATTGGCCCGCATGCGGTCATTGATCAACTTGTGTGATGCAATTAGCTTTAGAATCCGAGGTGGCCGATTGACACCCCGCTCAAGTGCCCTCGACGTCAAGAGTGGAGGAGTTGACTAATTGAGATCTCCTCCCCTCCCAATAATAATCATAATGGAGAGTGAGGACTAGGAGTCCCTGGGATCATTAAAATGTCCTAACTGTCCTCATAAAACAAATTAAGGGCAGAGTTATTCCCTCACATGACAATGACACGGGGGAGAGGTCGTGAATTATGAAGTTGGGAAGATCGCGAACCTGGCCCCCCACACTCGAAGAAATGAATTAAGGAAGAGACGACGACGCTAATTGACTCATTCCCTCCTA
Organism: Neelides folsomi; assembly: GCA_034687125.1. Lineage (NCBI taxonomy): Eukaryota > Metazoa > Arthropoda > Collembola > Neelipleona > Neelidae > Neelides > Neelides folsomi. Next base: position 322,397 of record JAQGBZ010000010.1, on the reverse strand, counting down.
TTTAACCAACACACATCTTTGGCCCAATAAAAACGTAGGTATTGGAGATAACATACGATGGAGCCTACACCTAACAAAGTGTTAGAAAATGTGTATGGGATAATTTACAATGGTCAAAGTGGCCCAAGTCGAGGTGAAGTCTTTCCTTTACATCTTAATTGAATTGATTCATTTTATTATGTAAAACTTCTTTCTATTCATGTTATATTTTCTACTCGTCATTTTCAGCTCTAACCTGGGGAGTTTGAGTTTGTCGAGTATTTACATACCATTTTGCCCTCCGCTGGGTCTTTTATGCATGTTCTCATGCATATTCACGAATGTTTCCTTTCCGACAATTCACGCTTACGCAGTTCACTTCCCCATGAAGGGAGTTTGGACCATGAAATTACTGGTTTCTCTATTTGTTCTTTAATTGCAAAGAGAAGTCGTTAGATTCCGAGTGGCAAGAAAATTGTGTTAAGGAAAGCCATACTTACATATAATCCATCAAAAGTTTTCCATAAACTTTTCCCGCACCAGGCAATAATGTTATTGCACTCTCAGTTTCGTGATTTATGAACCCCGAACCGGGTTTATTATAAATCGGAAGAAAAATAGGAATTGACGAGTAAATGAATGAAGTGTCAGGAAGGGGCTGGGTTCGTGGTTCACGATATGAGATGGCACATATACTTATAAGGGATTCATTGTGGTCGAAAGGGGAAATCTGCTTGGATGGGTTTTTCGAGGGAGTGAAATTGAGTCATTGCCCTGGGTTCGCTAAATAAATTAGGGGAGTCAAAATGGCAAATCAAAGTGTAATTGAAATGAGCTCCTCTCCCATAATCTCACCAGTGTCGAACAAGCAATTCGGCTAATGAGGTTAATTCGGAGGGGAAAACTCTCTCTCCCTTCTCTATTCTTTTCCCCCACGTCTCTCCGAATTTCACTCAGCCCTGTCATGTATCCCCAATGTGTAATCCCGCATAGATTTCAGCCCATCCTTGTGATCTTTCCTCTCTCCCGTTGGCTTCTTTTTTTTTTAATGAATCAGACATGGTTCGGGTTCCAGGTGATCCGCTTTGTCCGGTGGCTGTGAAATAGGTGCGAAGATTCAGGGATGTTCACTCGGTTCATTAGAGGATCCTTCGACGTCCCACTTCGTCTTCGTCACGGTGATCCATCACTCGGGTCCTCCCGTCCTCATTGAGGGTGATTGAAGGGAAGTCGGGGGCTCCCCAAGGGTGGCCGGGCCCTTTTCAACCTGCCACTCGTCATCCTCCTTCCTCACCTCGACCTTCTCCCAATTGAGGATTGAGGAGAATTGGTGTGGGAATTTTTCCTCCTCCCCTGTCACCTTCAACATCTCCACGTCAATTATTATAAATAATAAATAGTAGGAGGAGGATAAAAAGCGGATCCTCGGCAGGGACATTGTTGGACCGGACAAAGATCCTGTCCTTCCTCTCAAAATCTGTCTACATGTTCGGAGCAAAGTAGTAGCATGTTTATGTAAATAGAAGAGCTGGAAGAGGCAGGCGGAGTCAAAGGAAGAGATCCTTTCTGACAAGAAGTCGAAGGCACGTCGTTGAATCCGGTTGCTCTCCATCCCATCGCCCCGTCACTCATCCCATCTGCATACTAAAGAGGCCGTGAAATAATTTCACATAAATGCTGGCTGACAGTGGAGGCTAAGACCCGAGGAGTGTCAGGAATTAGCGCAGCGTCGGCTCAATTTGTGATGGAGAGTCCGCCCTCATTACAATTACTCATTCCCATTCGACACGGCAATAATTTAGATGGGGATCTTTGGGGAGTCGGTGGGGCGAGGACGGGGAATTGGGGGGAAAGGCCCCATCCTCATTTCCCCACTAATCCAATTCGTTTCTCATCGGGGCGAGGGTCTTTGGTGGGTCGGGTGATTTGTGAATTATGAATTACCTCTCTGGGCCTCCATAGGAGTGACAACTGGGATGGGAGTTGATATGCCCATGTAATCTATGCTTAATATTCCTGTAATAATGAAATTGTTGTTGGCCACACAGGGAGGAATAGCCGAGCCTTCCCACTCACTCTACGATTTACGAGGCAGGGAGGAGGAAAACTTCACCCACCATGGAAATGAAGACGTCTCTCGCCCTCACACTCTTAATTGGCTCCGAGTTCCGAGGATGTTTTAAATATTTACTTCATCTCGCCGAGTGGACAACGGGGAAAGACGTTAAACATCGCTCATCCTATAATAAAAGCGCGGAAAGTCGGGGGGAATCCCGGGGTTGGAAAGACTGTAAAGTTCCGAGCTTCCAAACTGCGAGCACCAGATTTGCTCAAGTACGAAGATAACTGTACAGAAGTGGTTGGGAGTTTGGAGGAGAACGTGCAATATATGTCCCTGTTATTAAAAGGAGTAATTCGGAGTGGACAGTGGGCAGATGGGTTTGGGCCAGCTGGGCCCATTCGGAAGACGATGATGCCCGCCTCAATTTATTTCCTCCACTCGTGGAATAACGATTTCGGGGAAGGGCGAGGCGGGTAAGCCCGCTCCCATGAATCACGTCGGTTTGGAGGAGGGAATTCGAGCGAGGGAGAGAATTCCGGGGATTTGAGAAGCTGAAGAGATGTCAAATGGTCCGAGAGGCCGTGAGAGCCTTCCGCTCCTTCCGACGTTCCCTGTCGAAATCGGAGCTTAGGCTGTCTTCGTCGAGTTGGGCCTTCATCTCTCAAACGGTATCTTAATGGGCGGCGGGCCCTCCCGTTAAATTTTATTCGGGGACGAGTCGGGGCAAAGGAGTGGGCGAAGTTAATTCCCCATTCTGCCCGCAGACCCTTTATGTTTCCTCTTCATTTTTATTTTGAGGAGCGGAGAGGCCGTTTTGAAAAATGACTTTTTGATTCTATTTGGGTGTGTCGGGGAATAAGGGATTAGCCGTGGTCGGTGTCCCTGAGGAACCCTCGCTTCCCCACAATCAAACCCCTTTTAAACTCAATTTGACACACCTCATTTTTACTCTGCACCTCAAACAATGAGAACCATTGTCTTTAACCGCCCGCCCGTCCAAACTACCGGATTAACAAAATGAATCCTTCTTCCTCATGCAATCCCTTCCCTAATTTAATTCACCCTATTTAATTGACCAAGCTTTAATTTTACAAATTAGACAAATACAAGTGTGAGAATTATTTCCACCATCCTACACGTTTCCGTTGCGCTCCCTGCTTATAAACCCATTTATTTTAAAATCATATACCAAGTTCCTCCACAAATTCATTTCAAGCCCATTTCCTTCACGCCTCTTAACCTATCCCTTCTCCCCATTACAACTCTTAACATTTGCATTTTTAAGTTTTTGTTTGGGAAATTATGAATTGAATTACTGCAGGTGCTATTCAAATACACATTAACCTCGTAGGTTATTTAGATTGAAATATTTGAAAAATTAATAAGGCGTGAATGATTTACATGATGAAATTAAATGGGAAATCGTAAAAATTTAAGAATTCTGAAGATGAAAAACCATATTAATTCATCATGATGATTTAGAATTAAGAGCTAAAATTCTTCTCATATTTTTAATAAACGACCCGTAAAGTCAATTACAGTTTTTAATCACACAAAAAATTAACTCACTTCTTCTTCCTCACATTATGTATTCCCATACTTAAAAACACATTACGTATAAGTATTTAATTACTTAATATAAATTCTAAACTAAAATTTTTGCTTTATTCACAAATTTATTACTAATGTCCAACAACTTCACATTTTATCGCGTACATTTTTACCATCCATTGTGCATAAAAAGTTAGTAAATTAATATCTGAACCAAATACTATTTATTACACATGCTACGATCACGATGAAATTTGATCCCACTATTGAAAATTATAATTTTTTATAATTTGTAATCCAATCTTATTTGCAAAACAAGATTTGAAGATCCAAAAAAAATTGAGAGTTTCGATCAAGTCATGCTATAATCCCATTTGCTAATTAAAACTATAACATATATATATATATTAATTTAATAACTTGAGTATATGAAGAAGGCATAATGGTTTGTCTTATTATATTCTTATGGGGGCGAAGGTGTTAGTTTGGGAGTGATTAAGAAGGTGATCGAGTGATGATGAGGTTGTATCCTTGGTGGAAGAAGGAGGGCTGTTGATGGGCTCATGTGAATATATTACTCGTCTCGGGTGGAGCTGAAGGGGGTGGAGAGCCGCTGTGGAGAGGCGGGCTGGGCGAGGAGGAGGAGTCCGCAGCTTCAGAGACATGAGGGCCTTGTCAACAAGGGAAAACAACTCATAATACTTCTGCTCCTTCCCGAAACACCTCATCCGGCGGATTCTGGGGTTCGGGAGGAGAAAAGGAAAGAGAGCGGCGCTTCTGCTCAGCTTCGACCTGTCTCTCCCTATAATTGGAGACAGCGGACAGGTTGGAAGGCACACTCGTGTCCCCACTCTCGTGCACACTTCTCCCCAGCATGCTCGTCACGACCGACGTCGGGTGCGGGGACGAGAGCGACATGGAGGAGTCGGCGGCGGCAACCCGCATCCCGCCCTCGGCCGCTACGGACTTTTCCATTGCGGCGATAATCGGAAGGGACGGGGCGGCTCGAGAGACACCGGTTGGCAAAGGGAGGATGACGCTCAAAAACCGTCGGCCTGCCTCTTCCAACATTCGTCCACTCGGTAAATAAAAACTTTTTTGACTTGACTATTAATCTAGATTAATACTCACTTTATTATATATATTAGTACAAGTTATATATCTACGTACATTCTTTTCCTCCTCTGTTAAATATTCAAAAAATGTTTAAATAGTTCCATAATTTTATCATGAGGGGGTATGTAATGAGTAAGTGAGATGGACGTGAAAGCCGATATGTTCAAAGTGCTCTTCATTCCATTGGAAGAGCTACAAATCAAAAGTTGATTCCCCACTTGTCTGATCGAGAGTTTCAGGAGTTGACCTGTGAGCTCATTCCCGGACTGACAGGGTCCATTCCTTCCATTACTCATCCCATGCAAGTCGGGTATTAGAGAAGGGGGGATGTTTAATAATCTTCCCCCGGACTCGCGGAGTGTCATTATTAAGAGATTAATCCTCCCTCATCCTTCCGCTCACAACCCTCGGAACAAATAAGTTAAATACACAGATGCACAGACCTCAAGGAACAATTACACGGCCGTTTTCCACAAAACAAAATTATGTGTCCATAACATACCATCATCATACATATATTAGACATTGGAAGAACAAAGAGCCGATGCCGTTCGTCTTCTTACTGCTACACATATGCTGAGCCAACATTGACATTCCTTATGAGCTCTAAAAAGAGGCATTGAAATTATCCCAAGCTCCCCCCCATTACACCCAACTTACACATCTAATCTCATTCGAACACATGTAATGGGAGAGGAATAAGAGCGCAATTAGGCTTCTCCTCCACTTTTTTACGAGGGACTTCATTTGGTAATTTGGGAAATTGGAAGAGCTCAGCGCCATGCAATCCCATTTTCGCAATTTGCATGTGCAAATTACCTCGGGACGGAGGAACAAATGAACAAAGTATGGACGAGAGTCGTTAAAAGTAGGAGCCTTCACGGCCTCGCGTGAAGGATCATCCTCACACAAACCGCCACTTCCCTTGGTGTACAATCATGAGGATAAATGTATCGACGTGCATGCACGATGAAAGAAAGGAGGAAAAAAATGCTGCGTTTTTATTTCCACAACCTTCTACTTTGTGATTCGTAAAGTGATTTTGTTTTATGGGATTCATTTAATGTGAAATAACAATGTAAATTCATATTCATGCCCCTATTCATGTCTAACATCTTTCCTCATGTTATTCTAATGGGACAGAGAAGTTTGTGGAGGCGACGGCAGGAGGAATGCTCCGAATGGTGGATTCACCCGACTCGGCCGAGGGATTAAGCCGCCCGCGTGCCGTCCGATCCCCCGAATTCCCCTCGTCCACGTCCGACTCTCATGACACCATTGAGGTCGTGGGGGAGGAAGAGAAAAGCGAAGGAGGAAGTTCGCCTAAAACTCGCTCCGCGGCCGCCTCGCCCGCCGACTCCCCGTCAAAAACCCCGAAAAATCCCATGCTGTTGGAGAAATGCAACTGTGAAGAACTTCGCCATGTCGTTTGCCACCTTGAGACGAAGGAGCTCTGGGACAAATTCCATGATTTAGGAACCGAGATGATCATCACGAAATCCGGAAGGTAAAATTTCATTCCATTGTTGAACATGGGAGGATGAGTAATTTCATGCCTCTCCATATTTAATATAAAGATGGAGTCTATTACAATTTTCATTAATTTCCCACTCGAAAGTACTTCAGGTTAATATGATGAATCATGGTTGTTCATCATGGCAAAGAGGTCCACATGTATCCATTACGGTTGTCACTGGATGGTAATAATGGTGGGAGTATGAGATTACATGTGACATGGAGTTCGTGCTCTCACCTTGCGCCACACTCTCCATTTCCTCATACTTCTCAGTCTCAATTAGATGGATTAACAGCGTCTCATGAGGGTATGTTGCTCAACGGGTTCCGTGTGGGACGTGGGACATGGAAAGTTGGTAATTGGCTCTTGAAGAGGGCGAGGCTCCTCCCGGACGAGCCCTCCAACATCCGGAATCGGTCGAGTTACGTGTCCGAGTGTGAGGACGATTATCATCTTCATATAAACATCATTATCTTATTGTGATATCCCCCCTCCTTCATTGCATGCTTCCCATAATGAAACTATAAATTAGAAACCGCCTAAAGTCTCCATTACCCCTCCGAACCTTTTCAACCGCTCCATGCAAGGGGAAAAGAATATCCACCCCTATTTACATTCTAATAGTCCTCTGAAGGAGAATCTGATTAGACTTTTTATGGCGGTGGAGACTTGACTCGAGAAAAACGCTATTCACACAGACGAATCTCCCTCATTATCCGCAATTTGGATAATTTGAAGAGAGAGATTTTCAACAAGGGGAATAACTAAAAGATAAAACCTCTCTCTCCAGATTCCATGTATTAATATACGCTTTAGATCCAACATCACCACTCGAAGAGGCCTGGTTCATAATAGATGGAAAAACTTTGAAGCCTCGTCTCGCCTTCCCCTATCAAATTGGATTTAAGAGCCTTCGTTTTCCTTTTTTACACAAGTTGATAAGTAATTTGATAGACAGATGTGATACAACAACGCCCCAACTTTCACTTGCTAAACTTTCCAAGCCTCGTGGAAATGGAGTAAAATTCTCATCCACTTTCCGCGGATGGAATTGGAGAAATAGGGAAAAGGCTCAATAATCGGGAAAGTGTGCAGTTGAGCGAGGGGAGTTGATATAGGGAGGAGATTTGGGAATGGGAATTGATATGAGAAAAAAGGATGATAAGGGTGAAGGCAGTGGCGGGCATTAGCCATGAATGTTAGATAGAGTAAGTGAGGGTAAGTGACATCCTTCACATCAACATCATAATCATCCCTTAACTCAACTCGACCTCTCTCACAAAACTCATCCTAATTAAATTTTCTTTCCTTAAATATTCATCGAGGTGAAATATTCATGGGGAGCTCTTTGTGTGATCAGAACATAACGTCAGCCCTTCTGTAAATTCATCTCCCTGCTCTGCATCATCTTACCAAAGAATGTATGAAATGGAATGTGTCTTTCCTTACTAATGAATACGTTTCATCTTCGCCTATGCTTACAGATATACTAGCTAGTATAATACTTGAGTTAAATATGCATTTATGTACTTGTATATCTTTAGGTTTATGAATTTGTCGCTTTACTTCTATTAAAGTCAGGGCTCAAGAGATGTGACTTTGTAGATGTGTAGTAAAACAGGAGATTGTTAAATAAAATATTACTTCTTCATTTGCTAACATTGCATTAGTTTGTTTATCACACAATGTTCTCTAATACCATTATAAATTCACTATTAAAGTTTCACTATCTTGAGAGAGTGCATATTTTTATTTATCCAAATATGGTTTATACATATTTATATGTAGTTATGTAGTTAAATGTTAGAAGCTTTGCATTTGTTCAAGTGAAAAAGGGAGATCGCTGAAATATTAAAATGATCTTTTTGATCGTGAAAGAAAAAGGCCCGAAGTTGAAAGAGTGAAGTTTTGAGAGGAAGGAATTCGTTTCTCGGGTTGTTCAGTTTTTCTTTTCCGATTCCGAGTTTGTGTTCGTCATAAGGAATGTTGAGATGGATATTTGGGATTGGGCGAAAGTTCATAATTGATGGCGGAGAAAGGCGGGAGAGAAGGGAATGGGGTGGAGAAGTGGGAGAACTTCCTCAATGAAATTTGTATGAACCTCCCATCATTCACGGAAGGATCTCTTTGGGAAAGTGAGAACTTGCGAAGCTTTTACCCGGATGAAATATGTAGGAGCGGAGGTGAGGCCGGTGGGTCCGAGCTTTCTTTTAAATCGGAATTAAGTATTGGTGGGAGAGATATTATTTGAGGCGGGTGCGGGGCGCGGCACTGCGTCGGCCTCCTCCTCGGTGATCAATATGGGGATCCATGATCCCGAACGCGGGTCTCTCCGCAACCTCACGGAGTGTTGGGGAAGAAGGCGAGTCTGAGCATATGGGAAGTTGCTCAATTTCTCCCTCTCATTATTTCTCAGCTCAACAGAGTTTTCCTGGCGACACTTCTCGAGATTAATGGGCCATCTCAGGAGTTGAGGTTGGATTTATCGGCCTCGAGCCTGCCAGCCCGAGCTTCCATTAACAGCTCAGTTTGGCAGATAATTCCCGTGTGCCCACCCGGCCGTCTCGCCGCCTTTATCTCAAACCACTCGAGTCTCCGAGGGAGGGGGAAGTGGCGAGTGAGGAGGAGGGAGGAGAAAACCCGACCATTTTTCCCCATTTTTTGACAAGGCGGAGCGGATCGTTAAACGGGGAAGAAGCTAACGAGTTTGGTTCCCCCTCCTCCCACACTCATATTTCATCTTATTATTATCCTCGGAGGTCCCGGGTTAAGTGCCGCAATTTCCCTGTCCAGGAAATGAATCTTTGATGATATTCTTCCAGGCGGATGTTCCCGACCGTGAGAGCCTCCTTCTCCGGCCTCTGCCCCGACCAGAGATACGCCGTGCTTCTAGACATTGTACCTGTAGACAACAAGAGGTATCGCTACGCCTACCATCGATCCTCGTGGCTCGTTGCGGGAAAAGCCGACCCGCCCGCTCCCGCCAGAGTACACATTCACCCCGATTCTCCTTTTAATGGGGAGCAGCTGAAGAAGCAAGTCGTGAGCTTCGAGAAAGTCAAACTTACAAATAACGAAATGGATAAAAACAGCAATGTAAGCAATTTTCAAACATTCTGCTTAAATTGGCAATTTCTAGCTCCCAATGTGGTTTTTTAATTGACAATGTTCTAATGATTATTTATTTGATCAACAGCAACTAGTGTTAAATTCTATGCATCGCTACCAACCGAGAGTTCATCTTGTAAAATGGCGGGAGGGAATGATGGGCAACGGGAACTTTCTCTCTGAAATTGAATCAGAGCTTTTTCGGACTTTCATCTTCCCAGAGACAGTATTCACGGCCGTGACGGCGTACCAAAATCAATTGGTAAGATATCTCTTTTTCTTCATTTATCCTCTCGAGCAATTTCTCTCCTCAACTTCCATTTACTCTGACTTCATCAACTTGATGTTCGAAGTGTGTTCCGACCAGCACACCTGTTTTTTCCCCCAACTTATTTGAAATGCGTGGTGTGCAAAAAATGAATTTACGGCTCTGAAAGTCCAATCTCAGGTTTGAATCCTCACGGTTGGTCAATTGGGAGTCGAATTGTGAAGGATGTCAAATTAGAGGAATCGAGGTGGACGGGGATTGAACAGTAGCTTGTCAAAGAGGGAATGTGGATCCGTCTGTGAGGTCCGATTTAATTCATCAAAGGGGAATGAAGACAGCCTTCACCATTGACAGCTCACAACATCTGATAACAGAGGGTCCATAACTCATCCTCCTACTCTTTCCACTCATTGTTCTCTTGTCATGGAAGGCCTGCCCCTATATTCCCATATTCCCACCAACACCTTCCTTCACACTCTGTGGTGGTTAATCATTGTATTAATAGTCTTCCCGTATATCCATTTATCCATTTGTCGTGTCAGGCGACTGGGAAGCGAAGGAAGTTGGATTTCCAACCACGCGAACGCCACCATTATTCTCTCATTATCCCTCGTCGGAGCCCTTGGTAATGACACGGAGGAGGAAGCATTGGAGAGCCTACAGCTTCCACTTTGTTCCTCCTAATGGGAGAGAGAGACTATCATTAACATCACCCTCAAACTGCCCTTCCCCCACTTCATAATTTATGCACAGCGGAGGAGGAAGTCCTTGGAATGCGGGGAAGTCTTCAGACACCCGGGTGGCCCAATTACCCGACAAACACACATTTCCACAAGATGAGGAGTAACACGACACGGAGAAGGATCATGGTACAATAGGACCACCGATAACACGATGGAACAGATGAAACTCCTTTGGATACACTTCAATACAACTCCCATACAACCCCCACCCATGTCTTATTCTCCCATACATTTCTTATGGATCTCTCATGTACACAAATTGGATATTTTGAGCATCCACTTTAATCTTCGTTTCCTCTGCTCGTCTCCTTACAATAAGCATATATGGTACAGTTTATATCAGTATTATACATCCGACACTTATGCATTCAATATGTGAGTAATGAGGTAGCGGAATATTTGGGATAAGATATGGAAGTATTGCATTACCCAGGCGGGCATTTGGTTGTATGAACTTAAGTGTTGAAGTCGGAGTGCGGTGGTAGATAGCGTCGTATCGTATCCAGAGGAAAGCTTTTTGAAGCTGAAAGACGATATGAGGAAGGGCAGAAGCTGGGAGAGTAAATGGAGTAGGAAGATGCATCAACTTGGCTTTATACTGATAACTTCACTTATGTTCTCTTCATTGTCAACAGATCACGAAGCTGAAGATCGACAGCAACCCGTTCGCAAAGGGGTTCCGCGACTCCTCCCGCCTCACCGAGTTTGAGAGGTGAGAAGTTTGATGGAAAGTCCTGGGGCGACCCTTTCCCCTTTAATTAAGCCCTGGCTCCAGTCTCAGAAGGATGAGCCGATGAAATAAGGAGTTTGTAATTAAGAGGGCAACTCTCCCGCATGTTAATTCCCAATGCCACACAGAGACTCACGCGAAGGTTCCTCCCATCTCTCCCCACTTCAACTTGTATTAACCCGAGAAGTTTCAGGGAGACGATGGAGACGATGCTCGTGGAGCAGCAGTACATTCGCCCTCCGCTCCGTCCCTACGACCCCCACGACCCAACAAACTCCCTCACCTTTGAAGAGAAAGCTCTGCTCCAAGCAAGGGCCCAACTCCTCGGCCTGCGTCCGCCCTTCAGTCCGCACTTTTCCTCACCGCCGATGCCTCGGACATCCACAGGAGACTTGAACGGGAGTCTTTCGCAGCTTTATGCCCTCAGCGCAGCCAACGCTGTGGCATCGGCGAGCAGGTCTGCTGGACAGCACAACACGCTCCCATTGCAGCTTTGGACACAATGGGCGAGCTTGCATGGACTGGCCGGCCCACTCGGCCCTACGCTCCTTGCCCATCATGCCCAAATTGCAGCCCTTGCTTCGGCAGTCAATGGACCAGACCAGTCCCTTCGCCTCCCGCGTCCCTTTTACCCGCAGGTGTCAACAGGAGGATCTTCCTACTCCTCCTCCCGCTTTGTCCCATATCCTTCACTTGGGAGTCCAAGACATCAGACGAGGAAAACTCCGTCACCCGTCGCTTCCACATCACCATCCATTCCTGATGAATCACACTCTTGAATACATTCCAAATGAAATATTTTAATTAACATGCACAAACATTATTTTATTATAATGTCAATTCCTCATCATGCATCTCTTTGTGTCGTGCTTTAACTGTGTTATCAATAGTATCAATATTTAGCATTATGTTTAGGTAAAATCCATTTTATAAGAAAATCCTTACAATTAAAATAATATGCATAATTATCATAATGAGTAATAACAAACTTTAATATACCAATAAGTATTTCTTATACATTCATCAATGTAATTAAAATAAATTCCATCAAACATTCAATTATACTATTAAAATGTAAATACTCGTAATGAGAATTAGTTAACTATATTGTAGCTAGATACATAAATACATAAAACTATGTAGTTGTACCATGTAATTTATAATGTAAGATGTAAATATTTTATGATATATGAAAACAAGTAGAAAAAGTATTGTTAAAAAACCGATGGTTGCTTATCAATTGTGTAGAGTTGTGTAGTGGAAAAGGATTTGTTAATTTTAAGGAGCCTTTTTACAGATTAGTCACAGTGTGTCGGATTGAATCAGACTATGAATTACGATTCCTTTATATGATTGTAGGTGTTTAGGACTTTTAAGGCTCCCAGTTGTCACTCTCTTTCCAATGCTTGTAAAAGAAAGTGGCGGATTAAAATGACGGCCGTGTGTGTGTAATAATAAAAGGCGTTTTGTGTAAGGGATGTGAGTTTGGAAGTTGAGCCCATTAGCTCTCTTATCTTTCTCGAATGGAGCCAATAAGTTGTTGGTATCAGGAAAACTGGCTGGTGGATCCTCTCCGTCGCCGGAAGGAGATTTGTGCTTATTAACTTTCCACATATTGGGTGGCTTCCCAGCCGCCTTGGGTGGGTTGGTCAGGGGATGCGAATTAACTTGGATTTATCGTGCAAAATCCTCTCTCACAAACTCCTCCAGTCCCGGGAGACCAACCAAGGAGGAGCGAAGAGTTATGGAGAGGAGGCGGACTTTTCCATCGATATTTCCTTGGCATATGTAATTTCCCAAGTGCCAGGATTAATTAACAGAATATATTTCACGATGACAGGGAGCGATTACGAAGGGAAACTTGGTTTTTATTTCGGCCATTTTCATCAAATTTCTTCGAAGGCTTGGAGAGGGCTCGGAGTGTCGGCACGCAGCCCCCGACTCCTCTGATTTGATGAAAGCCGTAATTAGGTCGGAAGGGAAGGAGTCCTTTGGTGAGGAATGATGGCAGCGGCTCCTTTTCGCTTTGATTGGGATATTCACCCCACCATCCTTACATTACAAACATTGTTACATTTAGTTTCATACAAAGGCCCACGGAATCTGGGAGAGTCATTTGTGGGATTCGTTCCCAATTGGGGTCTTCCTCACGATATTGGAAAAATTCGAGGATTTGGGAGTATCGAAGTGAAGGCAAAGTGGCAAGTCACACCTTTCCCCCGCCCCTTCTCATACGCGCTCCCCTCATAATCTCGGCATTGTTCTCCCGATCTAATACACACATTCAATTGTGTCAGATGATTGGGCTCGTCGGAGGTGATCGGTCCAAAGGAGTCGAATCATTTCCTGGAATATGTGGAGCGTGGATGGAAGTGTAATTTATAGGAGTCAAGTGGTAAGTCCCCCATTGTTGTTAAATTACTAATTTGAACGGGTAGGGGAGGGAGATGGGAGAGTGTGATCCGAATCGAAAGGGGAACTACCAAGAGGCCGTTCCGGACCCCGCAGCTCCGCTCAAATCAAATTAGCTCCGCTCCCATCCTCCCCCCGACACATTCCTCCCCTCGGGATGGTGAAATGGAACCGGGAGAAGAAGCGGAGGAGAAGCCAGTTCTTAATTCCCGGTGACGTGAGTTAGTAAATGAACTTGAAGGGCCCGTGTGGAGAGAGAGTAATGGGGTGCCGTTAAGGGCTCGGAAGTCCTCCTCCAACTATGGATATGGGGGTGGAGGGTCAAAGTTGAATTTATTCACAGCTTGACTCCGACTGCCCACCCTGCCTCTCTTCTTCCACGGAGATGAGGCGTAATAAACGAGCCCGTCAGCCTCCCACAGAAGATCCCTCCTTCTATTTATACACCGATTTGCATTTATAATCTCCATGGGCGGAATTCTCACACTCCGCCTTTTCTGTTCACTTGTCACTCCGGCCTTCTGTGTGGGACGGGGACAATGAGAGGAATCCTCGGCTCGTCCCGCTGAGAGTTCCCTATCAAACAGGAACATCGAGAAGGGTCAAGGGAGCCCCTTTTACGACATTGGAGGAATGCGCCGAGGTTCTCGGAACGAGGAATTCCACCCTCTAGATTGTTTTACTACTCTCACTTTCCGTCAACGAATTCATCATCCAATTATTCTCCGTGTGATCGGAGGTAGGGCGGTGGGAGAGCAAAGGCCTCATCCGCTGTCAGGGAAAGAATTCCACGGCAGAGAGGAAATTTGTTAGCTCGTCGTTTCATTAGGGGAAGAGGCCTCAAGGTGCGGAGACCGTAGTTGGACGGATGTTTAATAAGAGTAGAACAAATGTTGAGTGTCAGATTCCTCCATCGGACTCATTCCTCAGCTGACCCCAGGACGCTCGACACATGTATGTAGGAATGGTTGTAGTAGAATTATATACGTCGCATCCCCCGGGACGGAATTTCACATTCTCTCCTCCTCCTTCCATTAATTAAGGGGAGGAAGATGGCTGGCGGAAGTGAGTGGGCGGAGGGCCATTTGTCAACTCGCCAACTCCCCGGCTAATGTCTCCTGTCAAAATGTTGTGTGAAAAATCAGGGAGTCGGTGTAGGTGGGCAATGGGATTTTGTGGTCGTAAGAATTGGGTGGTCGTGAAGGCTCGTTGACTTCCCCCAGCCTGCCTGCTTCCAATCTCACCACGAGCCAATTGAGACGCCTTTAGGAGATTTATGGCCCAGCTTCGCTTACACTCCAACAGAGACACTTTTACAATTGGCGACTCGAGACGTATTCGTGGACAATGGGCGGAGATGCCTTCATTTCCAACGCGTTGTGAGGTCCTGGGCTCCTGCTTGCCATCTCGCCACTTGGCCCGAGAATGCTCGAGCTCTGAGCTGGCGATGGAGGAGCCCTCGAAGGTGTTACAAAACTTGTAATTAGGATCAGTTAATCTTGTGAAGAGCATTTCTTCTTCCCCTCCTTTCCTTTTATTAAAGCTAATAGGCCGACGGAGTCGGGAAGACGGCGGTGAAGGCGGAAGAAGGATATTAATCCTTCATCTCTATATCTTCACTCCTACGAGATGTTTAATTCCTCTCGACACGACCCATAATTTACCCCTATATCGTCTATCTCATTACACACACCTTTCCCAATTTACCTTTTCCTTTCCTTCGGTTTTCCGCCTTCGTTGAAAACTATTTTTCCTAACTAAAGAGCTAATGGTAATAATCAATTTTCCTCCACGGTTCATTACCAGTCTCGTCCAATATGGCCAATATTGGAAAAAAGTGTTTGGAGATGATGATGTGAAGGAGACGTTGGTGAGTTGTGAATACAGGAGGGATTTATAGTATTCGTGGGAGCCGAAGGAGTAGCGTGGTGCTCTATGCACACCACCAGACCCTACAACTTGAAAAACTGGCTGACCTTACAATAATCCATGGAGGAAAGTGATGGGAACTGTGTGTGTGTGTCTGTCTGATAATGGGAATAATAGAAGATATGATATTAGTGGGTTTAATATTGTGCTAATATCGAAAATCTCATAGCCGATACACTTAGCACTCTCTTCCAAATGTGAAATCCACTGCCGGCAATTATGGCCTTATAAAGGAGATAATTTGCAGAATATAAGTGCGATTAGGTTAGTTCCTTCCATAATTACTACGCTCAGGGGTTGGATCGTTAGAGGAGGCAGAACTATATAATCAGACGAAGGAGCTCTCTGCGTGTGGCTCAAGTTTATATATTAAAACTCACCTTCCTCCGCGACGAACTCTATATCATCCATATTTTAATAGGGAGGGGAATCATAGCGCCGGTTCTATTCAGACCTCCATAATATAATCTCAACCACCGACATCAAATGAAATGTGTAAAATGCTAATGTCCCTTGAAGAATAGAAATTATTAAATTGGGCAATTTGCGGTTGCCCTCAATAAAACTTAATCGCAGTTTAATACTTCATTTTAAAAACTAATTCCCAATTCTTCCACATGTGGATGACTCACCCATACGCACCTGTAATTGTAATGATATCATTCATATAATAATTGCCATTAAACCATTTGCAAACATTATTTATTTTTTCCATTATTGGCTAATTGCAATGAGAATAAAATCTGGAGTATATGATGATTATGTATTTCCTAAGACCACTCTAATTGTAATTTTGTAATTACATTGTAACATGCCATAAAATTCGGTTTCCCAACGGGCTCATTTGCATAATAAGGAAGGTTGTGGAGTGGTTGGAAGTTTCATTATTGGGTTTTATTATAAATTTGAGTCATTACGGGTTTAATTGGGGGCATTCGGGAAATGCATTATAAACTGATGATGAGCTTATAAAAACTTGGAAGAGGGCCGAGTGTGGAAAAGAAGAAGATGAATGTTGGATTGAATCCTGATTGAATAAGGTTGCAAAGAAGGGTTGCGTTCTTAAATGTGAAATAGGGAGTAATAAATGAGGAGATCAGATGGCGGAGTTTGTAATCATATTTATCTAAATGATTCTAAATTTCCGTCATTTTCAATCTAAGGAGAGAAGGTGAGAGAGCCGGAGCGTTTCTTCTACTTTTTCTCAGGTGTTCAATGTTTGATTTATGTGAGTATAGCATGCAAGTTCCCAAAGACCGCCGCTCCCAAAAAAGAAGGTGGGTTGAAGTTTTCCACTGGTGATGATTCCTCTCCATTCGCACCTCCTTCCTTCTATCCCAAACCATAAACTCATCCACCACCCTACACACACTCATTAAACTCGCCCCATGTATTTACTATATATGAAGTGAGGGTGTACTCAGAGCCTCAGTACATCAGATTCCTAAATTACCTCTTAAGCGGAATAAAAGGTTCTCGCTGGTCATCATCACTTTCCTAATGGATCCGAGGGAGAGCTTTCATTATTAGTTAGGAATATTATACACTTGCTCGTTCATATATATCATCACTGGTATCATCACAGTTGAAGTCGTTTCTTTGAATCCGGACCTAATGGAGGGCAAAGGAGCTGTTGTGGATCTCCTGATCGCTTTCGAGAGCGAATCCATCAACTGCTCGGACCAGTCCCACACAACCGATTTTCACATGGTCGAAAAAGAGTCTTAATTTCCTCGAGCTAATTGACTGAGGAAGTTGAATAATTCCCTTCTGTGTATAATTGAAATGATGTGAACGGAGGAGGTGGAGGTTAGATGTTATCGAGAGGCTTTTAGGGGAGCCGAGAGAGAAATTTGTAAACACTGGCGTGAAAAAAAGTTGAAAAGTAATTCATTTCGTCTTACCACCAAGGATGAGAGTTGTAGCTCATTAACTAAACCTTCCTCGGGCTGAGCCACGTCGTTCATATCGATGGAAATGTATTCCTCGAGGTGTGAAGGAAGTGGTTGAACTCCCCTCCTGCTCCGATTCAGGTAGAGAAGCTCTCGCATCCACCTGGGGAGGGAGAGTAATTGGACATGTTTCGCGGATCTAATGGCTATTTCGTGAGGGAGGTGAGATGGGCTTATCACTCGCTGATCATTTTATTAGTCCCATCCTCCTATCTTCCCTAATCATGGCCCAATTCTCATCTTTGGTCGAGTCGATCGAGACAACGAGCTGGAAGGGATGTGTAGGTAGGTGTTAAACTCGTAATAATAATCTGCTCCCAGCCTCGCCGGTTTCTTTTTATGTTTTGGGAGAGATGGGCGCGAAGGGCCTTTGCTCCTTCACAACTGCTAAGGTGGTCATTTCAACGCATTAACTCGAGACAACAGAGAAATTACGACTCCCCTCACCAACAATCTGGATTAATCACGTCCTCCCGGCATAAAACTTTTATTGTACCCGAATCCTTCCCACTCTCTGAATACAAATTCTCCCTTGGCTCCAAGGATCCACACACGCAATTCAAATATTTAACTCCGGTCAAGGGTTCTCTGTCATTCCCCACCGTAAACCCAACTGTTCGCTCCTCATAAAAAGTAAAATCAAATGATGGTCCTGGTAGCCTCACATTGTAAGACTCGAGGTGTTTATCTCAATACCCTCCCATTATAAACCCCGACGGAGAAAATATCCGCCTATAGACAACTGAATGCAATTACGATTGTAAAACAGTAAAAGCCAAGGTCCCTACGGCACTTAAATATCTAATTTGTGAACATTTCTCCCAACAACATGAAAATGAAAAAGGCGTCGAATATTGAGAATCATCGAACAGACTTTATTTCCAACTGAGAGGAGTCCAGGTCAACACTCACTCGGCCCTTTACACATTTTATCTCTTAGACCTATTAGTTTACATAGAGAGAGGAAACTCGATGATTAAAACATACACGACATTCCTTCATATCTCCCACTAGAGGAGAGAGTTGAGGCGAGATTAGGAATTCCTTAACGAATACTTCTCAGTAACAAAGATAACTTTACATGACTGGAACTTTGATAATATTGATAACTTGTGTGTAGAGGAGTCACCCTTCTCCAAATACGTACTTGGGCAATGGAGACATTTTACTCTTAAGTATACATCAGAATTGAATGAAACACGGAGATTAAATTAGTATTAGGAGACCAAGTTCCTCGTCCAGCTCATCCCACTGCCACGTGAAGGAGAACTCACGAGCGATGGGAGTGGGGCGGTTCGGAGACCTGCGGAGGAACGGCGGCGGGGTTGGGCGAGGTCGAGGCCTTTGGGCCGTACGGCGAATAGCGGACGTTCGCCCGGGACGTGGCGACCGATAGGGATTGTTGAGCCAAGTTTTGCTGGTGCTGCTGAAGAAGACCGGGAGAGAGTTGGCTCAGGGCGGACCATTGGGACCAAAGATGGGCAGGGAGAGGGAGCGGAGACGGGGAGCCTCTTGCGTGGTTTAAGGTGTACAATTGCGGAACTCCGCTCCCGCCGTTTGCCGCTACAAGTAGTTGATGAAGCGACGGAGGATTGTCCGACTGATAAGGATTCCGCCCATTCATTTGACTCCATTGGTTAAAGAGTCGGGCCTTTTCCACCGAGCTCATGAGATTGTTATTGTCCATGTCGAGGTCGGAGAAGAGGCGGAGCGGTGTGGCGGCCGCGGTGCGTAGGAAATGATGCTCCAACGGCAACATCGACTCGATAGGATCCCTGGGAAATGAACATAAATGAATTTCCATTCCAAGTCATATAAAAGTGAGTGAGAAAGATGTATGGTTGGGGGAGGAGGAGAAGTGTAAAAATATTTAGCGACTTAGAGCCTTTGCATGGTTTTAGCCCATTTGAAGTGGAGTCGTTTAAGAAATAAATACTTCCTATGTGGCAGAGAACGAAGCTTGGCCGGAGGAGGAGACGAAGGAATGAAGTGGAGGTCTTTATGGGAATTGATGGTGAGACATTTTATGACTCTGTGTTGAGAAGAGGGAAAAGGAGCCGAAGGAAACGCTCCGTGGCATGGAGGCTGTCATTTGCAAATTGTAACTTCAACAGAGCCATTATTACCTTCGCCCTCGTACCTCCACTCGCCCCTCATATTTGCCAATGTGTCATTTGCGGCGGCGGAGCATTAAAAGCCCCGACTTTGTACTTCTTGTCGCCCCTACAATGTTCTCCTCTTTTATGACCCGACACTTATGAGAAAGTGAGCAGAGTGTTGTGGTAAGTGAGTGTTATGACAGAGGTGGAAAACTCATTATTTTCCCCTCATAAAATCCAAATAAAATGAAATACGGGCCGTTTCCTTCGCCGCCTTCCCCCGTGTGGTTGCTCCGCCTAACGACTCCGATTTAATAAGAGTGGGAAACGAGGCGTGTGAAGTGGAGACAAAAGGGTCTTTTACCACACTCGCGTAAATGAGAAAAGAGCAAAACGCTGTCGCCCTACCTGTCAAAGTCAGTGAGCCGTGAAGAGTCCCGGAATCCCTTGGCAAACGGATTGCTGTCTATCTTTAGCTTCGTTATCTGTGAAAAAGACAACATTATGTTCCAGTAATTAGCAGAAGTTGAAACGTGGGTGGGCTCTTCGCAATCCAATTACACCACCAATCCGGGTCAAGACTCTCGTTTCAAACCGCTAACTCATTAGTCATGCAGGAGGGAGAGAAAAGGGATCCTTACCAATTGATTCTGGTACGCCGTGACGGCCGTGAACACCGTCTCTGAGAAGATGTACGTTCGGAACTTTTCCCCTTCGAGGTCAATATTGGAGTTGCCGGGAACAATTCCCTCTCTCCACTTCACCAAATGAATCCGCGGCTGGTATCTGTGCATCGAGTTGAGGACGATCTAAATTCAACATTTTTTCTTTAGCTCGAGGAATCTCGATAGTTAAGAGTCGCAAACGATGCCAAGTTTTTATTTCCTTTGGGAAGCCTATTGTATTTAAAGACCCTCGTGAAATTGCGTTGATGTGGTTGAGCAGCATTTTCTATAGATAGGTGATTGGGGGCTTTTTAGTGCCAGAGACTGTGAGTAGGAGTCGAGGGACGTTTGAAAGCCCATGAATCAATCCCCTCGTAGTATTTTATAGTATGTTGTGGTGAGGGAATTGAGGAGAGGGAGATTAGGAATTGCAAATTGTTGCTGACATCGCTGACATCATGAGGAAAATGATGATTAGCCATAAAAGATAATCGTACATGAGATACATTTAAAAGAGATTGGAGAATTCAATGTGATAAGTAAGGCGAAGGACCATTTTCTCAATGTTGTGTATTAAAACTATGTTGTTTGATATCTGATTTATTGATTCTTTCCTTCTCATATAATTCTCCTACTTGTTCCTTTCGTGAGTTGATTAAGAGTTGGTATACATAGGAAGGGTTAATGCGCATAGGCATAAGGCCGTCAATCGAGCTTGGGAGAGGAACGTAATGAGGGGCTATATACTTCAATATAAACCGTATGAAGGATAATTGAGTGAGTCAGGGGCAGCGTAGTAAAAATAATTCATGATCCTGATTGTGAATAAAGAGAGTTTGATTGACGTTTATTATTATGCTAATTAATCCGGTGGGTTCAGAGCTCCTCCTCTGGGCCGGGTCGGGGGAGGCTGAGAGAAGTGGGAATTGGACCACCCATCTGGTGGGGAAAGTGTCCGGTTTACTTATGGGCTGGAAGAGACCTTATCACCCGATCAAGGAGTGGAAGAAATTCCTTCCTAATTTATGCTCTCCCTCCACACCGGCCTACTGTCGACATTTATAGCGGAGGGTCCTTGGAATCCCATTTCGCAATGAGGATTTATGAGATTTGGAATCGAAGATGAGATAGAGCATGGCAGGGCGCACATAACTACCAAGACCTACGGATGCTTCGTAACGTGAGACGTTTCCCACTCCCCTCGACCTCTCAGGAGGAAGGGTGGACAGTCTGATGTGGTTTAAGTGAACTGATAAGGGCGGAATACACCATGTTACATTTGTCGTCAGCTCACCTGTCCGTGTTTATCCATTTCGTTGTTGGTGAGCTTGACTTTCTCGAAGCTCACCACTTGCTTCCTCAGCTGCTCGCCAGTGAAGGGAGAATCGGGATGGACGTAGAGACGGGCGGGAGCGGGCGGGTCGGCTTTGCCCGCCACGAGCCAAGAGGACCGATGATACGCGTACCGGTATCTCTTGTTGTCGACGGGGACGATGTCGAGAAGGACGGCGTAGCGTGTCTCGGGATTCAGGCCAGTGAAGGAGGCTCGAACAGTGGGGAACATTCGGCTGTGAATGAAAGGACATGAAATTGGTTAACGAGGAATCTCCTTCCCGAATTATCTTCTAAAGAAACCCATTCAATGGGCAGATCTTAATTTCCTATGAGTCAGCAAGTTGTCCTTTGAAGGGCTAAGTAACAGTTTACAGGTGTCTCATGAGTGGGAGCTTGTTAAGACCCAACCTCCGCAGAGTGAGAGAGAGTGTGAGAGAGAGAAGTGGGCATATGGGCACGGGGGGATGGGACGAGTTTCGCTACATTGCCTTTCAAATAAATGATCTGTCATCCTCATCGCTCCTGCTCACACCCGGTAATAAATAATAAATAATCCAATCAGGACGTATTATTCTGCCGAGGGAGCCCCGAAAACCCTCATTGTCCTTTGACCTCCCGTACAGCCTCGGAGGGAGAATGAGGAATCTTGGCTCAAGTTGTGACATTTTTTACTCCTTCTCGTTAGCTCCCTCACTTCTTCCTCCTTCGTGGAGGGTCTGGGGCCCGTAATGTGAGAGTCGAACTACGCTTGGAATCTCCTGGAATCCCCGATAATTATTTTTTCTCCTCCCGAGGAATGTTCGCGGATGGAAGCGGAACTGATGGGCGAATTCCCCTCCTGCGAGATAAAGGAGGAGGAGGGGTGGAGGGGTGAGAGGTCATCTCCAGAGTGCGAGCTGTCAACAATCCACAGCAGACACTCAGCCCGCCAGCTTCTGTCAACGAGAGAGAAGTTGACAAACGTGGAGAGATATCCCTTGTCGAATTACGACTCGCCCCTTAATTCCTCAGTCCTAATCCAGTGAACCACCTCGTAAAGTCATAACTTCTTGAGAAGGAACCCTGGCTGTAAAACTGCATTATAATTGATAGCAGGGTCGTTAAGCGAGGGAGAGTGTATATCAATACAGTCACAACAATGAGGGCCGCATTGATTGCTCCTGCCGTGCCTCTTTGGCCCCCGAAATCGGCTAATGAATATCCCCGGCTGACAAGGGTGGTGTAGAAGAGGCGACAGGGCCGTCGAGGCACGCAAAGCCATCATCAACCACCCGCCCCTCACTCGGGGCCATTCGACCGAGACCTCTGACAGTTGTCCTACTCTCCCGGCCCTTCATTCAACAACCCCATCCGACAAGCCGACAAACTCTCATGTTCCAAACTTCTTTTTTCATTACTTCATGCCTTTTTACCACTCGGAAACCCATGGACAAATCTACAGTTCGCAGCCTATACCAATATCAAAGAGTTGAGAGTTCCGCGAGTGAAGTTTTAACTGCCGCTCATTCACTTTGTGGATCTTGTAAAAGCAATTTGATGAGGTGTAGTTGGGAGTTTTTTGGCTCCAAGAAATTGTTTTAACCACCTTCGTCACAGCCCAGAATATTCATCATCAGAGTTGGTTATGAGAGGAAGCGGAGGCTCACTGATGAAATATGAGACAAGGATTATTTACAAGTTCCGGAAAAAGAAATGTTTGATAAGATCCTTACTGATATCTCAACACCAGATCCTTACAACCAACTTCCCCCGTCGTCTCAGACCCATGTCGGAATGAAGATGAGGAATGACCCACACTACCTTTTTATTTAATCACCCTCCTCTGCGAACGAATCATCTTAACTAATGTGGAGCTTAAGCTTTCATACATACCACAAATTTAAACCTGCTACAAAATCTTGTACATAATTCATACCCATCCTCAATCTACCATATTATGAATGTACCATACAAGCCCACATTTCTCATGGACACTGCTATTAATGAATTCTATACAGAGTATGTATATCTGATGGAAAATGTAATATTCCCGTATTACATAGCTAAATATGTACACGTAAAGGAACTTACATGGAGTAATTCCATTATGCTTTTGTAACCGAGATCGTGTATCTTCCACACTCTTATGAATTCACAAACTCGGATTTCATTCGCAAGAAAGCCTCTACTTGGATGTAACAAAGTTCCAGGCGTAGGAGTTCTCCAGGGCCGGAGGATTTCCCATGTGAAACCGGAATGCGATATTCGATGAGGGCGAGATATCAACTGACGCTCGAACCCTCACTCCACACTCAATTAAGGAATAGGGAGAGAACTAATGAATTTAATTATTTTAATGTGTCAACATTTCATATACATGAGAGTTAATGGTTTCTCGTTTCATTGGAACTTGGGCCACAACAAGAGGTTTCCTAAGGGTTAAACAGAAGGATGGGAATGAAGGGGATTGAGATTGCGTCAGAGCCGGAACTCCAGTGACTTCCAATTCACTAACGGACTATCAAGTTCAACATCTCTGATGCAACTCCGTTTATCATACACATTTCTCACTTCTCAAAAGCCTCCTAATATTACCATTATTTTATTACTTATTCGAATGAGCCAAATGGAACTAACACTTCACTTTTCACGCCTTCTACATTTTTAGCTCACCCCGAGTTCTCAACATGTATTCTCCCCGTTCACTCAACTGTCTGGATGCGGAGGCCTGGGACCAATGCACAAATGAATACAGTTCTATTAATGAAGGCCGATCCAACACAGATTAGATTAATGATTCGGCGGAAGTGGAAATATGAAGCTAATAACTCCATTCTCGCAATTAACGAAAATATTAATTGTCGGAAGGGAGGCAGGTGAGGGAAATAAATGTTCCGCCATCTGCCCCGTCTTCCTCTTCTTGGGGCAAATGAGAGTTTAAACGGCCGATATCGGCCCAGCAAATCAATCATGTCCTTCTCAAGAACAATCCTCGTAAAACAAAACATATTTGTCTACCTCAAGTTCCCCAAGAAGTCAACTCCTCTTTTTCATTTGAAAGGGCCAAGGAGTCCTTTTCTAAGGAGTGAACGGCATTTGTACCTCTTGTTAGCTCGCCCCGACTCCACACCTCCTCTTCCTTCTCAAAAAGACGAGGAGACTCGGCGGTTATAAATCATCACCCAGTCGGAAAATATTATTATTAAAGCCTGAGATAAGCCGACTTTCGCTTTTCGACATATTACTCCTCATACATACTCCTTAGGGAGGAAGGGGGGTTCCATTGTGTTCCTAAAGCCTTTTCAACTTTTTTTAAATCGAGCCTCGGCAGAGAGTCAAGAAGTCACAACATCTCCGCCTTTAACATCCCCATCTCATTCCAGGAGGAACATGGGAGTGAAGAGTGAATATTATTTATGCTACCACAAAATTTAAGATACGTATTTAAGAGGAGAGTGGAGAGACACCATGGAGAGTGCGGACAAAAAGAGGAGAGGCTCTGGAAGCATTAAAAATCCTTACCGGCCCGTCTTCGTGATGATCATTTCGGTGCCGAGGTCGTGGAACTTGTCCCACAAGTCTTTGGTCTCGAGGTGGCAGTTGACTAGAAGGAGCTCGTCACAATTGCAGCGCCCCTTCATCTCCGCCTTCTTCTTCCCACTCTTCTTGCTGCTCTTCCCTTCATGGGGAGGAGGAGAGAGTCCTTCGTCGTCATCTTCAAGATCCTTGCAGGACACGGGTGTTTCAGCCGATGAAGAAGTCACTTTGTTCTCAACTTCACCCTCTTCGTCGCAAATTTCGATGTCTTTTTCGCAGTCCGATTCAGAGAAATCTTCAGTTTCCGAACGGGGAGATCCATTCTCGTATCCTTTTTCTAAAAACACAATTTTAATTAATATAAACACGATCAATTTATTAAATTTTAAACAATCAATCAACTAACCAATTACAGAAATAAAAATATCTGTAGATAAATACACGACAATGTTTAAAATGAGTAAAATTACCAATGGATTTAGTCGGAGAATCGAAGAATGGCGGCGGGGATTTTGTGTCTTTTGACATAATCGCCGCAATGGAAAAATCAGTTGAACGGGGCTTGGTGGACGCGACCGGCGGGTTGTCGTCCATGGCAGCGGGCAACATTATGCGGGGTAATTCCGTTTCAAAGTCCTCTTCACCAGACTTCCATGTATAGGAGATTGGGTCTATGAGAGGTCCGTCGTTCCTTCTTCCCCACTCACCCAAGTAGGACTGAGGAGTTCGCGCAAGGAGGATCGTGATGGTGCTGGGGCCCAGAAGGCGGACCAGCCTCTCTTCACCAAAGGAGGAGGGAGAACAGAGGCGGGCCCAGGCTCCGTTCCCCCGAAGGCTCTCTCTCCATTCGGCCAAACCTTGCCACTCCGCCTCCTTCACTCCCGACCGAACCTCACCCGCTCCGTGCTCTATTACCGACCCTCATTAATTACCGCCTCATTATGTCTTCAGTCCGCTCTCGCGGCAACCCCGGCTCACGACTTCACCCGCATCTCACCATCCTGTCAACCCACTCTGCTAATGGAACACTTGGTAATCTCTCGACATGCCCAATTTAAATGCATTCGATGAGACTCGGTCGTTGATGCCTCATCCCGGCTCGCTGGATGTAATAATATCAGTCCTCGAATTCCCCGAGTTTATGAAGCTCGCAACCCGTGGTGGGGCTTTTAGATGCGGGATAGGAAGTGACAGTGAGGAAGTTATATGAGCCTCTTCGGCCTATATTTCTCACAGCTCATGGATCACTTGGGAGGTCTGGAGTGTTGAAGATAGGGACGGGCCCGTTGTATTGCATTCTTCCTCAACTTTTACAGACTCAACAGGGAAAGTTATTACGCGAATTGGGGAGTCAGGGACTATTTGTACGAGAGGGGGCTATTTGGCTTGTGCCCTTTTCCCATATAAAAATTCCCCCCCCTGTGGACTCGCTCCTTGTCTCGATATGGAAGGTTCACCGTTCTCCGAAATCCTCTTTTATAGTCTTCCATTCATCCCTCGGTTGGCCCTCGTATTTTGAAAGAGTGTCAAGCGGGTTGGGCTTGTTGTTGGTTTCATTGTGGGTTCCCCCAACAGATGAGAACTGGGTTGGGAGAGTTCGGGTGGTCGGAGCCCTTCGACCGATTAGCATGAGCAGAGCCCCTCTCACAAGGATTATCATAATTTATTGCTCCACAAACATTGAAATGGACAAAAGGAAGTCAACTCCTCTCTTCTCCTCCCATCACCTTTCCTCTCAATGGAAGGAGGATATGGCGAAAATTATCGCGTAATTATTCTTACTTTTCACTCCACTTGAGGACATTTATATCCCTTGGAGAGGACAGCGGACAAGGTGTCATATATCCATCCCTTCTCACCCTCACAACCCAAGAGCTCATCCCATTCTTCTTCTTCTCAAATGAGACTCTCGAAGGAATTCCTCTCTGCTAAGGAATTCGGGGGAACGAGACAGACCACCCTCATTTAACTACGAGCATTACTCTTAATCACAAATTGTAGCACATGAGATCTGCTGTCATTAGCCCGTTGAGGGCAAAACTCCTAAACCTACATTATTTATAACCATGTATGATGAGTTTCGAATGTCCGTCTAGATGATGGGAAAATGAAGGGAGCGGAAAGACCGCTTTGTTAATTCCTCCCGAGTGAAATATGAGAGAATTCCATCAGAATCTTCACACCACTCGGCCTTGTTCAGTTAAACGAAACACAAATCCGAGCGGACGATGGAGGAAAAAGAGGCTCAATGAACATTTGTATTATTTCCATCTCTATCTCCTCATCATCCCTCCATTGATGGTCATATCTGCAAGTCCTATTCGGATAATGGGAGAAGGAGAATGGTGGAATTACGAAGTTGAATGAACATTTAAAGAGTTGTTCCTCTTTCGGTCCACCACATACAAATGTATGTAGTTCTAACATACATATTCGTAGTTAATGTTAGAGTATATTGGCATTAGTATCACTCATGTTATATTGGAGAACCCGGCTTATTGACATTTCCCACATCAAGGCGTTGCGGTTGTATGAAATTGAGTGAATAATAATTGAGTGAATGATAATGGCATCGTGGTGTAATGTGAAGAGGCGGGCGTTGAATGTGTCGGGTGGAACTCCGCCTCCTTGAATGGTGCGAGTTCGGGATCGGAAGGGATCTCGTTGGAGCATTGTGGGCGAGCTTGATTAATCTCCTTTCTCTCCGCACAAAAGGAGAGAATGTGGAGGCAAAACTTCTCGAGTCGGACATAAAAGCGAGGCGAGTCTGTCCCTGTCATCCTTCCTCGTTACGACCACTTCACCCTCACCCTACCCTCGTCTCATTCACCCACTTTTTTCAACAACACTCACCACCTGCACTGGGTACAACAATTGATCTAATTAGCCTCTCCGCAATCTCCACCAACATTACCCGTGTAAATTCTCTCCCTTTGGTGCGAGGACCTTACAGGGTCACTCGTTAAATCGATTCACCAACCGACGTTGTTGAGAACATTTGAAGTAGCCAGGGACGGGTCGGCCGTAAATTTATAGAGAAGTGACGACGTTTGGGCCAAACGTCCTCGCCTCCTTTCAACTCCTTTATGAGACTCCCCGCGTCCCTATAACCAGGACTATAAGGCGGAGGAGCCGAGTGCGGCTGTAAACATTATTCCCACGTGGAGCAGTTGGAAGGGCTGTTGGGATGACGGCGGGGCCGGCGGGTGGATTTCATATTCTTTCCACTCTCCTCACTCCCGACTTCTTTTCACAGCTTCTTGGGAGAATGGGGGAAGTTGGAAGTGGCTCATTATCATTAAGTAATCTGAATGCAAATTAATGCCTCGTCAGAGGCCCATCTTCCCCGTATCTCCGCCGGGGAGATAATGCAGGGATTTGAGTCCCATCTTCTTCCCCACACTTTCCCACATGTGCCCGCAGAGGATGTTTGAACATCGGATTAAAAATTCCCCCTCCCTTGGTCGGCCTAATCCCTCTCAATACGTTCGGCTCCTTATGTGCTATATGGCCATTAACCAATAACCCATTCAAAAAAGACTAGCGGTGTATAAAAAAGACTAATTCGTGTATTTAGAGCGCTAGGCGAATTCCCCTCCAATGGATTAAGTGAATTATCCCGGCTGAGCCTCGCAAAAATTCCATTTCCCTCAATGTATTCATGGGGTCGGGGCTTGAGTAAACAATGTCGGATTAGTCGCGGTGGAGGAGGACGAAGGTGAGCGGAATGAGTGAATTAAATAAAAAGCGGAGGATCCAGTTGAGCCTCCGTAAAGGGCGGATTAAATTTTTAATATTCTGCCTTGAATTTATTCCGAGGGATTCCGTCAATTGGGGAGACGATAAAGAGGATAGGAGTGGCGGAGGATTTGCATTCTTATCTGAGGACATTACGGTTCCCTTTAGCCTCCTAAATATTCCCGGATTACCCGCCTCACATGAGTTTGATAGTGGTTTTATGGCCCTGATCGAGGGCTCGTGGAGAGCTGCGAGACTGGGAGTCTCTGGAGATGCTAGACAGCGCGTCTCTTCCCTCTGCAGCCTGACACGGGAGGAGATTGAAATCACTCTCTCATCCATCCCTCATCCCAACGTCCCTCGGAATTCGGATTTTCTTCCCCTAGATTGGATATGGAGATTCGGGGTTTGGGGCTAAGCCTGTGTAAGTAGGCTGAAGGAGCAGAGTCAGGAAATGCCAATCAGTAAGAAGTGGGGATCTGATAGGGGAGATGGTAAAGAAAGGAGATCCATTAGCAGAACTCAATTCACTTCCCACTTTGACAGTCGTCGGGGCCTATCAACGGCATCATCAGGGAGGGAGGAATGATTCAAAGAAGAACCCACGGCAGCCCTTGCAACTCGCTTCAAGATGTCTCGTTGTGTAATGTGGAGATGCCAATGGAGGGCTATTCAATGGGACCACCAAAGAACTCGCACTCACCCACCTTTGTTTCCCCTCATTTGAATATTCGGGAGACGTCTTCCAAATTATTGATTGGTGGACGCAGCGGGGAGAACTTCGTTCTCAGCTTCTATTGACAAATATCTGGTCACCTTCGAAGTAGACAATGGCACATTCCAAGCCCCGTTTCATTATTCATATCTCACGGATACGTGATCATCGTCACCAACACATTTAATAACATTCTCGGTCCTATTCTCGGAATCCCGAATCCAAGCAGATATATCATTTCTCAACTCCTACTGAGCCACCGGGAGAATCTCGCACATCCATCCGCACCAGGAGTCTCTATATAATGCGGAGTCAAAGGCGTCTCTTAACTGACTCCACTTATACTCACTACATACTGGTGCTCCCTTGCTTGAATTTATGCGGGATGTACGGAGACGTATTGAACATAATATATTCCTAGTGGTAAATGTTTCCTTTTATTATCCCCATTGTGAGTTTGACGTTGGGATGAAGTACGGTGCGGTGAAGTTGAAATTGATGCTCAACCTCTCTCGACTTCACTCTCTCACTTTCTTCAACCACGACGAGTTGACTTTAAAGAAAAGGCTATTCACTTCGGTTGAATGGAATAAAAGAGGAGGGTGCAAGGGAAGGGAAACCATTTGGAAACAACTTTGCGACAAATAATACATTTTAAGTCCTTATGAAACCCTCTGTGTGAAAGGGAGTTTTTAAAACACCCCATGAGGAGTCGTTGGAGAGAAAACTGACGGCTCTAACGAGACAGACACACATCACGAAGTGAGATTTCCCAGAGAAAATGAGGAATCTCGGCATCTCCAACGTGTTCTCTCTCTTGGTGAAGGGAAGATTTGATTCCCTTGAATTGATGCCCC
This sequence comes from Neelides folsomi, assembly GCA_034687125.1. NCBI lineage: Eukaryota > Metazoa > Arthropoda > Collembola > Neelipleona > Neelidae > Neelides > Neelides folsomi. Next base: position 292,106 of record JAQGBZ010000010.1, on the reverse strand, counting down.
AGGAGTCGGTTTAAACAAATTTCATCGGATTTGTCCCTTTATCACCTCCTCCATCTCCTCCGCCATCTAATGACCCGGACAATGGAGAGATAATTCCGGGACCTGAGGTTGGCACTCAGGTGACTTGCATTCTGGGTCTCTGCACGGAGTCGTGGCCGGCGAGGACGGGGAGTTGTCACTCATCCTTCTCTCTCCTTACTCACTTCTTTGTTGACTCAATCACTCGGGATGGGAGTGATAGGGCGAGAGTGATTGAAAGTATCTCGAAATCTCTTCCATCCCCGGACCCCATCGAGGCCCGGGCCCCACTCCGTCCATCTCTTTTTTCCATTCCTCGCCTCTCGTAAAACGGGCCAATTAGGCCCACAAAGTGTGAGAAGGTAATGAAAAGCCTCCTCTGCTAGACGATGAATGAGTTATATGAGGTAGTCGAACAATGAAGTGCGAGGGGCCAGGAATTCTTACGGGTCAGCCCATCTCTCTCTCCTCTGTCATTCTGAAAGGCTTCCTTCTCCACTGTCCGACCATATTCAATTCTCCAACTTAAGGAAGGACGAAGGGAGGCATAGGGTTTGTGGCATATCTTCGGCCCCCCGCCGCCACTCAATTCAGGAAGAAATTTGTTGACGAGGTGGAAGGACGAAGAAGTCAAGGGGCTCAAGGGAGTGCCTCTCACACACATATCCATACTCTCCTATTAGTTTTAGTAATGAGAATCCCATTGAATGTCTCTTCGGACCTTCTCGAGCCACACACATAATAAACCTCCCTCTCAACCTCACCCTCCTGGAATGTTTTGTCCTAAAGAGTGAAAAATGCGACGTGAAGCCTCCTTCATATTTATAGGTGGAAACAAACCATTGAGGACTCGGTGGGATCCACAGGCTGACAGGTTGAGAGGAAACAAAGCTCCTCACCTTACAAATTAATTATCTCCTCCGACTTCACAACTCTCCTCTCTGATAAATGGATGATTAAGAAATGAATCTGTCCGACCCATCCATCCCTATCTCCCTAATTACTATCAACCCATTAGACCTATCTATACACGCTATCAAACTCCTTCTTGAGTAGCCCAAGATTCCTCAGATTCCCTCATGCCGCCGCGTTGGTCGCACAAGAGTGATGTCCGCGACTCGTCCCCAATGACTCTATATTAATGTAAGGTAGTTGGGGGGAAGCATGCGTTTCATCCACATTGTTCCTCGTATTCCTAAGTTGGGTCAGAGAGGCCGACGAGTTTGTAAGCTGTCTATCAAGTGTCTCGGGAGCAAATGAATCCATCTCGACCGGCTGTAACTACAAATCTGTCAACAACTCCTGATTTTTATCGATTCTCGGGAACAAGGTCTTTACAGTCTGAATTCGTCCCTTAATTTATTTTATCGTCTTATGGTAATAGAATATCTAAAATGGAGTAGTAGAGGAGGGAAACGGGTTGGAGGAATGCTGCGGCGGCCGAGTCAAAGGAAGAAATAAACTTTGTGCTCGTACACAATTCCTCCTCTCACTTTGTTTCTCTCTGAGTACTCGGAGAGTAATGAAGGTAATGACAGACACCCAAGAGAAGCCCTTCTGACTCCTAATGTGCTTTTGAAGAACGGAAGTTCCCTTCCGCTCCTCACTTTTTATAATACTCAATAAAAATTTATTATGCATGAAGGAGAAGTGGGAGATTATTAGGAGCCCATTTACCTGCCCCACCTCCCCCGCAGCCAACTCTCCACTGCGATCAACTATCGTTGGCAAATAAACACCGTTTATCTGGCCGAGAATCGGAAAAACAAACTTCTCCCGACCTCTTCAATTAGCCACGTGGTGGGACGAGTGTTTTTTCAATTCCTCAACGCTTCAACTCATCGGTCCATCCTTCACTCACAGCTTGAAGACTTCCCTCATATCCATATGGGACAGAGGTTCAACATCTTACCAACAGCTCATATTAACATATTTCAACTCTGGCGAGGTGGTTGATGATACGAGAAAATGCCCATCTCAAATCCCTGCTTATGTCTTTTGGAAAAATGAGTACATGTTGTTCCCGAGGAACATTTTGACTTATCACGATTTGACCAGAGAGCTGGTGAAACACAATAAATGTGAACTTCTCCTTCAAAAGTGAAGTACGGGTTGAACCATTCTGTTCTGGCTGTTGTTACAAGGCTCTTATAAAGGATTTATCCTCCTCGGCCGCACTTTGAACGCGTGTAAGGACGTTATATATGTAGGAATATTTCAAAAAAGAAAATTAATGTGTGTGTGTATGCTGGTGGACTGTCTCTTTTTCAATGAGTGTTTGGGAGGAGAAGTTTGGTTTGATAATTTATAACATTACAACTTCATCATCTTGTTGGGAATTAATGGCATTAATTGGAAGAGATGGATCATTCCGTCCTTCACATGCCGAGATGGAATCATGGATTAATGTTCGAAGGTAAACGAAAGTAGAAATGTAAATCAGGTTTTTAATTGAGGATTTCTCATATCCAGGCGAAAAAAATGGTTGTTTGGTCCATCCTTTTCGACTTTTCCTTTGACGATGATGGATTCGAACACCGAAACGGGGACATTTCAACCGTTGACGCTTCCCATTCACACCAACTCACAATATCCACATTTAAAGTCTCCCTGGCCAAACAGGGACAAAAAGTGAAGGTTTGGAAGCCACTCGGCCTGCTTCTACTCTCATCAATCTACTACAAGAGGAGATGACAAAAAATGCTGACTAAAAACCAACCAAGCTCCTCTAATAACGACGGATATGGTATAAGCTTATAATGCACAATGGAGTATACAGGGCCAGTGTGGAGCTTCATACTCGATTTATACGTAAGTAATGGCGATAAATAACTGTAACTAAACACACGGACATGTTTATTTGTAAGCATGGGTATGGGACCTGAAGGTAGTATCAGTATTTATATATATATGGCTTTAAGCTTTAGTGTTACAAATAATGGTCATATACCTACACGAGGGCATTCATCGAGGGTAAATAGGAAACCTTGTACTCGCTGTCATGGGTCAGAACGCCGAGTGGAAGTCAGAAGTGTATGAAAAAAGGTATTTAGGACTTTGGCTATTTAGTGGGATCAACACGGTACCAATGGGATGGGTGCTGGTGTGAGGAAAGGGAGTTGGGACACTTTGTGTGCTTCGTGCCATGTCCTCTGTACACATACCGGGTATTATTTAGTTAGTTTGTGTGTGTGTATAATAGCCCGAGAGTGGTTGTTTGTGGAGGATTTGGATTTCCTCTCTTCCATCACTCGACCTCCTCCGCGAAGGGGTGTTAAAGCCGCCAGGATGACTCGCCGACGCGCCCTCACGTCCTCCGACACAGAGAGATAAAGGCGGAGAGGAGCAAAGAAAAGTTAAATAAACAATGGTGTAAATAGGACTGTTTTGACTTTCCCGATTACTTTCATACCTTCTCCCATTATTCACTCTCGTGCTAAAGAAGGCTCCTGGTTTCCCTCACCCGCCCTCTGCTTTTCCTCTAATCCTCATACGGCGTCAGTGATGACTTGAGAGTTGGAAATCCTTCGTCTCCGGCGGATCTTTGAGAAGAAATATTAATACATAGTGTACATTATGTCTCCACTCCAGACTGCTTCTGGAGTAATAAATGGTCATATATGGGAATGAAATGTCTGTTGGGGGTACGAGGAAATGAGCTTGATTTGCTTATTTGAAGGAGTTGAGGGATTCAAGGACTTCCTCTTTCCATGGTTTAAAAAGCAGAGGGTTTAAAAAGTTTCCTCCTGCATTGCGGGGTTAATTGGGTAGGGAGATTGACTGTGAGGGAGTATGAGAGTGACAGAAGTGTAAGAGGCGGCTAATGGGATCTCCGTCCAGCTGCTGACTTTTCAAATTTACATGGCATTAGTATGCGAGCTCAATCCGATTTACATATATTTCAGCCTGTCAGAGGAGGATTTTGAGTGAAAGGGAGGGCCCTTAATTTATTCGAGGCGAGGGCCGAGAGTGGAATCCGGGGGAATCTGCACCTCCTACTGGATTTTAGCAACGCCATTAGCGTCTCCCTCCCCCTTTGACCCACCACAGATCCATTTCACATCCACTCCACGTCGGTGTCCGAGGATTCCGGCACAGCGGGCGGGGATCCGGTTATTCCACAATACCAAGACTCGCAACTGGAAGCTACTTTTACTAAGTGCCTACATCACCACAACAATCTTCCGAACAAAACCTTGGCATTAATTTACTCATCTGGTAATAGGTGATATGGAGGATCACAATCCCGCTTATGCAAATCCAGACCTGATGAGTCCAACCATCTCCACAATGCATATCCAAGATTCCAAAGTGCTCCTGTGGTCAATGTCGAGGACTGATGTTCCACACCGTCGAGGCATTCTGTAAGTATTATTCTCCGAAAGGACAGAGACAGAGCACGCATGGAGTGTTTGTGGATAAAATATACATGATAAATATGTGTTTGGGCCGAGGAGGGTTCTCAGTAGGAGACGAGAGAATTAATTGCATGATCTACGATGGAGTTTTCGACAGGAGAATGTGAATCTGGCCGAACACGAACTTTTAGATGGTCAGTTTTTGCAGAGTGTTGAGTGACAAGATTTCTGCGCAAGTTGGTAGTTGGATTATTAGTGAAGTGGGAGTCATAACTCCTTCCGCCTTCAGTAGGCGAGAGGTTCCCTCACAATGGCCCCACAAAGCGAAGTCATAAATTCACCTTACCTCCGTCGTCGTTCTCAACAAATTCCCTCACTCCTCTTGAGAGCTGCACAAGTATGCGGGATGAAAGGAGATACGAGGGAGAAGTATTACATCCACCCATCACGTCCACAGCGAGGTATGTGTGATATGCTCTCAAGTTCTGTGAGATGTTCGCTGGAAGTTGTGAGGAAGGAGGAGAAATCCTCTACAATTATATTCTACGTCTCTTCAAGTTTTCATCATGCGAGTCGGAGATTCCATCTCGACATGCAAGCGGTTGAAGAAGGGATTTTAGTAGTCTGGAGCAGCCAAGTCCTCCACTCTGCTCCATTTATTTGGAGGTTATGGAGAAGGGCCTGGAGGAGATCAAAGGGCCGCCGATGACCTGCAACTCCCCCTACAACCACAACATGGAGGAAAAAATATGATTTATACTCACACTCCCATTTAATTTAATTACATTTCTTCCTCTAATGATGAGTTGAGGTTTCATTAAAGAGAGAACGACACCCTTCGCCTCCTCACAACCACCCTCGACACCTCCACCGACCGCACATGAAGCGACACACGGTTTAATCCACTAATAGATTGGCTATCATAAATCCTCGACTACAATTATCCTCCATTACTCTCACCCACGACGTTCCCGCGTCTTCCTGGAGGAGATGGAACATTCAGATTTTTTTACCAATTATCACTTCTGCACCCTCCTATATCCTTTTTCGGTAAATATAAATTACATATCCCTCGTTTCTAATTAATATTGGGAGAAATCCGCTCACCTAATATGTCCGGAATCGAGGGAATTAAAAAGTCATTAATCCCTAATTACATGGAAGATTAAGGGGAGGATGCGATTGAGATGGGGAGATAAGGACAAGTGAGACTTTTCGAGTGAAACGGAATGACTTTGTAACAAGACTATTAAAAATAATAAGTTGGAAATATTCTTTTTTCCAACTTGTTCCTTCCTCCCATATACAACATTTTCTCTCTTATCGCTCAGTTCATCTACATTAAGTAATAAGTTTAAATATGTAAGCTGCGAGTTCCGATGTTCGGGGAAATACATCGTTTCCTGACTTTGAACAATTATTTGCTCATCCATTAATCCATTAACTTCATTCTGAAGAAAACCGCGAGTTTTTCTGCTTCCCCAACAATCAAATATTCATTCTTTGGAAATTCATTTTTACGCGTTGTTTTACATAGAGAAACCAAATTGTCTTTTCCAAACTCTAAACAAACTGAAGATTGAGATGAAAAACCTAACGGGGGAGGATGATGAAAATGAAGGAGGGCTGTGATGGAAGACTTGAGGGCTTAAAAATTCAAAACTGCAATGTTATGAAAGTTCAGCGCATGAATTTAATTTATAGCTTCCTCGAGGAGAACATTGAAGAGGGCTATTAGTCAAATTCCTCTTTCGGTAAAGGTGGGTAATTTCTTTAGCCCTAATTCCCTTCCTCCATAATGGGAATATTAAACCATGGTAAATGTAGTATTAAGCCGGATGCTTCGTTTACAGAGTTTACACCATCATTCGGCCTCTTTGAGACCAAATTTTCATTACTGTGTGAACTTACTTTGAGATTTTCTATCATTATTCTACTAATTTAATTACACCAAATTAAATCTTTGTCAACTACTTACTTTTTCCCTCTGTAATAATTTATGCCTTATTGTTACGCAAATCACTCAAAATAATTGGAATATATCTATGCAAATATGCGTAGATATTTCTTATGCAGATCCAAAACCCTTTTTACTTTGCCGGCTCATCATCCCAAAGATTGGAAGAATTTAATTATTGGAGCATTTAACTTTAGAGACGTTGTTTTCAATTAAAAATAAACTTACTTAAAATTGCTCCTTTTTGTGGCTTAAACTATTAGATTTAATTTTTATCGCCCATCATTTGGGAGTCAAATACCTTCAAATATTTTTATTTCAAACAACATCATATTTGATCTCACATAGATTTTTCCTTATGGGAGCATTCATGTTGTTGGGGAGAGGAAACCCCAAAGGTGTATCTCGATATCTTAATTCCTTATTTCTTTGCTCACTTCTTAATTTATTTACTTATTAAAGGAGCCCGATAAGAAGGGGAGAATATCTTTTGAACAATATGCCTCGAGTGGTCATTCATCGTGATGGAGTTGGAGAAGAAAAGGTGAAAAGTTTATAAAGAGGAATGAGATTAATAGAGATGGATGGATTTTGTAGTAGATAGACCGTGGAGATAGGAAGGACCTGCGGAACTATTATTAGTAAAAAGGGGTGCTCATGGCGAAGCATAAGGACTTATTTCACAAATTATCACGGAGAGATCGCCATTTCCTGCCACAACACACACCTTGCGATGTATCATTAGGTAATGAGGCCGGACTTCTCACATACACAACATGTATCTTAAATACACGGAGGCAATAATCACTGACGCTCCTGACGGACATGTGGAGCAAAGGGAGAACACCTTGTATTGTATCCCTTGTATGGAACTCAAATTATCTCCACGCTCTTCACTAAAAACACTTTTTCTCATCCAACCTTCCTCGATACTCTCTCGATATTCACGGAACGAAGAACATCCTTAATGCGTCTCTCTCAGATGGTCAAATTCATCTCACCTAATTCATTCAGAGAGAGATGCCGCCGGAAGGAAAAGGAAACGACGAGAATTTTATTCCTCTCTAATTATTCTCTTAACATTCTTGTTCCTTTCACTCGCCCATTCTATGCAAATGGTCATTATCTTGTACATTCTCAACTCTTCTTCTTTACATTCTTTAAGCACACACGTAATCCTGTCTTCCTTTTTTAGCACAACTAATAAATTCTCAAATAAATATAATGTAATGTAATGGATTTATTCAGAAAAGCAAATTTCAAACATTATAAGCATATTTTAAACAGCCGATTTTAGTCATTCAAATACGAAATGTGTAATTATTAATTTGATAAGCCATTAGAAAAAATCATTGAAAAATGAGGAGATTTGTGAAAGTTAGATTTATAAATAAAAAAGATTGGTTTGAATTGCTTTGAAGTGGTTGTGATAATCAGTATATTTTTCAAGATCTATGAAACCCTAGATGTATGATGATAATGATAGGAGAAGTTTTATAAATGGATTGGAGAATTTATATCAAGTTTACTTGTATATCTCACCTTTCATCTCGTTCACCACTTCTGAAAATTGTTGGGATAAATGGTGGATTTAAACCTCTGATTTGATTAATTACCCCAACCCTTCCTTTAATCCAATAACCCTTCAACCTTATATGTACTAACAGCGTATTTCATGGTCCAAGAGATCCTCTAACAATATCCCCAGAATGTATATCGTTTTCCTCGAAACAAGTTTCGAGCTTTAGCTCCCATTATGCGAGCTCTTATTGTACGTTCCAATTGAGAAAGGCAGGCAATAAGTCCGTTTTATATGGGAATTTACTCGTAGCGAAAAGCGGAATAATTGTATATGAGGTAATTTATAACTTCTCCATAGGTTGTGAATAGAACTTCGTACTCACTTTATGTGGTAATAGTTAAGCAATTAATTTCAACCCATTCGTATGCGTAGGGAATAATGCCAAGTTGTTCATTAAAATTGTTTTACAGAGTTGTTAGCCCTTGCCTTCCCTTAATACTCAACTCACCGCTTATTCATCTTCTCTCTCTCAATTTAACCATTTTTTAGCCAATTGCCACAATTAGCCTCGTTTTCTCCATTTAATTCAAATCCGCCCTAACTATTAATGTGTTCATTAACATTTTTTAGGAATTGTGCTATTCAATCAAACTTACAATCACTGTTTTTAATGTTCACTTGCACTCACATTCTTTGAAGCAAGAATAAAGTGGGAAAGAATGTAATGCAATTAGTAGTAATTAATGAAATGATGAGCATAGAAAGACGTCAATGGTCAATGCGTATCTACTACGCAGAAATACGTAAATCAAGTTATAAGTCCTACAAGTTGAGAAAAGTTCTTATCAGATGTTCAAACTTCAACGATCAAGTTGAACCTTGAGGTACTTTTTCATGTCCCTTTTATTGTTACGATCATAAATAAGTGTGGGTGATGGACTCTTATCATTTTCATCGCTCTTCTTTTTTTCTGATCACTTTCGATGAACGATTAGCTTTTCAATCTAAATTATAGTTACGAAATGATTAATTGATTTCAATTTTAAAGTAAAATATTGTATGTAATGCTCTTGATTACGAATTTAAACCACTCCTGTAATGTAAAATGTAACGCATATGAATTTTTTAGAATTAATTGTTCTTTAATGACTTCACTGGATGATTTATTTTAATCATTACATTTTTATATTGACTTATCAATGCTAAGAAATAACGACACTTTAAAATTGAACTATCAAAATAATTAAGATTTTATTTCAAATTAGGATTTGAAATAAAAATATCATTTGTACTGCATGCTGCATACTCATAGCTCATAACGATATTATTATCCATTTTGACCCCATTTAAGCATCAAGAACAAAGTTTACTTCAAAGTGCTTAAGGATATTCTTGTCTTTTCACAAACGCACCGGAGAAAGACTGACGCTAAGTTTTTTATAAGACGTTATAAATATTTTAAAAGATGGAAAGAGTCAGAGTGAAGTAACAATTACAACTTCCTCTCTTTTCTTACATTAAGTAAATAAGTACGTAGTTATTCTTGCGATGAAATTACTTTGTTTGAGACTTTCATTCGTCTCCTACTAGGACATTCACGGATTCACGAGTAGAAAATGCATGAAGAAATGTATTTTTTAACAAAGGGATACTTACAAGTATTTCCTCTTCAACCTTCTCAATAAAAGAATCAATATTCGTCTGGAATAATTGAAAAGGGGGAGAAGTTACACGCGATAATTGATTAGAAATCAATCTTTTTGAATATTTTATTACAATTCACGCTCTACACTTTAACGATGTGTGTTCTGGGGTTCAAACTTTCTTTATCCATTTCTTCCTCTCTCGTAACATTTTTCAATGCCATTTATAACTCCGCTCTAACCACTTCCACAGTGGCCAGCGTCCACAACCGTTTATCAAAAAGGTTCTCCATTAAATATAATAGAGAATTTTATTATAAAGAATTATTCATTGCAAATTGCTCATAATTATCTGTTGTTCATGTGCAATTATTACTAAAATAGGTAATATTTACAAAATGTGTACAATTAATTTCTTACCACTGTGAGTAATTACTTCAACTTAAAATAAAAGATAAAGTGGAAGAATTACAGATTACTAATTATTTTCCTCCAAATTAAATCCATTATATTTACACTCATATTAATTAGAGTACTATAATACCCGAACACCAATTAAGTATTCCAAACAATTCAATCTTGGTTTTAATAGATTTAATTTCAGTTATATTACAAAATTAAAGTTATACTTTGGTTTAGGAGCAAAATTACAAATTAATTTTTTTGGATTGAAGAATTTAATTTGCTTTTCAAGTGAGTAGTGAGGAATTAATAATAATGGTGATTCATTTTTCCCATTAACATGCTGATCTAAGAATGGGTGAATGGTGAATGAATAATATAATAGGACAAGTGGTGTAAATATTGAATGAAACCATTGATTGGTTCAAAAGACATTTAATTTATTATTAACTTGTTATTTGTGGTTTAATGTAGAGTGGAAGGGGAGAAACCAGAACATTCGGGAGTGCGTGTGTGCGAAGAAAGTGTAAGTGTGAGGTGAAATAATCTGTGTATTAGCGGGCTAATCCGTGCTGCAGGAGGGCGGAGGCACTGTGAGGAAACACATGTAGGCAGAGAGAGAGTACAAAGGTCGTGAGCTGGAATGGAGGGCAAGAGTCTCCTCCGAAATTCAATGCCGGAGGACGATCCGAACGGGAACGAACACTTCAACGACGACTCTGCCCCCCGATGGGGACCAAACCACCGGGGAGCCCTCGAGCTGAAACAGCTCTACACTAAAGGTACGATTCCTTTTCCGATATTTGCACAATTAATTAATTGCTTTCTCCGGGTGCTCATTTTCATTTTGTTAATTGACATGTGTAGGTAAACGGGTGCAAGAAGTGATCTCTGTGATAGCGACAACCTGCCTCTTCACCCTCAATGGCTTCCTACTTTTATACAAATTCAATCCGTCCCAATACTTTGAGATTATCCTCTCTGCACTTGCTGGCATCCTCACGGCTGACTTTATGAGCGGGTATTTATCATTAAAATAATTATGAAAATTGCGAAATGTAATTCCAGTAAATTATTTATTATTACAAATTATTTTTTGGTATTTTTTAATTTATTGAACGCGGATTTATTGATTTCCATTCAAGAATGAAAAGAAATACTGGAAAAAGTGTTTTAATTATTTCACAAAATTCTACTTCAATTAAACTCACTCTTTACTTTACTTTATAATATAATTTTAATTTTATAATTATTGTTTAAATTTCATAATTATAATTATATTTTGTACCATAAATTTTATTCTTGATTTATTTAATGCTACATCAAATTATTTGATTACAAAAGTGTTCAGTACATAAATTTAATTTTAAAAATTTAATGGACTTTTAGTTTGGTTCACTGGGCAGCTGACACTTGGGGTTCAGTAGAGATTCCCATTCTTGGTAAAGCACTGATTCGACCATTTCGAGAACACCACATCGATCCAACCTCAATTACTCGCCACGACTTCATTGAGACGAACGGAGACAATTTTGCCATCTGCCTCTTGCCGCTTTGCATTCTCTCCTATGGGACGCTGGCGCTCCGATGGGGGGATGGCCTCCTTGTATGGTACTTCTACCTCCTTGCCATTTTCGTCGCTCTCACCAATCAAGTAAGTTGCAAATATTCTGTACGTGAGTATGTAATGTGATAAAAATACACATTTATTATTTTAGACATGGTGCATTAATCATGTAATGTTAGATAGTGAAGGCCTAATCCTGTAAATGGAATTCAGAGTGGAAGGAATTTGCCAACAAACAAACATGAGAGGAATGGATATTCCTCCATGGTGGAAGTGGCGAGAGATTGACAGAACCTTTTGGGAGGAAGAAAACAAAAGTTATGAAAAATGGTTATTTATTTCTGAACAGATTCACAAATGGTCCCACACTTATTTCGGTCTTCCATGGATAGTGACGTTGCTCCAAGAGTACCATCTGATCCTTCCAAGAAAGCATCATCGAGTTCATCACGTCGCTCCCCATGAGACTTACTTCTGCATCACGACCGGTTGGTTGAATCGTCCATTAGAGAAAATACGCTTCTGGCCATTTTTGGAGTCCATTATTACTCGATGGACAGGAGCTCTGCCTCGAGACGACGACTTCAAATGGGCCAATAAGCGGGATTGATAAATCCTCAAAAATATGCCTTTTAAATCTTTCAAATCTTTATATAATGTTACCTCTTGAGCTTTTGAACAATAACAATGATTATCTATCTATGTGATTCGTAAAATTTAGGCCTCTGGCTGCCTGTAAATGCAATCAGTGAGCTTTTCGATTAAATGATATATGGAACAATTTAACTTGAAAACGCCTATTAAAGCAATCTATCTCTTTCAATAATTCTAATTATAAGGAACAATATATCAATTGATCTACATATTGTAAAAGATGTTGTGAGTATAATCAATATAATAACCAAATATCTCTAATCAACTAATCACTTTTACAATTCACATTATGCAATCTCATTCATCCTATTTTCTTCATTTCTCATCTTTCTAAAATATTTATATAAATACTATATTTATTAAAATTGTAATATAAACACCATACAGAGTCTCACTCTGAAGCAATATTGCCTTTTAACGAAATGTAATATAAAAGGTTTATTTATTGAGTGCCACTTTGTATGCTTTATTTTATGATTGAACGAAGAATCGAAATATGCAAGATTTGCGAATACTGTTGAGTTTTAATAGTTTTAATTTTATTACTGGTTCAACTTTGGAACAAGGGTTTCAAGTGGTGGATTTGGGTGGATAGAATTCAGATGTAATTTGCAATCCGGGTTGTGTGACGCTAGTGTGCTAATTCTACCAATGGTAATTTTTAACTTTAATACGTTTTAATTTTAAACAATGCTGTTTACTTTAATGTGGTGTCTTAATTATTAGCAATCATAGTTTATTATTTATATTAGAAATCCTTTTGGGTATGTAATAACTATATTGTATTATTTTTACGAAATGGTCTTGCCTTACTAAAATCACTATTTCTTCTAATTACTTGGTGGGAAGATGGTTGAAATTTTTCTTGCCAAGATTTATTAATGTAAAAATCAGCTTTATAGAGTGCAATGAAAAGTATTTTAAAAACATTTTGCAGGAATGTAGGAAGTATTATATGATTGTTATTACTTTAAAATTATTATTTATTAGTTTTGTTACAATGTACATACTTACAGGAGGATTTTATTTTTAATAAAGGTGGTATTTGCTGACTATTTATTATTGAATCCTGATTATTGATCATTATTTCATCAGATTGTTTAGTTCGTTCATTACTCATTATTTATTATCATTAATTACTAACAATTAAAAAGTGTAACCACTGTTTATATAACCAGAAACATTTTTAGAACATTCGAATTAATGACCTTGCTCATCTAATAAATATGATAAAGAATAATGAATGAGCTCATTATAATTATATAAGCCATTATTTTTACATGAATCATTGGATAGTTAATATTTTACGCACAGTATAGTATTTGGAAATATTTCCTTTTATGTATTGATTGATATAATGTATTACGTCAATATTAGTAATTTAAAAAGTTATTTACATGAACCTAATCAATGCTCTTAGCTTTAAAAATTAAACACAGCACAAGCTTGTACAAATGTCAAAATATTTTCTATTATACTTTGAGAATATGAACCATATTGAAAGACATTTAATAATTAATAAATGTGTGTGCTTTCAAGGAAACCTTCTTATATGTAAGTCACGTACAGACTTTAGGGGTATTGGACAATTATGACCATAATTAGTAATGATGAAATCTAGAAATTGTCTGTAGAAATCAAATGTTAAATTTTGAGGAATTTTTGAAAATTCGATTTTTAAAATGCATGCCTTGGGCGAAGTTGAAAATCCCATGTTAAATCGCTATTGATTTTTGAGAAATTGACAAATGAAGTTTAAATAAAATATACTAACAGATATTAGTCTAATTTTTGATAAAATTAAAAATAATATTTTATCTTCTGCCTACTGAAGACAAAATTAAAATTTCTGATGAAATTTATAAAATTTTTATCCAAATGTGCTCCGAAATGCATGTTGAAGAATCGCTTGAATTTGAAAATGAGGATCAATGTGAATTTGAATTTGAATATGGAGAATTTCACGATGAAGAGAGAATTCAAGAAAGTTACTCTCAGGAATGGGAATTATTGGAAATCGGACGAAATTATTTCGACATCGAACTTATTAAAAACTTGAGTGAATTCTACAATAGCCTGAAGAAAAATAAGTTTGAACGTACAAAAGCAAGGTACCCCAAAATTACCAGTCCATAAAAAAATACATAAAGAGATTTCGCAAATATTTATTGAAAAATGGCACGAAAAAAGAGAAAATGATTAAAGTGGAAAAAATTGTTCGCGAAAAGTTTATCGAAGCTAGATTATTAAAATTAAGCATTCATGATTTCGATATAAGAAGGTGGGGTAAAATGGCTTCCAAAGAATTGAATTTTTTGCGAATGAAACATGGGTTGATTTTTCCCCTTTATGTGAGAGCGTTCTATGATCCGCAAGTTCATAAGAAAATCTAATTTGATCGAATTAAAGAAAATGAAAAAATTGATTTGACTCAAATAAAAAAAATAATTTCGTCCGATTTCCATTAATTCCCATTCCTGAGAGCAACTTTCTTGAATTCTCTCTTCATCGTCAAATTCTTCATATTCAAATTCAAATTCACGTTGGTCTTCATTTTCAAATTCAAGTGATTCTTCAACATGCATTGAGTGTGTTAAAAAATCTGCTTCTGAGTCCATTCATGAATTACTTGACCTCAATCTACAATCATCAGTTCTTTGCCCGATTGACGTGAAAATCCCCAAGTTATCAACTTTAGTCCAAAAATCAAATGGAGATCAAATCCCAATTTTTTCATCGAAGAGAAACACCATGAGTTCAATCAATGCGTCAAAGAAAAAGAAAGTCGAAGAATTGGCTTTTTATTATTTTATTATTTAACTTAAAAATAAAATTGTTGCCCGAAAAATCACAAAATACGTTGCTTCAAAGGACCTTGGAACTATTTCCAACATTGAGCAAAAATCGGCAAACTTTGTGTCCTTGGTCAATGAAAGAACGTCATTTTATAATGACAATCAAATCTTTAATGCCGATCAAAGTGGATTTTCTTATGAACTTGTGGGTCATAAAACGCTCTCACATAAAGGGAAAAAATCATCTACCTCAAAAATTAATTCCCAATCTTCACACACACATTCTTATACGATTATGCCTATTATAAGTAAAGCCGGAAAATTATTGTCGCCGATGTTATTGTGTTTACAAGAAAAAGATGAGAAATTTGGACCAACAGTGCAAAAAAATATATTTAAAGCAACGTAATAAAAAATACACTTATTTAATCATTTAAAAAGCCAGTAAATCGGGTAAAATGGACAAGAAAATGATGAAAAATTAGATTGAAAATTGCCTTGAACCTAACATTGAGGCAAAATGCCTATTACTGGTTGATTCTTGGAATGGTCACAAAGGCAAATCGTTGTTTGAAAAAGTCAAGAATAAATGCGAAAAATTAGAAATTCCTTCAAAAACTACTTCAGACATTCAACCGTTAGGTGTATTTTTTTCGGCAATATAAAATTATGAAAAAAATGGAGAAAGAATTAATTTAGATGGTATTCCAATTAATTTACGTCTAAGAGATAACATAATTAAAATTCATTCGCTTATTCATAATCAATTGACTTCAATTAAATTCATCCCTATGATCCGGTATGCTTGGGCTAAAACTGGATATCAAGAAAAAGAAATGTTTGACGGCATGATTGAAATCTGCTTTAATAATTTGTCCGATACCTGTAAGTCAGAAAACTGTCAAGGATCTCCATTGTTAAAATGTAGTCATTGTGACAATTCTCTTTGCATCATTCACCTTTTTGAAGAGTACCATATGCACTATGAAAGGTAAAAATTTTAAAATTAAATAAGAAACTATATAATTTTTATCGAAAATATTTTAAAGAATAAAAATGTAATAATCAAAAAATTATTTTTAGTGAAACAAGTCAAATGAAATATAAGATTTAATTTAAACAGGGATTTGAACAAGAAGAATGATTTTATACATAATTATTCAATTAAATAAGTATAAAAATCTTAATTTATGTTATTACCATATTTATTATTTAAATTTACACAATTTCTTCAATTTTTATATATGTAACAAATCTTATAATATAGTTAAAATTATTTCTAATTATTATTTGTGATTAATAGAACATTATTTTGGTAATTAAAAAAAATTTTCTTTCAATTTCCCAAAAATCAAAGGCGATTTAACATGCGATTTTCAACTTCACAAAGGGTTTCCTCAAAATTTGATCTTTGATTTCTACTTACAAATTTCTCTAGATTTCATCATTACTAATTATGGTCTTAATTGTCCAATACCCCTAAAGTCTGTACGCGACTTACATATAAATAGGTTTCCTTGTTAGTACATAAATTTCATAATTAAACATTTAATAATAATAATTAAAATAATGATGTAATAAAGATACAAGTAGTTTGCATCATTTAACGTTTCTTCACCCCAATGTAATGTAAAACAAGAGTGAATCAAATAAACGAAGCAATAAACAAAGATGTCAATAAAGCTTAAAATTGCAGAGATTGCAAAAACTATGCTTCCCAATGAGCTTCCTAACATAAACAATTGACCTTCAATTACTAAATTATTTCATTAACCTTCCATTCCAGCATCTGAATCCAAATATGGGCCAAGTGCGTTTTTATTAGTTTTTACATTAATGCATTATAAGAAATATAATAAAGCATTTGAGTGGTCTAGTGGATGTCGATGATAAAGAATACGTAGATTGAAATTGCGATAAATTGTCGTACTAATGTAATTGGCTACTGCCGTTTATTTCTGACGTGTTCGGATTCGGTGTGGATCCGAGAAGTCTATTAACGAGATGAGTTCCGGGGGATGTTGAGGGGAGAGCCATCTTGGAACTCCCAACCCACTCTCTTCTTTCTCACTCTACTCCTGTAACCTTCCGAAGAATAAAAGTCCATGTGGGGACTTTGAGGTCAGTCAGATCACCGATAATCATGTTGGCCCTCATCAACAGGGTCCTTGACTGGATCAAGTCCCTTTTCTGGAAAGAGGAGATGGAACTCACTCTAGTTGGACTCCAATATTCAGGAAAAACAACCTTCGTTAATGTCATTGCTGTACGTCAAAGTCAATCAATTTTATTATAATTTATATTCAACAATTATATTATTAATAAATGTCATTGGTTTATAGTCTGGACAGTTCAGTGAAGACATGATCCCGACCGTTGGGTTCAACATGAGGAAGATTACCAAAGGGAATGTCACGATCAAAGTTTGGGATATCGGCGGACAACCTCGGTTTAGAACTATGTGGGAAAGGTAAATAAACTTATTATCGAATCATTATTTCATCACTCTTGAGTTAACTCATCTTTCTCTACTTCTTGATTTCATCAAACTCTTAAATTTAAAGAGGAATGTTTAATGTAAAAAGTGAAAAAGAATTTAGAATGTTGAATTGAAGCTTTTAAATAATTTATGAAAATGAAGTTCTCAGTATTTACCTACGAGGAAAGTTCACTATTTATTTTTACATCAGCCAACCATAGCTGATAAGGGATAGCCAGATATTTATCTTAACTTACAATCTCTTATTTAAAATGGAAAGTTGATGTTATAAACGGATCTAATTTAAAATTAAATAATAAAACATGTAGTAGTTATTAATGTTTTTTTTAATTTTCAGGTATTGTCGTGGGGTTAATGCAATTGTGTATATGGTCGATGCTGCGGATGGAGAAAAGATTGAAGCAAGTCGGAACGAGCTGCACAACTTGCTAGAAAAACCTCAACTACAGGTTAATTGGCATTTTATAAAACAAAGGAATTTATTTGGAATTGAATGTAAAATCTGTAAATGTATGTAATGTAAACAAAATTGATTCTCCAGGGCATACCTGTTCTCGTTTTGGGGAACAAAAGAGATCTGCCGGGAGCGTTGGACGAAAACGGACTGATCCAACGAATGTAAGACATTTAATATTAAATTAATTTAAATTCGGAGATATGAGCGGTTAGGGATTAACGTTTGTGTGTTCTATGTGAAGGAACTTGGATGTAATCCAAGACCGGGAGATCTGTTGCTATTCGATCTCGTGCAAGGAAAGAGACAACATTGACATAACTCTTCAGTGGCTCATTGACCATTCCAAATCATACAAATAAGACTTTTCTCGTCATCTAATCAATAAAACTTTCCAAAGTATGTGTGTAAAATAAAAATATAGTGCTTTATTTCTTCACTCTTGTCCGAAACCCTCGGTCTCCTCGAAGGCGAAGGTGAGTTTTTCGACCAGTTGCTCGTACGTTCGATATGGAGGAAGATCAAGTCGGTTGAAACAAGTGTGCGACCGCGGGAGCCAACTCTCCTTCCCAACCTTCAACACCCAAAATTGTTTTTATTATAAAAATACTCCTTAAGTCAAGTCAAGAAAATTATGATTCAAAATTCAATAAGATGAATTGAAG
The DNA here is from genome assembly GCA_034687125.1 of Neelides folsomi. Lineage (NCBI taxonomy): Eukaryota > Metazoa > Arthropoda > Collembola > Neelipleona > Neelidae > Neelides > Neelides folsomi. Next base: position 273,571 of record JAQGBZ010000010.1, on the reverse strand, counting down.
TTCTATCAAAATCGCTTTAACCCAATTGGAAATTATGAAATAAAGAATTATTTTCATAATGGAATTAATTAGAAGGTATGAAGAATAAGAGCATGCCTTTTCAATACAGAATCTTTGTGGGCCATTCGATCCCATGAGTTCTGCGAATCCCCCTACAGGGACCCGGCATGTTCCACAAGCAAACTGTAAAAGTCTTGCTCGCTTCTCATTGTCCATTGTCTTCACGAATTGCCAAAACCAAGTTATTTGCTTTGAAGTTCTAGTGTAGTGCCTGGAAGAAATAAATTAAATTAATAATGTCTCATTGTAATCAATTCGATCAAATTTTCGATATTAACAATAAAGCAAATAATAAAAATAATGAATGGTATGAGAATGATTATCAACACACTTTGTTATGTGTATTTAAATGTGATTATTTATATTATTAAGTTATTATTATAAGACATATAGTTTATATTTACTTAATTAAGTGCTTAATCTTAAACTGTACTTATGTTCAAATGTGAAGAATAAAGAGTTTTCCCGACTTCCTAATATACATTATTTAATATATTCATAAATCGATAAAATAATCATACCTGTAAATAGTATTTTTCATCCAATCTTCCACATCGATTTCTTGCATCCCACAGAGCAAAAGTTCAAGTTCTCTTTCATCAAAGTACTTGAGCCATTCGAGTGGCACGACTTCATTGAAGCCTTCTAAAAAGCTCTTGGTCTGTTCTTCAATCCCTCTTGTCATTCTCCAGTGAGTGAGAAGTTGAATGTATTCTTCCTTATTCTCCTCACATACTTTGATTGCCTCTCCCCCTTCTTTCAATTCACTATGAATTACTTGACCCAACAACTCAAAATCGACTGAGAAATAAAGTTCGAGTTCCAACTCTTCAATGTTATTATTGCTGAGCCAGGTCTAAATAGAGATATCATCATTCCATTATAATTTTCATTGTCACATTCATAAAATATTACTCAATTACATTTATAAATCAATAAATTAAATTTATTGATCATGTTTATGCCTTGTTAAAATCTTACAAGTGAATTGTAGAATTCTGGGTCGATTGATTCAATATCTTTTGAGGTGAGTTTCTTATTGAGCATTCTCTTGAAGAAAGGCATGGTGAACGCGGAGTAAATAAATCGACCGTGGTAAAGTGCCATTGCAATGAATCGCCCGATGAACTTGAAGTAATGAAGATGATCCGGATTTACATATGATGCAGGATTGATTTGAAGATTGTAATTATTCTTATTAGCATACTCGAAGAGACAGTACATTGGATTTAAAACCTCGTGAGAGAGAAGGAGGAACCATTCCCTGTAAAGTGGATTTTACAAATTAATATCGATAAAAGCATAGACGAGGAAATAAAATTGAGTTATCAATTTATCAAATATACCTAGCGACTCCTCCATAATCGAGTCCTTCTTCCCCTCTAAAAATTATATACAGACGACGTCTCAGCTCGTATGCCGGATGTCTCATTATTTGGTGGAAGGAATCTTCAAAGAGGGTTGCGCGAGAAACGGTGAGTTTAATGTGGGATGGAAGGGCGTTCGACTGGCAAAGGTATCGGAACTGGCATATTTTCCATCTAAAGCTTCTCTCGTAGGCTATTGGAACACCGTAAATTCCCGGCCTGCAAAATAAATAAACAATATTGTTGAGAATTTTGATATTTGGAAATTGAGATGAATCTTATTTAATGTACTTATGAAAATAAATAATTGTTGCTCACTCATTAACAAGGGCGACTCCTCGAGGATCATTGAAAGTTGTAGTGCGAGCGTTATGGTCAACGAAGTATTTTACACCATCTTCAGTAAGACGAATTTCCCAACCAGCTGGAAGGGGCATTTCCGTATCATCCCCTTGGGTTCGCGGATCTTCCCACTGGGTCGTGCAATTTTTGTGATTGACATAATAAATTTTACCTGTGAGGAGTAAAGAAATTCATAAGTTTTAATTGTTTGTAATTTGTTCTGATTCTTCTGTTACGAGCAATTCAGCAATTCTTTATATTTTAAATTACCATCAGGTCTCACACGTTTCTCCCATCCTTCAGGAAGTTCACCGAGCTCGTCTTGCTCTTCACCGCCATGTAAAATTGGGGCTTGATTGGGATAAAGAAACCTTTGCTGGCCAAGGATATGCGGTCTCATTCCTTGCCAATTTTGGAAATGAGCAAGTCTTTCAGTCGACGGTCGCTGCCATGTTGTGCTCCTAAAAATCATCATAATTTAATGAAAAATTAATAAATTACGATTATATTTTTAAAATACTGAAAGAATGATTAATTAATGATTTACCTGGTGTTATGATCAACGTAGTAAATTCTTCCTCGAGGATCTCTTTTCACTTCCCACCCAGCTGGAAGCGGATCCGGCCGCTCCCAAGTTGTCGCTCGACTATTATGATCGACGTAATATCTCCGACCGTATTCATCGTATCGAACTTCCCATCTAAAAGATAAATTCGTTTAGCATTCAATGAGTAAAATGTAAAATTATAAATACAACTCATTCAACGTTATACCACATTTGTTTATGTAACTTTTGTATAAATATTTACCCAGGAGGGAGTGGTTCGGATGTTCCGTTCTCAATAGCCCTTGGACTGGGACCTCCGGGAGGAGGAGGAAGAGGCGGTGGAGGTGGCCTTGAATTAGGACCCTGAGCAGCAACACCCGCAGCAGCTGCAAGAGGAGGAGGTTGAGGAATGTTCATTAGAGCTGGCGGGGCAGCTATATTTTCTTCCTAATTGTCCATAAAATTTAAAAAAATTAAAAATGACCCATTTTCTCATTACAAACTATAACAATAAAAAATAATTGATTTTACTGGAGGTTGGTGATTTGCTGTCCTTTGGAGTTCTTTCAGTCTCTGTTCTTCACGAACTTGATTAAGAAGTCCGGCAGTGGCTGATGGAACTGGAGGAACCGTGCTCATGTCAACTCTGACACCATCAAGTTTCAACACAAGAACTCCAATCTATCCATGAAAATTATAATTATTTTAAATGGCATTAAGACAAAAAACGTTTTACCTTGTTTGAATTTAACTTGAGGTCGAGGTGTAGATTGATGTTGATTAGCTTTCCATTATGTTGTCGAAGAATTTCGACAATATTGAAAGAAGCTTCTCCTAGGACCGTGTCAGTTCTTCTTAGGAACGTGTGATCAAGGCATCTTAGTTTTAAGTCACTATTTTGCTTTACCAGTCTAATTATAAATTAAATCAAACTCATTATAAAACCACTCAATAAAAATAAACCATAATTTCATTATCAAATAAAAATATTTTGAATGACGTACAAGGAAAATGGTTCTTCCCATGTTGGATTTAGCGTCGACCTTTTCACCTCCGTCTTCCTGACATTTCCTTCATCAACGGATATTTCTACATAAGGGTTTGGTTTCAACAGTGGAACACTACTTTGGACCTTATTCAAATATCCTTGTACCACTAAAAAAGTGTAAATTTGCAATTACTTTCCAAATAAACAAAAGTGTAATATTTTAGAATGGTTTTAATCTCTTGTTTTACCAGTGAGAGTGAGAGTGTGGAGGTCGTTAGCCGTAGCCATCCTCCAAAAATTATTCTATTAAATTTATTTCCCGATGCATTTTAAAATGGGGCCGATGGATTATGTAAATATTCCTAAAGTGAAATCGCAGTTTTCATTTATTTACTCTCAAATGAATTTAGCGAATAATGATATTTCTCAATATCCGGCTTCAACACTTCCTCTCGACGATTCCCCTTCACTTGTTCAACCCACCACGTTGGGAGAAAGAAATAGATGGCCCAGAGAACTTTTATCCAACAACACAAGCACTTCTTGGTTTGTGATGTGATAAAGCAATTCACCCCTTGCTTGTTCTTTGGCTCCTGGCTCCAAGTCTCTGACTCCTTTGGGAGTCTGAAAGAATAAGCGCCAGTCGGCTTAAGGACGATCTTAACTTTTCTTTTTAAATACACACTCAAGCCACACATCGTATATGAATTTAGGAATATGACAATCGATGCATTGATAATTTAGATAATGTTCATGGCGGTGTGATTTTTTAACCTCGATAAATCATATATAAAGAGTTTCCTATCATTACCTACTGATCCCATTTATCTTACCATTATAAGTAAATAAAAACATTCGATTCGAGCCTTCATTTATATAGTGTGATAGCGATAATAGACATGTCACTAGAGAAGATGTTGATAGAATGAGAAAAGGAGGTTATAAGAAAATGCAATCTCAATTTCTCAATAGGTTTAAAATGCATTCAGTGATTTCAGATTTTTGCTTTAATTTATTTATTTGAAATGGTGCTGGATAATTCGAGTCACGTATTAGTTAACTCTGATTTTCAATCCTTTGTCTTCACCCTCGAAAGTCTTTTTAAGAGTCAGAGGGGAGTTTGGCTTGATTTTCATTCCAAGGTTTTTCATGGAATTTAACCTCAATCATCTTCCTCTGTCTGGCCTTGCGTCCTTTACGACTCTCCTTACACAAGATTCTTACTCTTATGTACCCATATCCTTATTTTGTCCTCAAAGACATTCGCTCTTTTTTTCTAATTTTTTTTGTTAAAAAAGATCCTTGTGCTCGAACCAAAGCACACATGGACATGTATTTTGCATACAGCTGCATCCGCAATTTCAAGAATAATTCCTTGCTGTCTCGACAAACTAAATTTGGGTTGCAAAGAAGTTTATATTCTTCAGTGTACAAATACGATTCATAAAATAAACTCTCAATTCTTGGAAAATGCTTTAATACGCAGAATTGATCTAAATAATTTATGTTGTTATTTTACTAAACTAATGATGTTGTATTTAGTACTGTTTTTGCTTTCTTTGACAAATGACGTAAAAATATTTAGTTCAACTACTTATATTGTGTATTTGCCTAGTTATTTATTTATTATTGGTAAATATATTATTGTTACGTAAAGATAAAGATACAGTATTATATATATATATATATATACTAGGTATGTTGAAATGTATAATTGAGATTTATTCAATTTATTCTAATATTTATTTATTTCATTTTCATCATTATTGATGTTCTATTTAGACTATGTACGCAGTATGCATTTATCACGTAATTGTTACAACTCACATTATTTATTTTTGGCAGTGTAGTGAAAATTGGATCATTTAATTTCTTGGAACACATTAAAAACATTGATACGAGTCCAGACTTCCTTCTTTGAAATCATCATGTTAGTATCTGATGATTCTGATGAATCCATCATCATGCTCAAGACGAACCCTTTCTCACTAAAAGCTTAACCTAACACCATCTCATCTTATTATCCTCGCGTGATTCATTTTAAGCATATCTGGTGACCATGAAGCTTATTGGCACCTCTGGTTAAATAATGCTATTTATTTTAACACTTATTTAATTATCCGAGAGAATTGCGTTCTATGATGTAAGTAATGAAATTTACCATTGCCGGTCGAGTAATTGGATTCAATTAAGTCGAGGATTAAAAACAGGACTTTTGAGTGGTTGTGAGTAGGACGAATGGGATGCAATTGAATGAAATGCAATATGATGAGTAATAATAATTGCGGAAGCGTGGAACTGTTCCTAACTTGATCCCAAATGACTGTAACCCATTGTATTGTTTTTAAGTTCAACTAATTTATTAGAAAAGTAGTTCAGCGTCTGGGAGGGTTTAAAAAGAAGACTCCAAGCTGTTCTTTATCACTTCCAGAGGGAATGAACTGTACTGAGGAATTGGGCGTATGGAGGAATTTAACCCTTGGCTTTGAAAAGGCTTCAAATGTAACCTCAACTTTCACTTCACTTTTTTCTCCATTGAATTGGATCGAGGAGGAGCATAGCGTTCATCTGGTGAGATGTGTGGGAAAGGGGAACCGAGAGTGGAAAGGGAGTAAAAAGCCATAATAATAGGAAGGGAAACGGTACTTTATGAAAATAAAAATGAACAATTTGAGACGAAGGTAACTCCAGGTCAAGTGAAGCCTCATGCTAGGAAATATATCTGTAGATACGCTCGTACATACTCGTATGTAACTCATGTATCCTTAGGACACATCAGCACACACATACTACACTCAACATAAAATAGAATTTAAGTTGTAAAGTGCATGTGGAAAAGTGGAAAGTACGAACCATATAGCATGTAAGTACAAGTCCTGTAAGACATAAGACAAAGACAGGTAGGCTGAGTACGGTATGAAGAATTAGGATATGTGAGGACTTTAATTTTGAAAGGGTTCGCCCTCAAATTTCCCCAATTCCTTCCTGTTTATACTGGCCCATAAATTTATTTTAAGTCTACTTAAATGGCTGACTCAGTCAGTCAGACGAACACTTGCTACACTTTTATAAATATCCAAAGTCGAGGTTCATATTTACCTATTAAACTTCCCCTACTCTTCCTCTTTGCCTTAATTCGAAATAAAATAAAATAAATCCAATGCATATTATAGGCTATAGGTAATGTCATGTAATACTTAGAGTCTGTTCCATTAAAGAAAAATACAAACGGTTTTTATGAGTCCAAACTTGTAATTCAACTCGAATGTGAAACTGGAACAAGAAGTCGAGAGTTGAGGCTTTTCAGCACATGTAAATATTCATTATGTGGAATGAATTTTGTTATTGAGTAATATTTCTACTTTTATTCCTCACTGTTTGCAGAAATGGCTTATTCACTAAACAATCCCATCCAACATGCGTTTCTTTAGTCCCTGAGCACATCATTATTGAGAGACTGCTGCGGAGAGAAATTGGGTGCAAGTTGAAATGACTCATCGTCCATTTGTACGGTTGAACACAAAGTGTTGTCTTAAACCTCCACGACCAACACTCAATTGTGCAGAGAACCGGGGAGAGCAAACTGCCTGTTCTTCACAGAACACACAAAGACGTGAATCATCATTAGGTAATTATGGCTGAAGTGATGGGATTTGAGGAGAGAACAAAGGAATAACGTGTTAAATCATATGTGTAGACCATTTCCTTATCATCGACTATCTTCACTCTCTTCATTTTATTATTTTGTTATAAAATGTGCCATTCTTCCAATTCTCTCAGATTGAGGGCTAATAAGATTGAGATAGAGGAGTTGGAGGTGATAAGGAAGTGTGTGGCTCGAGAGGGATGGGAAGTTTGAGGAAGGTCGTTGCCTGCTCCTTTCGCATCACCCATCATCCACACTACACGCTTTGTCCTTCTCACAAACTTCAAATTTCCTCCAACCATTTCCTATTTTATCCTACATGCACCTACCTCATGTAATTGTTCATATTGCAATAATATTATAAATGCATTAAAACTTAATTGCTCAGCTATGGTTCGCAAATTCGCAACGAATATTAAATTCGCAATAATAAACTTTGTGAATTGCTCTTCTCCACTATGAACGCCGATGAAGCAATTGAGTGGGTCCGAAGGAAATGTTTTATATGGAATGTTTTATATGGAATGTTTTATGGAAATGAACTACGCTTCATTGAAACTATTTCCCTGCTCAACGTAAGTGAGATGAATTGATTAGGATGGTTAATGCGGAGAAGAAGAGTCCATATGATGCAAGTGAAGGACAATCGTATATAAATTTATACACCAAAAAGACAAGAGTAGCTTTATTGAGGTCTAAGTCTAAAAATGTACAGGCTCAGGCGGGTATTTTCTTGCTGAGGTTGAGGGGCGAGTCGAAGACGTCAATAGGGGCGTCGTCCCGCATTATGAGGGAGTGAAGGAGATCCGACGTCACTTGGCTCTCAGGGCTGCACTTTGGCCCTTCATTCAGGGTCGAGATGAGGGTCGAGGGCCGAGGAGATCCCAATTGGGCGAGGTTAGGCTTTGTAAGGGCTGAGGCCAACTGAGGATACAAATGGTGTGGGGATGATGACCCGCTCGTTCCTTGTGGCGGGCTTGGAGTTGGAGTTGACGCCATTGACGATGCCGACGACGTAGAGCTGTACCTGCACAAACAAAATAATAACCCTCATTAGTTACAATTTAAATTCCATTAAACTCTCGCTTTACTATTATAAACGCAGTATTATAAATATCTGCGTAGTACATTGTATAATGTTAAAATATGTAATAGGTTTGAAAATTTACCTGAATTTTTTGTGAGGGCGGTAGGCCTCGCTCATGAGTAGGTTTGTGTCAATCATGGGAGGTGCCTGGAGTGCCCTTTTGAGGACGGGCATGTCTTCGACGAGATCTTCGGACCGGGCGGGAGAGGAGCAGGCCCCCGACTCAATGCCAGAGTCTCCTGAAGGGCTTTCGATTCCCCGAGGAAACTGCTTGTACGGGCATTGGCGCCTTGGAGAGGAGTCGGGAGAGAAGGACTCTTCTTCGTCGCTGCTCTTTCGGTACCCTGGGCCCGCAATTGTTTGTTCCTCCTCCATCTTGAAGGCGAGGAGCTTCTCGGAGTGGAGGGTGTTGAGGGTCCGCAAGTCGGGAACTTTCTTCTCCAATTCCCCGATTAAATACGGGGGGATGACTGTTCCGAGAGCTGATCTCAGATGGCCTTGAAGCCTCGTCACGAGCTCTACGTTCCTCAACCCAGGTCTGCAGAAGGAGAGAGTCATTAGAATCACTTTCCCAATAGAAGAGAAATCTGGGGAGAAATTGGGTGTGAAAGCTTACCGGTCGGCGGCGATGAGGACAAGGCCGCAGAAGACTCCGATCTGGTCGTCTGAGAGGCCGAGAGCGTTGAACTGCTCAGCGAATTTGAACATTGAGTCGAGGAGGAAGCGGGCGTTGTGATGCACGGAGCCTTTCTCCACCACTTGCCCGTTCACACAGAGCATTTTCGTCCCGTTGAACATGCAGGCCAGGCGGACGAGGAGGACCTCGAAGACGCCGGCCTTCAGGAGCGTCACTTGGTCGTCTTGGCTGAGGATGTTGAAGCCCGGGAGTCGCTTGGCGAACTCAACCACGCCGCGGATGGCCGGGGAAAATCGCTCCGAAAAGTCGGAAATTGCTGACTGCGGGTGCGGGTTGAGGGGGCAGGCGAGGGAGGGGGACTCGCCACCGCCGCCGCACATGAGGAACATCTCCTTCACTTTCTCACGGGTGTACTCGCACGTTTCCACGTGGGCCTGGACGACGGTGGCCGTGAGCTTGGCCAGATCTTCCAATTCGCCCGAAAGGGCTCTTTCCGCCGACTTGGCCACATGGCTCTGCTGCATGGCGGCGAGGATCTTGGCCTTCTCCCGCTTCGGGACGCGGCCGAAACGGACGGCTGAAAATATAGAATCCACTTTACCTTCTCGCACTCACAACTGAGGAATGAGTAGGGAACGAGGAGGAAGTCGGGCTCGTGACCTCGACTCCCTAACCTTGGATGAGAGCTGTGACGTAATTCGGGATTTAACGTTAACGTGGAACTACGTACTCGCCTCTTCACATGTGCAGGGTAGCCAAGGCCAGGGTCCGTATATTTAGATATCAAGACCCCCACCTCATGCTCAGGACAGGAAGGAAGAAAGGTCCTTCATTTCACCTCAACCAACCTCACCTTCCTTATTATTATTCATTCAACCTAGTGCGATTGCGAATCTTCTTTCCTACACTTTTAACATCACTAACCCTCCTTCTTCATACCTACTATATATCTAATCTCAAAATATCAAAGTTCAATTCATTCCTAAATATCTCCCTTGCCCTATGACTCACCCACTCACCCTCAATCTCAATTAATGACCATTGGAAGTGTTGAATATTCAGGGGAGTTGCCCATTAGGATGAAAGAAGTGCATGGTCAAATACCTACGTGCCATCCACATACTTCACTTCTATGTCTTCTATCAAAGGAGAGAGAAATAGAGTACCTTACTTTTACTAAATAATGAAATTAGAAATTGAGAGAAATCTTAACATGCATTGCTCAACTTGAGCAATTTAATCTACTGTGTTTCTTTCATAAAAGGATTGAAGGTCCAATTATTTGGAAGATGATGTGTTTTCCTTATCCATTTAGTATACTTGGGCAATTCCTGGAATTTTTTTCCTATGTTACTCAGCTGATGGGCATATTGTTTAATATATAGGCCAAATGTGGAGTAGAAGGAAAAGTGGGATAAAATGTTTTTAGGGAAATTCTGTTCACCTTTGTCTGGAGAAGCCACGGAGGAGCAATCCTGATGCTCATGGGGGAATTTATTTCTTTCACAAGCCACCATGGTCAAATAGTAAAATTGTGAAAACAAAGTGAGAATCTCCGGGAGCGGAGAAGGGACGGTGTGAGTGGGGCGAACGGAAAGTAGCAACTGATCGTTGTGTTTCTCGAGGTTCTTGAACCTCCGTTCCCGTTGGGTTCGACGGCCTCGGCTCTCTTCCTCCGCCTCTTTTCTCCTCCCCGCGATCCCTCAGCTGGTCCTACTTCCAACCTCCACTTCCCCTCAACCTACTTGTTTTCACTACGACTTCGTCGTCCTCAATTCAGTTCATTGCCTCCTACTCCTTACAGGAGCCCGAATATCGCACTTCTTCCCGGAATGAACTCACAAAGAGAACTCCTAGAGGTGGATGGACACATCTACGAAATTATTACCCTAAATACCCAACGCACATTTCTCACTCGAGCTCATGAACCCCAACGCCCTCACTCACCAATCATCCTTTTAAACTACCCCAAATGGATGATATGGATCGCGTATGAAATGCGTGTAGGGGAAATTGGATCAACAACCGAGGTCTTAAATTCAGGAAACTCCACGCCACAGCTCTATGAACTCTTGGGACAGAATGGAAATTGTGGGCCATATGGATCCTTACCGTCACGGGACATTCCAACGCTGATACACTTCTTGAGCCGGCAGTATTGGCACCGGTTCCGGTTAACTCGCAGGATACTACATTGCTGATTCTTCGTACAGGGTCTGTACTGGATCTTCTGTTGGATGCTCCGGCGGAAAAACCCCTATTGACAATAAAGGACTTTGATTAGTTGAGTTACAAAAACATTGCGGAATAAATAGTAGAGAGTTGTTAAAATGGTAAATAAATACAAGTTTGTAAAAATATGTTAGAGCCAGTATTTTGCACTTGTAATTGGATCTAATTTATCGAACTCCTTCAATTCAATAGTGGCACAATAATTAAATTACATTCATAATACATACATGTTGCGTCTCATTTCTTAAGTTGGTCATTTTATTGGGTTCTATAATAAGATCTGTCCGTGGAAAAGGGTTATGACCGCTTTTCAACTTCGGACCATGTTAAGAGAAGTCCTAATATGCATAATGCATAAATGGTTATGCATCTTTCAGTTATGTCATACTACTCGATGGTGTGTGTGTGTGAGTAATATGAGGGAGTACATAGAGGGATCGCATGAATTTTGATGAATGGTTTGTTGGTTCTCAGCGGAGTTAAAAGGAAAGGAGGACAGAGGGGGCATTGTACCTTTGAAGTAGACTAGTATAGATTTTGATGTGACGTGACGTGACGCAAGGAAGTTGAATGGACTCTCATTACGCAACTAGGGTTAGGACTCTCGATGTTTCCTTGCTCCTTGCCTTCTCCCACCTTTCCTAACTTTCATACCAACTCCCTCACACCTTTAATGAGTCAAGTTGATTTATCCTGCTATGGGGGTCCTCAAGGCTCATTACTCCCTTCATAATAAGTGCATTAAAAATGGATGTTTTTATAAAAAGTTCCTTATTATTGAATTTCATTTATTGACTTTCCCATTTTTTAAATGATGAAACAAGTAGGGAATCAAGTCGAATTCCACTAGTTGAGGAATTAAAAACCAAAGGGGGTTTGTTATCGTAGGCATAATAGGGTAGAAAGCATATAGTAGGTGTATAAGTGGGGGATGCACGGACCTAGTTGGGGTACAATGCTCCTGCTTGTTGTATGTATGGGGCTGAGGTATGGATGGGATGATAATAATGATAAAGGAGGTTTAATGAGGGCCAATGCCCTAACCGGTGAAATTGAGATGTGAAGTAATCGTATAAAAAGTTTAGAGGTGACCCATTTGGATAGAAATCTCTTGAGGCTTGTAAGGGCTGTGGAGGAAGGGAAGGGATACACACTTTTCCCAAAGCCCCCATTCAAAATCGATCGTCTCGTCTGACCTTCACTCACACTGAGTGGAATGAACTCCCACATCTCTCCAACTATGGCTCATTGATATACGAATCCCTTCGTTCTCTTTCTACGCAGCGATTGTTATTTTACCTATTTATAAGAATAAATAATAATTTTAATTCCTCACCTTGCATCCTTCACATGAATGAACTCCGTAGTGAAATCCACTTGCTTTGTCTCCACAAACTCGGCAAAGCACCGTCGTTCCATCGAACTCTGAAATAGAAAAAATGAAATATTTAGTTAAAATGAACCAACCTCCTTTAATGTTGCAAATGGTCAAAGAGATTTAGCATTAGTTTATATGAGGGTTTGAGTGGAGAGATAAAGAAGACTTTGGAATTGCTTGCGCCACTTAACAACTTTCTTATATAATTTGTCCTCAATTTCTCGATAGTGGGGCGGATTGACGAATATGTTTTAAATAAAATTCCTACCGATCTGCATTTCCCTCTCAAGCTGAAAATCGGATACAGTTGAGGAGGGAGATTCGGGGACAAAGTAGTAGCCCGGTTCAGCCATCATCTCAAAAGAGAGATGGTTAAATGTATGGAGAGGTATGGTGAATGTGTGCTGGAAAGACTGGAGATGTTTCCCGGCAGAAGAACTCTCACTTTCTGAGCCAGAAAATGGTCATGGCATTGAATTGTACTGAGAGGCGAGAGAGGTTGATGGCTCCGAGGCCGTTAAACCTCATAACCTTCAAAGAGCCATTCAGAGTTGCAAGATCGGGCAACTGGAGCCAAGGCTGCTGACTCCATATATCCATCCCTATCCCTCCCGTGCATATCATTCCGCCTGGTATCTTCAGGTACCTTTGCCCCTTGGCCTTTATTTCCAGCTACTCCACTTTCATTTCCAAGGACCCTTCCAATAATAGAAATATGAAAGGGTTGCCCAAATAGACATTTAATGGTCGGGTCGAGTTACTCGTCCTTGTCCGTCCCTTCGTCGCCTTCACCTTTCCCTTCACCAAGGGCTCCTGGAGGAGCTCTACTTTGGGCATTTGAAGGGCCATGGGAGTGAGTGGGCGAGGGGATTGAACTGAAAGCAGGAAGGAGGGTTGGAGGGTATTCACTTTCGAGATTATCGCTCCTACTTTTCCTTCGGCTACTTCTCATGTAATTGTAAACAGAGAGAAGTGGGGAAGGGGACTACGTACGGATGAGAAGTGACGAAGGTGGGAGTTTAGTTCACTGACTCCGAGTCAGTGTTCTCTCGTTAGCCTTGGCCACTGACTTACTCTACAAGCTCCTCCTCCCCCATACACTTTCCTATATACCCCTTCCTTCCTCCTCTCAACGGGCAACCTCAATCTACTAAATATCACAAGTATCACAGGACACTGACCCATCTTTTACCCCCAACACATTCCTCTACATTACACATAAAAAGAACGGGTTTCCCATTCAGTCCCTTAGTCATATGCACAATTACTCTAATTACATCATGTATCCATACACCACCCTTTTGATGGTTCATATTGAGGGAGGCAGCGGAGCTCAAGAGCCCCAAGACAATTCCATTCAATTGGAACGCCATTTGACTGGAAGAGTGGAAGGACCTTTTTTCCCGGTCAAGGATCCATCCCAATGCAAAGTTCACAAGATTGGACCATTTAAATCCAATGATAGTTACGATGACCCTTGTGTAATTCCTCAAGAATATTTGCACGATAAATAAACCACACTTTGCACAAGAGAGCTTTGGGTGATTAACATCGAGTGCGCGGAAAGGTGTAAAGTGTAAGGTGAGATAATGTGCAAATATTGTACTTATGCCCATATAATACTACATAAATACTCAGCAAGGTGGGAAGAGTTGATTGGGAGGAAAGTCAAAAACCGAGAGTTCAATCTCTGGAAGCCGAGATTACGTGTAGAGTTCATTCCAGTTATTTGGAGCTATTAACCTCATATCATAGTTGGCAACAGTTGGCATACATACTTTTCCTCCCAACCCTCACCATCAATGCTCATGAATGTAGAAATTGATAAAAATGAGAGATTTTGTCAACTATTGCATAGTAATTAGGGCCCATGCGTACATATCGGTATTTTTCCCTCGATCGGAATGAACTTTGATGGATGATTAAAATGTGTGTGTGTGTGGGGACCATTGGGTGTTTGTCTATTGAGAGAGTAATGTCCTGTGTGAATGGGAGAGTCGGGTAGGTTCGTGGACTTCATCTCGCTGGTGGGTGCTGGAGGGTGGACGACTCCCTCGTGAAGTAATACCTTAGGTAAGAGTAAAAAGTGGAGTAGGAAAGCCGTCTCTAACCTACAAACCGGTCATTGGACTCTCTTTGGTGAGGACACGTTATCCTTCCGCGCACCCGACTCCGTCAGATGCCCCCAACACTTTCTGCACATCGCCACGCACGGGGCAACCCACTACTTTCTTCTAACCCTTTCCATCAATCCGCCTACATACAAGACACTCACCTTTCCACTCCGAACAACTTGGGAATTCTCCCTAAAGATTCTCCTTCAAACTCCCTATATGTCTCACTTTACCTCTCTCCAATCCCGAGTGAATTCAACCAAGAGCATTTCCTCGGCATCTCCCTATTCTTATCAATATGAACAAGGTGCTCCACATTTATCACTTCCTATTCCAATTAGGTTTAAACCCCATATTAATGACCCTTTATCTCCCGTTCTTCTCTCTTCTCTCTCAGAGGACCTCAAAGGAGGCCAAGCTCTATCTGGAAGAATATCGATTTTCAAATTTGAATCCAGGGTTCATTCCTCTCTGGTGGTTTTATTTGTCTCAATGCCTTTAAACCCATCAATGAAGATCCAAATTACTATTATGAATGTGGAACTGAAAGGTCGAGAGGAGTAAGCATATTTCCATATAATAAAATTTTAAATGGCTCATAAAAAGTATGAAATGTTTAAGTGATAAACAAGAGACTGACAAAGAGTGTTGAGGAGCAAAGGCTCCAAAAGAGCAAAAATACTCGAGTATCTTTTATATGCAGATTCTAATAATAAAATTAAATAAACGATGTTTAAAGAATGCAAGAATGTGTTTACACATTTGGTTATTATTGAGTAAAGTTAGAAGCTAAAGGGGCATTGCATGGAGTAAGTGCGAGTGTGTGCAAAGTCCAAAATATTAAATATCAGATGGCAAAGTTTTCTGACTCCTATTTGGCCTGGTAGACCTTATCGCCTTTAAGGTAATCAAGTTCGACCGATTTGGATCTCTCGGCCGTTGCAATGCATTCGGGAGGCGGAAGTCTGAAAGCGGGTAAAGGGCCTTCGTTCCTTGGACTCAGAGAAGTTCAGTAGTGTTAAAGGGAGTCTTGCGTAGAGGCGTTGTGAGATGGGAGAGAGGGCAGAGTGAAAGAGAGATAGACCTCTGTCCTACTTTGAGGTTACAGACACTCTGACACACTTATCGTACATTGGCCGATATTCTCATTTCCTCAGCACAGAAAGAACCCACTCTCGTATGCTATACTCATATATACAAATGGGGTGGGTCAAATCGGCTTACATCATTTGCTCAAAACATTCATAGCCCATCTCGAGTCATCTCATAATTAGGAGTTAGCATTATTGCTCACTTAATCCACCATGTCAAGATTGGAATTGGGACAATGGAAAGGTTTCAATATTATCATGTACTATCTGACTTATCACTAGATCATCATAAATTGGGAAATATTAAAATTGAATCTTCAGAATGTTTTCCAATGGAATATTAGTTGAGGAAAGCTATGCATTCAAGGAGCTCAATTTATTCTGATTTTAAATGAGAACATTTAAGTTATGGTGAAGAGATACTTTAGTAGTCCATGAACTCGCATTGAGAGATAAAAGTAGCATAAAAGTCGGAATAAGTAGCCGGAGTGATAAGTAGGGAGAGACACAAATGGCAACAGGATGTGGGCCCAGGGAAGTTCCATCATTTTTTGTCCATGAAGGGAGAAGGGACGAGGACTTGTGTTGGTTCAATTGGTATAGGAGAGAGATAGAGGAGGAGAGAGTATGTAGAGAGTGAATGCGTTACATCAGAGGGAGAATGTAGGACAATGCTCTAGAGTTCGGTGACCGACCCACTTCTCCTCCCGCACGTTCTATTCATCTCCCGTCCCTCAAGGCTGCCTCCCCCTATTCAACCTCATGCCCCGTTGAACCCTTGGAATGAATGGCCCTTAAGTCCCTCCCCACCCTCACACTATTAATCCCCAATATGAGCCTTTGTGTTGTGCACGCAAGGAGTGAATGAACTATAGAGGAATTGAAAAGTAGGTGAGGAACGGTGGTGTGTTCGAGATAATTTTAAAGGGCCAGACCTGCAAGGACCCTCCCAAGGAGTGAGTCCGCTTGAGAGGTGTCGGAGTCGGAGTCACACCCCGAGTCGCTCCCGTTTTCGACAGTCATGTCGAGTGTCCCTCTGGGGAAGACTAGTCGTGGAGAAGAGAAGAGAAACACGTGTGCTACGCTCTTGTTCAACTTCCAAACTGAGGCAAGTTGGGGGGAGGTAAAAGTGAGAGTAGCGCAGTTCTCTTCCTTCAACCCACGGCCTTATCTCGCCTGTCTCTGATCCTACTTACATACATGTCTCACAGAGAGGCCGAGGCTCCACTTGGCCCAGAGTCGAGATAGTGACACAAGACATGTAGTCTAGTATGTTGAGAGGGTAAAAAACTTTACTTTCCTCACCCATGCCACCAACACCTTCATGTCATAATATTCGCTCTCCGCTCTCTTTCTTGACCGATTCCCTCTAATGACCATTTGACCGGCCCATTACCTACCACATGTTGCAAATGGTCTTACAAACTTCAGCTTATGACGAAGGGATTCACTTGCTTCACTTGACCTCCTCGTCCAATAACCCCGACATTCTAACCAATACTCAGGGCCTCATCCCCTCAACACCTCGTTGAGCGAAATGCGGCTAGGATAGCGAAATTGAAGTTTAGAATTAATTCTCCACCTACTTACTTACACAAATGTGTCAATTGATTAACAGAGCCCTAAATATATTTTTTCTTTTGAGGAACAACTCTCAATAAACTCTTTCTTCAATTAATTGCTACTTTCCTTCATTCTTCCGCGTGTCAGTTAAAAGAAATATTTAATTCCAAGACATGAATTTCGGGTTAACAGGTTGACAAGTTGAGTCATGAAATAAATCTCCAATGCATGAATAACCTGCGTGCTTATATAAATATCAACAACTTATTTATTTAAATTTAACATTATTATCGGCTTATTTGGGTATTAATAATTCTTGTAGTACATTGTACATAATTAATCCACGATGCAAATTCGGTGATGGTTATTTATTTTCCGAGTCCCAAAAGAGGAAAATGAATTTAATGGGTCATTAGCTCATTAGCAAATTGATAAGTACATTGTC
Source organism: Neelides folsomi (assembly GCA_034687125.1). NCBI lineage: Eukaryota > Metazoa > Arthropoda > Collembola > Neelipleona > Neelidae > Neelides > Neelides folsomi. Next base: position 256,074 of record JAQGBZ010000010.1, on the reverse strand, counting down.
CTACAATGATGTGATGAGATTCTATGCGTTGCAGACTTGAATGCAATACAACATCATTGCACAAGTTCCCTCCCATCAGGTAGACACATACAAGATGGGAAAAGAAAGATGCATGAGCTGAATTCCACACAAAGAGAATGAGAGAACTCCCTGTGCATTTCAGCATGCAGGGAATTTGTCGTTGGGATGAGGCAAAGTGAGACTTTGGGGGGGGAATCGCTTTCAGTTTCTCTCAAACAAATCCTCCCTATGCTCCATGGCCAGAAGGGAGGGAGTCAATGAGTAAACTTCACAACATTCTCCAACTTCCTTCATTCGTTATTTTTAATTGTAGGAAGTTGATGGACTTTAAATCAATGAAACAATTACTACTGTTATTTGTCCAATTACAACCCGTCCAATTAAAGTTAAATATTGAAGTCAACCAATATATCAATTTAATTATAAAGCTCCCTACAATTTCGTTAATTTCTTATGGAGTGAATTCGATGTTGAAAACACTTTCAATGTCGATTTTTATTAGTTTGATAAAGAGCGTGAGCATGAAGAATGAATTATGTATCTGAAGGATGGAGGCCCTGAGTGTATATTTAAACGAGTTGAATGTGCGGATGGGTAGACGATGGTTGAAAGGGAAACTTCTCCAGCCAAACACGAGACACGGGCCATTGAAAGAAGGGAAGTAGATCTAGGTAGCCTTTGCTTATTTTCTAAACACACATTTTTAGAATTTCAAACCAACCTTACACTTGGGATATCAGAGCAGAGGGTTGTAAAATTTTTACTCTTTATTTTTAGAGAAACTATTTGTAATACATTTATACAGGCGTCCCTGTCTGGTCTACACCCATGGACGAATTTCTTAACTCTTTCCTTTTTACTAGCCGAGTTTTACTTTATGGTGAATAGGTTTGAGGGCATCATCGTTTGGTAATATCAATGTGGCTTTCGTAGCCGACTATGGGCTTTATAAGGGAAACTATAATCGTCAGTTGTAGAAAAGAAAAGTTGGACATTTGTTTTCTTCGTCGACTGTAAAAGGAGAACTTGTGGGAGGCATTTAGTCTCGCTTAATGAAGGCATGAGGGCACGAGTGTAATGTGAAACTTGAATTTATAACTATATATGCATACCTAAATCACAAACAAATGCATGAGCTTTTGTCGTCCTCTCAGTTATTCAAATGACTCTCTCAATGCATCCCTTTTTCATTTCTGTCAGTGTGCACGAGAGGAGCATATGGGGATAGATAACTTCCCCATATCATCATTTGGGTATAAATATACTTGGGTGAGCTGGGTGGTGTAAAAGAGTAATGAGGGGGACTGAAACAAATATTCTTCTTCATGCGCCCACTTTACGTAATAAAGGACGATAAATAGGTAGATTCTCCATGAAGAGATAGGGGAGGGGGCTGGAAGGACAGGTAGATTAGGTACACCATGTGTGTGGTATTGGATGCTGGACCATGGATTGGGGCTGTGTTTGTTTCGCATCCCACCCGGCCCCGGGTGGAGGGGCCGGGAAGGTGCGGGGTGTTCTAGTGAGCCAGAGAGCAAAGAACTTCTGCCCTTGAGAGCCAAGGAGAGCTCTCTGAAAGTGAGTGGAAATTTGGTCTACCCACCCTCCTATCTCTCCAACGTTCCCTCTCCGGCGTGGTGTTATGTATGGCATATCCTCCCTCCTGCCCGCTCTCCCCCTCTCCTCCGGGGTGTGTGAACCCGGGAGGGAGCCAAGGGAGGGCCAAGGAGCTAAAGGAAGAAGGGGAAATTTCTACACTCCCAAATTAAACTGCATTCTCTCCGGCCACACACGCACGTGCGAGGGAGTCGGAGACGAAGGGTAAAAGAGCCGAACCGAATTCGGGCAACCGGGCAACCCTCCTTTGGCAGAGGGGAGAGTTCCCATGGAAACACCCTCCTCAATGCTCAAAACTCCGCCGGCCGTCGAGCGAGGGGAGAAGGATGCATTCGGGGTACTTTCCCTATATAGATGTGTGCTGAGCGCCAGTGGCCCGAAGGCCTACTGAGGGGTGAAAGGGCCAAAGGGAAAGGGACCCTGCGAGAAAAGAAAGGTGAAAGCGAAAAAGGACTCACCTAGTAGGGGCAAAGGGTTCGAAGGGTTCCCGGGCGGCAAGGGTGCCCGGAACTCGCTCATGATGATTCCAAGGTAGGTAAACCGGAGTGTGTGGAAAGCCTCCCGACTACACTGGAGAGATTTTCGAGACCGACTGAAGTTCAAGTTCAAGCATAGCTTTCCCACTGACACTAAATTCTACGGCGCACGCCAGGCCTTGAGCAGGCCAAAGACTCCAGACTCGACTCACCCACATCGCGTTTTTGCAGTGTAACAATCATCTTCGTTACCAGCCCTCCTTCACATACTACTATGTATACTACATTATACCCCTCCGCCAGTTCCATCCAGCCCCATACCAATAATATATAGATATTAGATATGCATTCCAAATACGCAGTTCCGAGTCCTTCGCGGTCCTTCGCTAACCGTCATTGACCCACTGTGCCCTTCGAAGGCCCTTCAGCTCCTTCCCCAATTAACTGCGTATGAAGGAGAGAGTAATGCCCGGAGAAGGGAAGACGAAGAAGGTGGCGTCTCTCCAACCCCTCCGCCCCCTTGTTCATGGCCCTTACGGCCAATCGCATAAAATGATTTCGATTCACACCCAAATGATTTGGTATATATAAAAGGGTCGTATTTATTAAAATTCCGAAAGCGAAGGCACGGTCGTATGTCAAGGCTCGTTTTCACTCTCCTTGGCCGACGAGTGAGAGGATGCGAGGTTGTTGAAGGGATGGTTCGAGTTCCGTAGGACTTGATAGACATTATCCACATTGGCAAGACGCTCGAAGAAAGGGATCAAATAAAGGAGCTCTGTGTCGGTTGAGTCATCAAACCAACTCGCCACCGGAACAGCGTTGTCCTACAGAAAAATAGAAAAGGAACATTAGGCCTTCACCTCCTTCACGCCCTCGTGCCTCCTCTGATAAGATACACTCTCTCTCTTTCTTTCCAATCTCATCGTCTCATCATTATGAAGAGGCCAATTCCCTCCTGTACTTCCAACGACCCTCAACCGAGTCATCGACTCATCAAGAACCAATTTATTTAAAGAAATGAGGAATTGTATTTCTACGCGTACGCTTTTGTATTCACTTCTTCCAAAACTTGTTTCAAAGTCAAATAAAAGTCACAACCCCTCTTCTTCATATCACCCTCTCCATACACTACCTTGACTTATGTACTCCTTTGAAAGGGAAATTACAAGACGTTGAAACTCTCATTACAAGTTTTATTTATATTTTACTACCTTACTTTTACATTTATCAGTTTCAAGGCTGCTTTAATAAATACTTAATATTGGTATATCATTACGTATACACAAATATGTAATTACATGCATTGATTGTAAGCAACATATAAAGTGTTCTTTTCATTATAAATAAAATTTATCAGTATAACCTCATGTCTTTATCGCTCTGAAATACTTAATTGTGTATTAGGCCAACACATTTGTTGAATGTCAATATTATATTTAAAACAACATAAAAATGATGGAATTGGCTTACTGAGGAAAATCTAGTTTAAAATATTTTTTATTCTATTTGCATATAATTATGAATATTTTAATGATAAAAAAACGTAAAGAGTAAAAATTATTATATCGATTCTTCGAATCTGTCTAACTCTTCTCAAGGCCTGCCGAATTATCGTCAACTTGCATACGTGTCAATTTAAATACGTCAAACATACTAAATAGAATGGAAAAAGTAAATGATTCCTCACATCCTGTCCCTTTTGACCCATATGAACATTTTAATGCACCATTTTACATTTTATATCCTCACACTTATCAATTCAAAAACCATTAAGTACCCAGAATCATTGCATAGGTACCATATACCTACATTTGCATTATATAAACATGCAAAAGCAACCGTTCTCGATTCGTATTTCGCAAAAGGAAATTAAATCATAATTGAATAACGATATCAAAGTTGAGAAAAGATGAAAGAAATTGAAATGCCCATTGACTGATTAACAGTGATTCCCATTCCAAAGTCTAAGAAATAGCCAAAGTTGCTCAAGTGAGTTCGTTCATAAAAATGCCTGTAAAGGGATTTAGTGAAAAACATTTTCCCCTTCTCCATAATTTGGAGTGAATAAATATAGAATGAGTGAAAAAATGATTAATAGAGCATTTCAAACTCGGATGACTGTGTAAAAGAAGGGAGTGGAGAATGTGTTTACTCCATTCTATCAACGACATAAATACTTCTCCCTTATGATGAAAATACACATGGTGATGTGGATTAGGTAAGTAGGATTCGAAGTCAAAAGGAAAAGAAAAAAACCGTCGTTTTATCCATACATTCGTATGATATGAGAGCTTAAAGGACACACACACTCATATCATGTTCATGTGTACCAAATCACACATACACGAGCTTCTATTTTCCTCATTATAGATATTACCAAATGTGTGTGCATGCATTTCCGTACACGGAAGGAGTAGAGATGTAAAAGGTAGTATTTAGATAGGAGGAATGTGTGATATAACCCTCATCCTTTCTTCGCATGTTGGAAGTATTAAAACGGAGCGGAGGGTGAGGAAAGCGGTAGCCAAATAGCATACTAGGGGAGACTTTTTCCTCCTGTGCACTTTGAAGGGAACTTGGATTGGGGCACGAGCAGGAAGGGCATTTTCTCACAATCATTCTTTCATGCATCGGATCAATAATCGTTTCCAAACTTTGGTATAACATTGGTTTCAATACAACAGTTTGAACTCTTTAATCCAACTGTTCAAAATCCAAATGTATCATAAGATCATAACATATTTGTCAATCGAAATGAATTGTATCAATCAAAATGGATCAAATAATTACTCCGTATGATTGTCCTATAATCAGACTTTCATTCGTTCATTTGATGCAAGTGCTTATTATTGGTGGTGGTGTAAAGCAAGACCAGATTATAATGAGTTCATCCTAAAGGTGTATTAACTCAGGTATTACCTCCAACGCTTACATAAAAGCATTAAACATTGAACTCCCCAAGTTAATTAGATGTGCATAATAAATTCATAAGTGTTCATAAGGGTGAGATGTGACTCATATGTTCGCAAGAACCAATAATGAACATTGCATCCTGTGACTTTTATGCAAGGAAGTTTATTTTCTTCACATGTCACATGTTTATAGTCATTATCAACAAGAGACATTTCTCCACACATATTCTTCAAGGGGATTTAGTTCATTATACGAGTATCAACATCTAACTCTTAAGTTATAATACTCTCGAGCTCCACCGTGAGGACGAACTCAGCTCATGAATCTCAAATGATATGGGAGGAATCTCCGCTCCTGCACGATGTGAATGGATGAACGTGTCTTTAACTCCGTTTATAAGCTCTGCATCTGGAGTTGTTGGATGCAGAGGATATAAATACTCAAGTTAAATGTAAGAAGGTGAAGGAAACGTGTTTAGCTGCGAGATGCGAGAAGACGTTCACTCCTTCCACTGTTGTGTGTGGGATAGGAGTCGGTCGGGGAGTGTGTTGTTGGTAAATAGAGGGCACGAGGTAGAAGATATTTTAACCCTCTCCCTACATCTGCATCTCTTACATCTCAAGAAGATCATCTAGCTACTCATGGGTGATATAAAGACCCTATCTTGGTCATATATGATACTATATGCATGTTCATTCCTGGAGGTTTAAACGCCCAAGGTTCAACTTGATGTATGAACGAGGATAAGAATTTCTCCCTTCCAACCCGTTAGTTACAATACCCGCTTTCCCCCCCTCATGTGCTTCGGGAGAGTAGCGATGCACTCAGAATACTCTAACATCCCAAATACACTAAGAAAATGCTCAAACCACACAATCAATATTTTTGGGATATTTGTTCAGTTAAATATTATAAACAAAATCTATATTACAGATAGTGAGGAAGCATCAAAAATAATTTATAACCACATTAGTATGTAGTAAAATTCAAATCATATAATATTACAAATAGAAATTTATGGTGGTAAATACCAATATGGGGATTTTAAACATTTTCTAAAATTAGTATAAATACTTTCTAATTTAGTAAATGTAACTTTAAGTTTCAGAAACGGTAAGCTAAAATAGTCAAGGCATTTCTAAGAAGAGCAAAGGTAGAATATTTCCCCCAAAGAACGGAAGGAAACCTTCGGGTTCTAAATCCTTATACCAATCCTCGCACATCCCCATTTATTTCTTCATGAGTTTCCCGAAGGGGGAGAAATTTCTCGGCCACCATCACATTTATTTTTACCTTTCCCCTACATTTCCCCCTACCATGGGATTTTCATTCCCCTCCTCGGCTTCATCCCTTATTTCCTCCCTGCACCTTTTTTATTATTAAATTTCTAGGAACATCGATGGAAGCTCTTTAAGATATTTGTAAGAATAAGTATAGACTTAAATTCTAAATGAATCTACCTAATTAAGTATGCATCTTGATTGCAACAAGAGCTAACATTAACAATAAGTCGCATATCTAATCCAACAAATTGTTATAAGCAAAATATTGTTTATTAAAATAAAAAAATTCAAGGTTGTAAAGTATTAGTTATGCTTAATGAATACTGTTTTACTATAAGTAAATTTAATGACGTAAAATCTTAGGTTAAGATATGAGGCCAAGGTATTTGTATTTAATGAAAGAAAAGGAGTAATAAGATACGAAGATATAATTTTGTATCGGTTCACTGTTAAATTAAAGCTAATATGTGAAAGCACACATTGAGTTGTACTTCTAACCATAAGTACACAACTCTTCTAATTTGATCTTTTTCTTATCTCTTTTTAAGACTCAAGGATAGCCCTAAAACTCCTAAATACTTATTTGGGTTATTTCATTAAATAACTATTGTTGTTCAAAATACAAATATAAACTTAAAACCACAGCTAATATCAATAATGAATAAATATCAAATTCATATTCCTTATGTTAAATATGATCCTACAGAATGACATTCGACAATTCTTTGAAATATTTGAATAAGAATCTAAAATTAGTCAGTTTTCCTTGAACATTGAAATTTAAAATAATAAGGAGTGACATGACTTTCATGAAATGAATAATTTACAAAAATAATTTAAATAGCAAAAACAACAAATAATAAACATTTTAGCAAGCATTCATAGAATAAAAAAAATAATGTAATAGATATAATAATGTAAAACTATCATTTAAAATTTTTGACTCTGACAAACATGGTAGTGTACAATTGATTGAACCTTGAAACAGTAAACAGAAAGAGTGAATAATAATATTTGTAAAAATAGCTGATTAAATTATTTTACGTTTATGTAATTTTTATGAATTAGTCGCTTTTTAACAACTAAAGTTAAATAGTTTCTCTTTCTGCAATAAAAAAGTTATTGCATAAATAATTCATAAAAAATAAATGACTTATCTAGAAAAGAAATAGAGATATTTTCTGATTGTTGGTTATTTGTATACCACCCATTTTTAACTTTTAAGCATCAATCAATAAGTTAACAAAAAAGTAACAGAAATTATAATTATAATTGAAATATAAAAACTCGAATTAAATTAAACCATACCGGGTGGAAGATGTAAGATGCAGGTGAATTATCAACAATAACTACTCTATTCAGCGATCTTCCAAGCTTATTCAGGTCCTGCAATAAAAATCAACCAATGATTAGAAATATTATTTGGCAAAAGGGATTTAATTAAGAAATTGATTAGGCTTTATTATATTGTAAAAAATGTACGTATTTATCGTAAGAATTCATTAATAAAAATTCAGAATATGTTAAATGTTACAACTATCCTGTAACTGTTAATAAAATTACTCTTGATTTAACCTTCATTTTATAGGTAAAATCGAAGAGTTGTTTTCTTTACTGAATAATTAGTATTATAATTTAATTGTAATCTTATCAATTCAATTCGTAATATTATACATTATGCAATTAAGTCTTGATCTTAAAAGTTATTAAATAAGAATATATTATTAAGTATGTAAAAACCACATTGTAGGTAGTATTTAAAACAAAGATATCGAATTATATAAGTAAATATTTGTATTATAAGTTAAACTTGTCCTTCATTAAATCAACAACTTATATGGGTAATCAATTACCTATATTAGAATCTTAATATATGTAAATACATATATTTGATAATTATACAACGCAATTACTTATTAAAATGACAAAAATATAAAAGCAAATATTTTAAATAAAACCATTATATTATGGTAATATATGTATCAGGAATATTCAATGAAGTTTATATTTTATTGTGATACAAAATGGGAACATGTAATATACTATCGGTAGGTATTACCAAAAATGAAATTATAGTGATTCTATTAATAATATTAATAATAAATTATATTGTAAATATTTTATGAAATTTAATTACTCTACATCGTGAATCGTTTCTTTATATGATTGGTTTATGACAATAAACTGCTATCGAAATTCAATTAATCTCACTAATACGTTACCTTGCCTAATTTTATAGAATTTAGACTACTTGCAATTCCATGTTAATTAAATTTATGTCCACTATTATTTAATTGTAGTTAAAATTGATAAAAAATATCTTAACACAAGAAGAAAACGATGAGAAGTGAACAAAGTTGTATTTGTGTAAATGAGAGAGAAAAGAACGATTAAGATTATAAACCTTCATTCTTTCCAAGCATTGTTTCTGAGAGAAACTTTAAATATATTAGATAAATTCAAAAAATTTATTATTTGTTATTTTAAATTTCTTCAAATTCGATAGCAGGTTGGTGCCATAAACCAATCATTTGTAACATCTCTTCTATTCAAATCAATTAATTAAATTATTCCTGATCGAAAACTAATGAGGTAATTTAATTTAACTTAATAATTAGAAACTACCTTTATTGTAATATTATATTTCATAAATACCTTAACATAGTTGCCTCGATGGAAGACACACGCATCTCGAAATAGTCTCGAGCGGAAGACACCCCACTTGTCCAACAGGTCAGCTACTGGATCAGCATATTTTGCTAAGGAAGCTGCTCGACAGGTAAAAAATACCATTAATATAATTAATTAAACGGTAATTAGTGAATTAAATGAATAAATATTGACAAACTCAAATATTTGTACAAATTAAGAATTTTATTTAATTTATTTTTAAATTTATTTTACTCACTCACCTGTAAATAATACACACTCGTATAATTCCCCCATTTTCTGTAGGAACTCATCGACGTACGGTCTCTTGGCCACATAAACCTGCATGAAATTCGGTTATGAGTTTATAAACAGAGTGTAAGGAAAATATTTACGATCAAGATTTACAAACAGCAAAGTAAATATAAATAAAATAATAATCTCTCCCACCTGATGAACCACACCATCGATCTCAACAGGGACAATAAAATCTGCGTTTCCAATCGGCTATTGTGAGGTAACAAAAAACATTATAATTATTTCATCCAAGAATATTTTGTAATCGTGTCAAGTATAATTTTTACCTTAAAACTTGAGTGTACCAGTGTTTCATCCAAATCAATGACCATACATGATTTATTTATGTCGGTAGAATGACAGGGAGGAAGTAGATGCCCTATTCCAATGTAATATTGATTAGATTAAAATATTTAAAAAGAACGTCGGCCAAGGGTCGTGAAAATGCAAAGGGTGTTAACCATCTTCGTTTAGTGCCAAAGAAGGGCATGAAGAAGGGAGGAGCATTTCTTCGGTCGCATGATTGGCCGGAGGTTGGTTTGACGCTGACGAGGGCGACTCTTGTGATTTCTTCCTTCCAGATCGCCATCCGCAGCAACAACAGCAGCTGAGGATGGCCTTTAAGAATCGGGATCGACCCCGCCGTCTCCCACTCGAAAGAGATGCTACCTCTTCGCCTCGCACCGACCCACCTGCAAGCTCAAAATTAGAATTGACCTCTTATTCCCCTTGTCTCTTACCTTCATCTCTGGTAACTTGAGTGATGACACTCTCCATGACCCGTCTATCCTCTCCTTCTTCGTCACATTGGACACTTTTTGCTTCAACTTTCACCTGAGTTTCATATACTAATAAAGAAAATGTCTAGAGCGCGCCAAGGCTTGAACTCCTTTCCAATGCGAGACTCACATCGGCTCCACTCCCATCGTCATCCTATCCCTCTGCGTAGTCGAATCCTCCCTAAAAAGGTTCCTCGACTCCCCTATCCCAACCCACGTAGAACATCCCAATGGTTCTTCAGCTTCTTCTTCATCTCCCGTACTACAATCTAGTATAGATGATTAAACTACAAGTTTAAGCCATAACTGCAACCTGCTGCAACTTTGCCTCTAACCCTTCATTCCCCATCTAAATTACTATTATGCTTCTTTCCAAAACTTACTTCTTTCCTCTTTTTCTTCACCCCTTTTCGAGCAAAGTTTAATATCCAAATGCCTTTTTTAAATCATTTACGCTTTTCAACTTTAGGCCTCGGCCCGTCATTAAAATCTCTTCGCGATGAATTTCCTTATGTAATTATGAAGTTGTTTTTAATGCACGATTGGTAATGCTATATATTTTAAAAAGTAAAAACTATGAAAGTGTACACCATGACACGTCTCATATTTCATTTATGTAGAATGGAGTCGAGACTGCTAAACTGTAGGAGGAATATTACTCTACTTACTACTTAACATGTATTACCTTACTCCTTCTTTGCAACTCCCCGCATTAATGCATAGAAAGGTACGCCACATACCTTTACATCTCGGCTTATGTATATGAATCCAGGGTTTTAAATACGCTCAGCCGGGTCGGGAGAGGGTGAATTGAGAAGGGGCACCTGTACGGGCCCTTGAGTGAGGTCGGGACTTGAAGGGGTGGATTGAGGCGGAAGGGAGTCGTCCGTACCTGTCGGTGCGAGGCACGGAGGATTAATTGTGTCCGCGGGGGACGGGGCGGAGAGGAGGCTCTGCCTTGGGAGAAAGAAGTCGCTGAGCTGGCTCCCACCGACCCAGTCAAAAGTCAACCGAGGACAATGCGAGTCCTCCTCATACTCCTCCTATTCGACCCGTTCCCCCGACCCGCCGCAGAGTCAACAGGTAAGGTCGGCTGGTCCAAAGGGCAGCTCCTCACTCCGTCCTTTTTGACAGTATCTGGAGAGTCGCGGGTGCCGGCTCCCTTCGCCCCGAACCACTCGTCCCTCCAGGAAAACCTCACTTGCTCCTCCGATACGCAATTCAAGTGCGGGTCCGGGACGAAGTGTATACCAAAGCGCTGGCGCTGCGACTACCATGCCGACTGTCCGGACGACGCGAGTGATGAGCTCGATTGCCGTAAGTTCATCTTTACTTCGCAACCCAGTTTAGCACGGAGTGAAACACATTTGAGAAGAATGAGGATTTCTTCTTTTCACTCCAAAACTCTAAAACCCATTGTATTACCCAAAGTGTGAAGTACATGAGGGAAATTGTTTAACAGAGTTTCTAATTTAAAAAAATAATACAATTGTGTGAGTCATGATGTTGAGTAGGTGAAATTATTGGAATTGAAATTGTATTTATTTCCAGCTCCACCGGAATGCGAGAGCGGGCAGTGGAAGTGCAAAACATATCGATGGAATGAGAGCTATTGCCTTCCGCCCCACTTCCGTTGTGACAAAGTAGAGGATTGTCGGGACCTCTCGGATGAAGCCAATTGCCGTAATTTCCCTAATTCCTTATGCTCCATTTATTTGGAAATTATATTGGAAATTATATTTTATGTTCGAGGGTTTTAATTTAATTTCCTCCAGAGTATCGCCACTGCCATGAATCAGATTTTAAATGCGGAAACGGACTCTGTATTGAAGCGGGAAAGAAATGTGATGGGTATTTTGACTGTCGTGACAAGGCGGACGAGGCGGGCTGCAACAGGTATGCGTTTATTTTTTCTATCTACTAACACTTTTAACTTGTTCTGCCCTCCTGAATGAACTTGTGATCCAAACTAGGACGAGCTGTGAATTGAGTCAATTCCCTTGTGCAAAAACTCCCAAGTGTATTGAGAAGAGTTTAAAGTGTAACCACGTTCCCGATTGCGGGGACGGTGACTCCAGTGACGAGGAAGGATGCAACTTCCCACCCTGCAACAAAGATCAGTTTAGATGTAAAAATGAGTTTTGTATCCCGGCTCGGTGGCATTGTGACGGCCGAATTGACTGTTCCGATTCCTCCGACGAGGCCAATTGTACCCTTAAGTGTCTTCCTGGACAATTCCTCTGTCCTGACAAAGGACTCGGTCCCAAGTGCATTGAAAAGTCAAGAGTCTGCGATGGAACTCAAGACTGCTCAGATGGTGCGGACGAGAAGGAGGCTTGCTGTAAGTACTTTATATTATACTTTCTTAATGAGATTAATAACTGATATCCCATTTCTCTTTCTTAATGTACTCTTCGTTCGACATTAGAATTCATTTCCATTCATCATTGGATCGTAAAGCTTCTTTGACGGGGTTTTATTATATTTTATATTTTGATTTCTTTCATCAACACGACCATTGAAATGAGTTTTATGACTTTATTCCACTTTTAAAATATGACCAAGCTTTTGCGACTTTTTAACTTCATGAACCTGCACATTTCTCACCCTCCACTTGAATACTGCTTACGTATTCAGCTTTTCACTATTTATTATTGGCGTGAGGTCTATTATTCATCCATTGGGAAATATTGTTTGGCACAGTTTGAAAAATATTTATGAAGATACGTACATTGTCATTATACTCTTCCTTGAAATCTCTGAGCTCTTTTCCTCCCTCACTCTCTCAATAGAATGTAAACAGAATTTTATTATGGAATTTGTGTAATGTTTAGCATCAAGTAAGTGTGCCGCGCTGGACTGCGTTCACACATGCCAGAAATCAATCGACGGAGGAATCTGCTCCTGCCAGGCCGGCTACATCCTCGCTAACGACTCCCGCTCTTGCGTTGACAAGGACGAGTGCGGAGTTTGGGGAAGTTGCGAACAAGAATGTGTGAACACGGTGGGATCCTACAAGTGTTCCTGTTCTCCGGGATATACTCAGAAAGATAAGAAGTGCAAGGCCGGGGGCGACGCCAAACTTCTGTTCGTCCATCACCAAAATATCTTTCGACTCGGAGTGGCCGGAGATGGGATCAACGTTTTGCTCAATACCTCTTCTGGGTCAGGGCTCGACTATCACTTGGGAAGAAAACTGCTTTTTTGGTCAGATGTGGAGACGAAGAAAATTCATTCAGTTAATCTCGACAGCTTGAGAACTTATAGGGATATTGAGCTCAGTAATTGGAACCCCGTTTCAATTGCCATTGATTGGGTGGGAGATAAATTGTACGTGGCAGATAGTCTTGGACAAAAAGTTGATGTTTTGGAGCTCGATGGGAGATATCATGCAATTGTTCTGTCATCGAATCTCTCTGCACCATCCGATATTGCTTTGGACTCCAATAGGGGGTAAGTTTACATTTAAAGCCCTTTGATTTATCCTGTAGTTTTTTTATTATTAAAATTTACAAAAATACTTCTTAGTTCAAAGGCTGCATTCAAATTATTTAATGAACAGGAATATTTATATGAAATTTTCTTATTTCAATCTAGGCTGCTCTTTTTGGCAGACAACAACAGAATTCTTCGATCAACAATGGCTGGACTCAACTTGACAGTTATAATGTCAGAAGCAGTTTACAGAGCCAGTGGAATCACTCTTGATTTGGTAACTAAAAGAGTTTTCTGGTGTGACTCCCTTCTCGACTATATTGAAACGATGGATTACAATGGAAATGGACGAGCTTTGGTTGTGAGAGGCCCGACTAACGTTCCCTCACCCTCGAGACTTGCAGTTTTCGAGTCTAAAGTCTTCTTTACCGACAGCACTAAAGTGAGTTTTGCATATTTTATTACTTATTCACCGACTTAGACAATTTGAACAATTTCTTGGATATTAATTTAATGGGCCATTTGTGGTTTTATAGGAAGGACTATTGTCTGTTGAAAAGTTTGGCGGAGCTATTGAAACACTTTACAGGAACAAAAGTGTGAGTCGCGAACCACGGGCGGTGAAAGTTTATCATCCACTTCTTCAACCGCCTTCGAGTTCTCCATGTGTTGCGAACGGAGGCTGCGAGCACATGTGCATCGTCACTGCTGATGGATCTTCTGAACTTGCCTACACCTGTGCCTGTGACCTCGGATATACTTTAGCTCAAGATAGGAAAAAGTGTGTCAAAGTTCACGAGTTCCTCATCTACTCCCAGCATAAGTTTGTGAAAGGACAAGTTTTAGACCCTGTTGAAAAAATCTTCACAGATGCTTTTGTACCTTTTGTGTCTCGGTCGGCGAGATTCGTCGGCTTGGATTTTGACTCTTATGACGAGTATATCTATTATTCTGATGGTGAGTAATTTTATATTTATGAGACAGTAAAGGGAATTTAATTATCAAATAAATTTTTCCTTTAGTTTTGCAAGATGTAATCTACCGAATGAAGCGGAATGGAACGAATAGAGAAATTGTTTTGGCGGCTCAAAACGAAGGTGTTGAAGGTTTAGCATATGATTGGGCAGCCAAGAACCTTTATTACATTGATTCGAAAGAAGGAACTTTATCGGTTCTTTCAGCGACCAACACCACGATTCGAAGGACACTGCTGAAGAAACTCAAACGACCACGTGCCATCGTCGTTCACCCCAATCGGGGCTATGTCTTCTTTTCTGAATGGGATCGCCCAGCGAATATTTCTAGAGCCAATACGGACGGAACTGGAGTTGTTGTATTTAAAAATGTGCTGTTGGGTTGGCCCAACGGTCTCAGTTTGGATTATGATAAAGAAAGGCTCTATTGGTGTGACGCACTTCTTGACCACATTCAACATTCGGATCTGAGTGGAGGAGACGTGAAGACAATCAATTCAAGACTCATCCGCCATCCGTTCAGTTTAGTGATTCATGCTGAATTTGTTTATGTCACGGATTGGCGACTCGATGCCATTTTCAGAATTAATAAAGAAACAGGAACCGATGAAGAAATTGTTACTAAAGTGGACGAGAGCAATCGACTCTACGGAGTAAAAGTTTATTCGAGGAAAAACCAACCGCTTTTATCCCATCCATGTTCTTACAATTCTGGAGAAACTCCACCATGTCCAGAACTTTGCTTTGCCATTGAGGGAAAGAAAGGAGCTTTGGAGAAGAAATGCGAATGTGGGCAAGGGCGAGTGATGAAAGATGGGAAATGCGTGAAAGATCCAAATGCAGAGGAAACCAAAGTTTGTGCGAATTCGTGGCATTTTACATGCGATAACCAAAGGTGCATTCCAAGCTCGTGGGTATGCGATGGTGACGACGACTGTTTGGACAATTCTGACGAAGAAAAGAGAAACTGTTCAAGTAAGCCCCTCTTTTTCCCCTCTATCTAAATGACTCGGATCAAATGTAATTTCATGAGTGGATGGGAAGGCATTTGAATTTGAGTTTATTATGCATTACGGAAAGAACTGCCAAGTATTGTGAGGAATCTCAAATTACTTTTTAAGGTTCTGGCATGAAGATGAATATTCATTATGATGTAAATTTAATTATTCATTTATTCAGAGCCGACTTGCAGCAGTACGGAATTCCAGTGCAAATCAGGAAGGTGTATTCCAATGAGCTTCAAATGTGACTCGGACAATGATTGCGGTATTTCCCTTTTTGCTTTGTTTCTTTATTCGCTTTTGTTGATATTTAATGGAACGATGGAATGGAACAATCCATATGATCCTGACTTGAACATGAAAAGAATAAAAATGAAATGACAATTGTTATGGTAGGTGACCATTCGGATGAGTTCCAGTGCGTGAACGTAACGTGTGAGTCGAGCCAATTCAGTTGCGAAAACGGACGGTGTATTCCTTCATCTTGGAAATGTGATTCGGAAAATGATTGTGCGGATGGAAGCGACGAGGGAGATTTCTGTGCTGAAAAAACATGTGCTTATTTCCAATTCACCTGCCCACGTTCTGGACATTGCATTCCCCAATCTTGGGTTTGTGACGGAGACAACGATTGTTTTGACAATCAAGATGAAGAGTAAATTCAACTTCTTTTTTTCACAATGGAATTGATCATAAATACACGTATAGGGTCTATAATAAAGATTATTATTTTTCTTTCATAGGGGTTGTCCTCCTGTTAGCTGCCGTGAGAATCAGTTCAAGTGTGGAAACATGAAACAGTGCATACACGAAAGCTACAAGTGCGATTCCATACCTGATTGCGACGATGGGTCAGATGAGGTCGCGTGTCCTCAACTTAAACCCAACGAATGTCATGAAGATAAGCAGTTCAGGTAATTGATGTTTCAATCATCTTCCTACTTTTTACATCTTCATTTCCCTCTTTGTTTTCTTAAACACTTTTCTGCACGACATGGGAAACATAAAATCGACCAATAAGGTTTGAAACAAATGATTTTTGGATAGATGTGGAAACTCCGGCATTTGTATTCCGAAAGATTGGAAATGTGATGGGAATCCAGATTGCAGTGATGCTTCAGATGAGGCTGGTTGCCTGAATAAACAATGTGCTCAAGGATATTACAAATGCAAAAACAATCGGTGTGTTCATTCCGCCTACATCTGTGACGGTGAAGATGATTGTGGAGATGGATCTGATGAAGATTTCAAAGAAACAAATCACGCGTGCAAGAAAGAGAAAGTCTGCGATTCACAGCAATGGGCTTGTCCTGGCGTCACTGGAACGTAATAACCTTAACTATCCAATCAATTTCATTTTTTAAATTATTCTAATCAATCCCATCTTACAGTTGTATCAACATTACATCAATTTGCAACAATGTGACTGATTGTCCTATGGGAAGCGATGAAGGCCCAGCTTGTGGTCTTAATGAATGTGATGGACGGAATTGTGTGAAATGCAAGCAAACCCCGGCCGGTCCACTTTGTCTATGTCCACCTGGTGAAGTTCTTAAAGATGGAATTTGCGTGGATTTCAATGAATGCAGCTTGTACAAGTGTTCTCAAGAGTGCAAGAATCTAAAGGGGTCGTTTCAATGTTCTTGTACTCCGGGTTATGTCATCGAATCTGATAAACTGAGATGCAAAGCCGTAAACCACTCTGACGCTTATCTCATTATCAGTAATAGGCGATCTATCCTTGTCTCTGATCTTGAGGAACATTCCATTGAAAGGGTTCCTGTGTTTGTTGAAAACGTCGTTGCGACAAGTATGTTTTTATTTATTTACCACTTTGCTAATATTTATGTTCATACATAACATTTAAATTCCTTGTTCTTTTTTAGCCTCTGATATGAAAAACGGGACGATTTATTGGAGTGACATGAAGCTTAAGAAGATTTTAGCTGTTGAGAAAGGAGGTGGAAGCACGCGAGAAGTTATTGGAGCTGGATTGGATTTAGTTGAAGGACTTGCTCTAGATTGGATTGGAGGGAATATTTATTGGGTGGACAGTCGACTAAATACGATCGAAGTTGCTTCAATTGACGGTTCTCATCGTCTTGTTCTTTTGAATAAAAATATCACACAGCCAAGAGGAATCGTAATTGATCCAAGTGCCGACTCCAAGTTTCTATTTTGGAGTGACTGGGGCGAGAATCCGCGAATCGAACGTGTGGATCTCGACGGATCAAATCGGACGACAATCATTGAAACTAAAATATTTTGGCCCAATGGCTTAACTCTGGATCTTCCCAACAAGCGAGTTTATTTTGCTGACAGCAAACTCGACTACATTGACTTTTGTGACTATGATGGAAAGAATCGGAAGCAAGTGTTGAGTTCAAGCCACTATCTCCTCCATGCCCATTCACTCACGCTCTTTGAGGACACGCTCTACTGGACAGACCGACAGCTGAACAGGGTAAGTTCAAATAATACTTACTTCCTCATCATTATTATATTATAATTCATTTCATCCTATTTGACTCAAATTGCAGATCCTGAGTGTACAAAAGTTCCATGGGGAGAATCAGTCAGTGGTTCATCATGTTGTGAGCCAACCCCTTTCTCTCCATGTTCATCATCCCAGTCTCCAGCCCAGATATGAGAATCCATGCAAGGGGGCGAAATGTTCGCAACTTTGTCTCCTCAGCAAATCAGTGAGTTTCCGTTTTCATTTTTTTACCTTATTAGTGCAAACTTGGAATGGAGCTGGATTTGCCATTGTGCGTAAACTCCACATTTCCTCTTTCCCAGTACCTTTTCAAAATGAGCTCAATTATCATATAAACAGTCCAATTGGGGAAAGACTAACATGCTCATTATTAGTTTATTAGTCACGGGTTTATGAAATGAAAAGTAAAAGGAAGGTAAATTGCTTATTTGTAGAAGGAGGGATACAAATGCGTCTGTCGACCAGGATTCCGTGCGGATAAGGACAAATGCATAGAGGAAGAAACACCTTTCCTCATTGTCATGAAGAGCAATCAAATCGTGGATATGAATCTCGTCAGCGAGGAAAGAGCCGGCTTCTTCACACCGATTGTCCAAGTTGAGAATGGGCGAGTGTTGGACTACGACCGCCAAGGAAATGACTTCTTCTTCATTGAAGGAACTGGAATGAACGGGACTCTATGGAAGTTTAATATAGCAACAGGGAACAAGAGCCGATTCCTCGACCCGAATGACCCTGGTCTGATTGGATCTCCATATACACTCGCCTTCGACTGGCTCGGAAGGAATTTATACATAGGGAACAAGGAGGGGCAGTCCATCGAACTGGTGAAGGTTGATGGGAAGAATAAGGCCCGGGCTATGATACTCGGAAGTCAGGTATGTAACTCATTTACATCTCTCGCGAGTTCAATACCCCAACACACATGAGCGTACGGACGGCGACGTGTAATGTGCGGATATCGAGTCTTGGCAGAGATGGAAAGTCATGTTGTCTATTTATAAAAGGAATTACTTCATCATGCTTCATCTCAATTCCCCACGGCAATTTTAATATCTCATTCATTGACACTTGAACGAAACTTGGATGAGTTGGATGCATAAGCATTTTAATACAAATACATTGTGGAGGGAGAATGATCATGGAAAGAACTTCTGTTGTGATTTCTCATT
Organism: Neelides folsomi; assembly: GCA_034687125.1. NCBI lineage: Eukaryota > Metazoa > Arthropoda > Collembola > Neelipleona > Neelidae > Neelides > Neelides folsomi. Next base: position 236,957 of record JAQGBZ010000010.1, on the reverse strand, counting down.
ATTATCAGTTATCAGACCAGAGCTACCATTAATTAATTAGGATTTGGGAGATTTTCATATCTGCTAACAAAATTAATAGTATTAGTACATTCTGATAGCATATTATATTAATTATTGAGAAGATGTGCAAATTCGTACATGAACTACCTGTTGAGACTAATACGAACTTAACTATCTCTATTTACCTGTACATCTAGGGATGAAAAAGCTAATGGTTTGACAATTTCCATTATCTATCTGTCTGTTGGGGAATTGTGAGTCGTAAGTTGAAGTGCAAAGTAAAAACCTTGTACCTTCCAGTTTTCTCATCTAACTCATTAATTCTTAGGTGTAATTAGATTTCATTGGATGGATTATCAGAACCGGTTAGGTGCTATTAACAATATTCAATAATATCATAATATATTTACAAGCAAAAAGTGGCTATAGCTCTGAAGCTCCACATTCCTTCTACGTACGTAAAGCAGTTCTCCTAGTATTTATGTGAGGTCTTGATTTGGTTTATAATTTCAAGGACATATGTTTAAGATTTTCGTTTTTCATTGTAAACTGATGATACATCAAATTTCCCAAGAAATGTCTAAACATTTATTCATCCTATTTAAAGATTAAGTAAGAGCCTACCTCGGTTTAGTATTCCATATTTAAATTATCTTTCATAACGAATAACTTACATAAATGTATTTATAATAAAATACGTGCACTAATAATATTGTCATTGAACTGACTCATTGAATATAAGCGAAAATGATTTTGTAAGAGCTGTCAAATTGACAACGTAGTAAGGAAGGATAAAAAATCATGATTTAGTTGCATGTGTCATTAGTTGTCCTTGTCCTTAACTTTTATAAATACTCGATAGTCGTTTCCTAAAATAAAAGAGGTGCAGAATTGCATTATACTGAAATTGTATACTTAAAGCATACAATGAGATAAAAGAATCCTTAATGTCAGTCTAAAGAGTCATTAACACAATTTAATAAATTAATGAGTGATTATTTTATACAATTGAAAAGACTAATCTTAAAATGTGCATAATAAAGTGAAGTCAGTGTAGTGGATCATTGCAGCGTTATGAGCGTGATTGGTCCTCGGAATCATAAAAGAATAATGGGGGTTCTGATGCTTCTGCATTGTGTGCCCGGGCGATGTTGTGGGAGATAGGAAACGGGTAGGTGTGAAACAAAAAGATGATTTTAATAGGAAGGAATCATATATAAATAATATGTATATCGTGTTATTTAGAGTTATAAAGGAGGAATCACATTACAATGACTTGACACACTTTCCCGTGACTTGAATTGATGAATGGAATAGAAGTACTTGCTCATTTCACCAATTCCCATTCCAACTCACGGCCCACTTACACAGACAAAGAACCCTACTTTCAAACATACTCAATTCCTCTAAAGCGGAGAGAGATAAGAGGAAAAAAAGTGTATTGAGAAAAGAAGGGATTTGAGTGATAAATGAGGATGTTTATAAAGTTCTGTACAATTTCCCTTCTTTCACCCCCTCTTATCTACATTCTTAATTGATGAGAAATAATGAGTGGAAATGTGCATTGAGAGTTCAATCACCGTGTATTTTCCCATTAACAGGACGTCGGGCTCATCGAATCCATTTCATTGGATCCAAACAATGGGAAGCTGTATTGGCTTGATAATGGAGCTGGGACGATTCCGTCGAAGATTGGAAAGGTGTCAATGCTAATCACTTTACTTTTATTTTCTGTTAATTTTACTTTCGCCAATTCACGACGAATTTGGCATTAATTGAGGATTGGATGAGTCATTTGCTCATTTAATGACTGATGATCGTTTAGGCAAATATGGACGGGACGGAGGTGGGAAGTGTTTTGAACGATCTGAAGAATCCCATATCCATGACTCTTGATACTGACAACGATCTCATCTACTTCGCATCAGGGAATCCAGTACAGATTGAATCAATAAGAACAAACGGAGAGGGAAGGAAAGTTGTGATTGCAGATGAAGTGGCCAATCCTTTGAGTTTGGCCGTTTATGAATCTCGACTCTACTGGATGGATTCTGTATATGAAAAGATTTCTCGATTAGAACGAGGCACAGAAGTTAGAAATATCAAAGAAAATACTCTTGACCTTAAATATTTAACTGTTTGGAGAAAGCGAGCAGGTGAATAACAAAATGATATCTATCGCTAAATATTTTTATGAATAACAAAAGTGTTCTAATTTATATGCATTTATGCCAATGTCAATGAAGTTTATAGAATAGGTTAGGTTAATTATGCCTTTAAATTTTCAGGTGAACATATTTGTTTGAGTAACAACGGTGGTTGCAGTCACATTTGCATTCCAGCGACAAATAGAGGACGAAAATGCGCTTGCAGTCTTGGGTTCAAATCAATCGATGACACGTGTTCAGCTTATAAGTCATTTTTAGTTGTTGGTCAAAGTGGAATGGTTCGTGGACTTGATTGGGACGGAAGTGCAGCAGGAGTTCCTTTGTCTGATTCAGCTCGACATGTGACACATGTTGCACTTCATGTCAAACAAGCGTGGATTTACTTCATCGACACGGCAAAGGCAACTCAAGGAATTTGGCGAGTTCATCCAAATGGCACTGACCTTCAACACATCATTAAATCAGGAATTGGATCAAATGGAATTCGGGGGATTACAATTGATTGGTCAAGCGATCAAATGTATTTTACAAATTCGTTCCCTCATGAAACGTACCTTGAAGTGGCAAAGCTGGAAGGGGAATTCCGGAAAGTTTTACTCAAAAAAGAAAAAGATACTCCAAGAGAACTGGCTGTTAACCCGAATAAAAAAGTTCTTTACTGGATTGACTATGGTCAATTCCCCCGTATTGGAAAATCTCTCTTGGATGGTTCAAGTTGGAGTGCAATTGTGACTTCCGGACTTGGCCGTCCTACTGATCTCACAATTGATTATGCAACCAATGACGTCTACTTTGTCGACTCTCTTTTGGACAATTTGCAACGTGTTGGATGGGCCGGAGGGGCGAGAACGGTTGTGAGGAGTGGAACACCAAATCCAGTTGCGGTTACAGTTTACAACGACAAAGTGTTTTACGCTGATAGCAACTTGGGAGGAATTTTTGAAACTGGAAAAGGAGTTGCTGGGAATGGAACAAGACCAAAATTGGTGAAATCATTGCCGAATTTGAGATCATTGGCTGTTTTTGAATTGGGAGTTCAACCTGAAGTCATTTCCCCATGCATTGGTGCTTGTGCTCAACTTTGTTTCGCCTTTGACTCTTCTTACAGATGTGATTGTGCTGTAGGAAAGCCAACTGGGTCGAGATGTGAATCATTAGATGAGTATTTAATATTTGCAACAAGATCAGAAATTCGTTCAGCTATGATTGACTCACGATCTGGCCATGTCCCATTTGAAACTGTGAAAAACTTGACAAACGTCGTTGGAATTGACTTTGACTGGAAAGACAAGAAAATTCTTTTTACTCAAATCAGACCGGAATCAATGATTGGATCTCTTTCAAGTGAACGCCCAGGAAAAATTGATTCTCTAATTGAGAAAAATGTGAATCCTGAAGGGATTGCCTATGATTGGATTGGAAAGAAAATTTATTGGACTGATAGCGGAAACTCTTCCATTTATGCAATGAATCTTGATGGGAGTGGACTTGTTATGATAAGCCACGTTGACCGCCCAAGAGCCATTGTCGTCCACCCATGCAAAGGCTCTCTCTTTTACACTGATTGGGGTCTTTTTGGCACGAGCGGAAAAATATTCAAATCAACAATGGCTGGGACTAATAAGACAGCAATTGTCAAAGCCAATTTGACACAACCATCTGGTTTAGCTCTTGACTTCGAGGAAGGGAAATTATATTGGACGGATGCTGTGAGGGAGAAAATTGAAAGATCGGATTTAGAAGGATACGGACGAGAAACGCTGCTCACAGCCACAATTTATCCATTTGCTCTCACCATCGGGGGAAATTATATTTATTGGACCGATTTGCAACTCCGAGGTGTTTACCGTGCAGAAAAGCACAATGGTGGAAACATGGAGGAAATTGTCAAGAGACTCGACGAATCTCCAAGAGACATCCAATTGTATTCAAGAGCCAAGCAAACGTGTGACTATGACCCATGTAAAATAAAGAATGGAGGGTGTGGAGGCGGTCATTGTTTCCCTAAAGCAGGCGAAGATGGTTCTTTGTTGGTTGAATGCAAATGCAATGCAACTTCCAAGTTGGTGAACGAAGGAAGAATCTGCGTCCCAAGGAACGTGAGCTGTGAAGGGAATAAGTTCAGTTGTGGGAATGGGAGATGTATTAGTCGTCTTTGGAGCTGTGATGGCGAAGATGATTGTGGAGATGGAAGCGACGAAGATCCAGACTTTTGTGCGTATCACACCTGTGGCCAAAATGAATTTAGATGCAAGAACGGACGGTGTATCTTTAAGACTTGGAAGTGCGATCATGAGAACGACTGCACGGATAATAGCGACGAAGAAGGATGCGAATATGCCGATTGCGCTGCAGGAGAATTCACTTGTGGGAACTCGAGGTGCATTGATCAGGCTTTGGTCTGTAATGGAGTCAACGATTGCAAAGACAATAAGACCAGTGATGAGGCAGCGACTTTGTGCAAGAACGCGACCAAGCCTTGCCCTGCTTCTCATCTTCGCTGTGAGAGTACGAATATTTGTGTTGAACCTTTTTGGCTCTGTGATGGCGACAATGACTGCGGAGATAATTCGGATGAGAATGCTCTACATTGCTCTAAACGGACCTGCCCTTCCAATTCCTTCAGATGTCCCAATCACCGATGTATTCCGGCTACATGGCACTGTGATGGAGACGATGACTGTGGAGATGCAGCGGATGAACCACCAGAATGCAAAAGTAAAGACAGGACGTGTTTCGGGGACTTATTTACATGCAAGAACGGAAACTGTGTCCCACCCATGTACGTCTGCGATGGGGACAATGACTGTCAAGACAATAGTGACGAAGAGGCTCAATGTGAAACGAGGAAGTGCGACAATTCTACTGAATTCTTCTGTCCTGAAAATAAGTCTTGGGGAAGATCCCAATGCATTCCAATTAAATGGCTTTGTGATGGTGATCCTGATTGTATTGATGGGTCTGATGAAGACAGGTAAATTAACATTTTAATTAATTACATAGTTTATAATCTTATGTGGAATATATCCAAATACCTAATTTTAAATTTTGTTAATTTTCAGTACGAAAAACAGTTGCCCTCCTCCAGCTCCCTGTGCAGATGACCAATTTTCATGTTCAAACGGTCGATGCATCAATGCTGTATGGAAGTGCGATTTGGACAATGATTGTGGAGATGGAAGTGACGAAGGGAAATTCTGTTCAACTTCTTATCATACTTGCTCTCCTACTGAATTCGCTTGTCATAATTACAAATGCATCAGAGAGAACTTTAAATGCGATGGTGAAGATGATTGCGGTGATGGATCAGACGAGGTAAATTAAAATAGATACATAATTGTAGTTCGTGCAATTTTTTAATGAGATGTAAAGAATTATAATTATATGAATTTAATTAATAGGTGGGCTGTGTTAAAAACGAAACAAAATGTGCTGATAATGAATGGAAATGCGATGACGGTCAATGCATAGCCGCTTCTCTCCTTTGCAATAAAGACATTGATTGCAAAGATTCCAGCGATGAACCTCCTCATTGTAACATTAATGAATGCGAGAAAGTGGAATTGAATCAATGCTCATCTGGATGTAAAGACACGCCAACGTCTTACGAGTGCCTCTGTGATCCTGGATATCATCTTTTGCCGGATAAAAAGGCTTGTACTGATATTGACGAATGCTCAATCCCCGGAAAATGCTCTCAATCATGTGCGAATCTCCCTGGATCTTACCACTGCAAATGTTTGGAGCCTTACTATGAGAAAGAAGGAGATGGAGTTAAATGCAAACGAGTAGACAATCAAGAACCGTTCCTTCTCTTCACAAATAAATATTATCTCAGGAATATGTCATTAGATGGAAAACATTATGTTCCAGTTCATCAAGATTTAAGAAATGTTGTGGCTCTCGATTTTGATGTCAAAAATGAAACTATTTATTTTGCTGACGTGACGGCGAAGATTATCTACAGAGCTTTTAAATCGGGCGAGAAGGAAGCTGTAATTAAACACGAATCTCATGGGCTTGAAGGAATTGCAGTTGACTGGGTTGGAAAGAAATTGTATTGGCTTGACCGACACTCGAAGAGTCTTGAGGTTTCTGAATTAAACGGAAGAAATCGACGAACATTGAAAAAGGCCATTTCAGATCCAAGAGCAATTGTGGTTCATCCAGCAAGAGGAATTTTATATTACACTTCCTGGCATTTACACGCCTATATCGGAAAAATGGACATGGACGGAGGAAACTTCTCAATGATTCTCAACTGGGAAAATGGAATTGCATGGCCAAATGCATTAGCAATTGATTACATCAATGAACGAATTTATTTTGCTGATGCTCATCTTGATTACATTGACGCCTGTGACTTGTATGGAAATAATCGGTTTACGGTCCTTAAAGGAAAAGAAGTCCCTCATGTGTTTGCCCTTACAATTTTCGACGATGAACTTTTCTATACTGATTGGAACTTGAAGGCAATTGTAAGAATGAACAAATTCAATGGAACAATTGGACGAGAAGTTATTAGAAATACAACCCATAGACCATACGATATTCAAGCTTATCATAAATTAAGACAATTGGAAATGTCAAGTCCTTGTGCTGCCAATCCTTGTTCACATCTCTGTCTCCTTGCACCTGGATCCAATGGGGGATTGAACTACACGTGTGCGTGTCCAAACAATTTTGTCGTTTCTGGAGGAAAATGTGTGTCTAATTGCACCGCAGCTCAACATCGTTGTGCCGGAAGTGACGACAAATGTATTCCTCATTATTGGAAATGCGATGGAGAACGTGACTGTGCTGATGGGTCGGATGAGGCCGGATGTCCACAACGGGTGTGCAAATCGGGGCTTTATCAATGTCCAAACAAGAACTGCACATCTCCCACGACCATTTGTGATGGAATTGACGACTGTGGGGATGGAGCAGATGAAAAGCTTTGTGACGTCCCTTGCGGAGAACATGAATTTAAATGTAAGAAAAGTGGTAAATGCATTTTGGAATCTTGGAAATGTGATGGAGATTCTGACTGCCCTGATGGATCCGATGAAGATCCTGCAGTTTGTCACAATCGTCCTTGCGACCCTAAAACTGAATTTTCATGTAAAAATGGAAGATGCATTCCGAAATTGTGGTATTGTGACTTTGACAATGATTGTGGAGACGACTCGGATGAACCTGCTCATATTTGTCGTCATCGGAATTGTACACTTGGATGGAGGCGTTGTCCAACGTGGGCTTATTATAGATGTATACCTGATTGGCTCTTCTGTGATGGAAAACCTGATTGTCGAGATGGTGCGGATGAATTGCCACAAAATTGTGCCAAATGCGACCCTGAGTCCGATTTTACTTGCGGGAATGGGCGGTGCATTCCGAAGAGATGGACCTGTGACTTTGAAAATGACTGCGGAGATTTGTCAGATGAAGCAACGGAGATTTGTTCAGGAAAATACCGCGAGTGTTCAGAATCAGAATTTAGATGCGAAACTGGGAAATGTGTCCCAAGCAGATGGAGATGTGACCATGATGAAGATTGTCCAGGTGGGGCCGATGAGGCCAACTGTGGAAATTTCACATGTCGAGAAGGAATGTTCCAATGTTCTTCTGGCCATTGCATCGCTGCTCATTTTAAATGTGACGGAGATCGGGATTGCCATGATTTGTCTGATGAACTCGGTTGCCCTCCAAGATACCCCGATGGCAAATACTGTCCAAAAGAAAAATTCCAATGTGACAATCATTTGTGCGTCTCACATGGAGACATTTGTGACGGAACGGACGACTGCGGAGATGGAAGTGACGAGAAAGAGACGCTCTGTAGAGATTTTACATGTGACAAACTTCATAGATTCCAATGTAAGAATAACAAGTGCATTCCAAGATATCAAGTATGTGATGGGAAGGACAATTGTGGGGATGGAAGTGACGAGAACAATGTGACGTTGTGCACTCCAAGAGCTCGACCTTGTAACTTGGGAAGGGAGTTTAGGTGTGGGAACAAGAAGTGCATTGAGAAGGAGAAAGTCTGTGACTTGCATGATGACTGCGGAGACTCAACGGACGAATTTGGATGTCATGAAAAGGGAAGTTGCGGTTCGGGACCTGGGACGAGTCTTTGTGAACATAAATGCATGAATCTTACCAAAGGATACATCTGCACTTGCAATCCGGGATACGCGACTTTGCCAACTAACCCTAAGCAATGTGCGGATGTGGACGAATGTGCAAATAATCACAATTGTAGTCAAGTTTGTATTAATTTGAAAGGATCCTTCAACTGTTCTTGCGAGTCGGGATTCATTTTGGAGCGTGGTGGAATTTGTCGGGCGGAGATTGACACGAGAATTGTGGTGGCCAACGGGCCGGAGATTCGCGAGCTGTCAAGTATGAAAAGTTTAGATTTGGTCCGTGGAGAAGCACGCGTTGAAGCAATTGACATTAACTTGAAGGACGAGTTCATTTATTGGGCAGATTCTTATGAGAAGACAATCAAGAGAAGTTACTTGGTCGGAACACGCGGAGCTCAAATAGGGTTCGCTCAAGATCTCATGATAAAGTCTGGGGGGAAATTGACATCTTTAGCCGTGGATCCCATTACTGGAAATCTCTACTGGACAGAAACGGACAGATCGGGACAGAAGCCAAGAGGGAAAGTTGTGGTGTCATTGGGAGATGGAAGATATAGGAGATCAATTGTCACTACAAATCTCGAACATCCGACTAGCATTGTTCTTGATCCTGACCGTGGGCTGATGTTTTTCGCCGATGCAGGAGGAATGCCAAAGATTGAATCAAGCTGGTTAGACGGATCCAAACGATGGACGATTGTCTCAGAAGCAATTCGTCACCCTACTGGTTTGGCCATCGATTATTACAACGGCCACCGACTTTACTTTGTTGACACTAAATTGAGTAAGATCGAGAGCGTGAAGGCGGATGGAACCGGAAGAAGTGTCATTGTTGAAGGGGAAACTCTCCGCCATCCCATTTCTCTCGATGTCTTTGAGTCATGGATGTATTGGGTGACGAGGGACACGGGCGATCTCCTGAAGCAAGACAAGTTCGGGAGAGGAGTTCAAGTGTTCGTGGACAGAGACTTGGTCAATCCAAGTGGAGTCAAGGTCATCCACCCGCTCAAGTACAACAGTAGTATGGAGAACCCTTGCAAAAGGGCTTCTTGCACTCACCTTTGCCTCATTGTACCTAATGGCCACAAGTGCCTATGTCCAGAAAATATTTCTTCCAGGCCAAATTCACCTAATATTTGCGAAGCCCGTAAGTCATTCATTCATTTTATCTTTTACTATTAAATTTAAATAAAGAAAATAAAACATTTTTAGATAATTCTTGAATAGAAAATTAAATGAATTATTTTATTTTTTAGCGTTTGAGCGTGAGCGTCCCACGCCAATGTCTTGCCCATGCGAAAACGGTGGAATGTGCCGGGTGAACGAGGGGGAGCTTGGCTGCATCTGCCCTGAGAATTACTCTGGTCAGAATTGTGAACACCTCGTTCTGAAAGTGAGGATCGAGGATTCCGTGTCCCCTGCCGCTTACGCAATTCCCATCACTCTCGTGATTGTCATCGCCCTCGCCGGGGCTGCCTTCTATCTCTTCCTCAAAAAGAGAAATTTTGGAAAAAACCTTGGGGGCTCAACCGTCTCCTTCCGCCAAGGAACAAACGTTGAATTCGTCAGCTCTGTAAGCTTCATTTTAATCCTTCATCTTCTTATTTATCTTGATTTAATTCACAAAGGATTTGGTTAAACAAAACCCTGCATGAGATCATAATTAAAGACATGGTTGACTTAAGCCAAGTGCTAAAGTCTTAACTTTGGTGCCAGAAAGTACTCAAAGTACTATTTTTCATTCCAATGTCATGCACAATTACCCTAACCACATTTGTTGTCTAGAAAAAATGAACAAGAACATGAAAGATTATTTTTTTAATTTTAGGAATCCCCAGTGGCGGTGGATAAGAGCAGCCGTGACTTTAGTAATCCGATGTACGAGGTCGGAGGAGTTGTGCCAAGTGGGAGCGGAGTCGCCACGCTTCCTCCCTCCTCAATCGTCCAGAGGTCGTCGCCTCAAATTAAGATCCGCCAGTTCGAGCCTAGCGAGGAAGACAGCGGAAAAGACACTCAGACTCTCGTCAAAGACTCCTCCGATTGTTAATTTTTATTACCTAATCCTCATTATTAAATTATAAACTTATTTTATTCTACAAATCTCTGGGGCATTTATTTAAACTCGTGAGTTGACTCACGTACTCGTCTCGCTTCATGCTCCAACTCCTCTTTGCCCTCAATTTCCATACCTAAAGGAGCGCTTAATATATTTGGACAACCAGTTTCCTCATCTCGTCATAACACTTTTCATACAAACACGTTGAGCCTCTCAGTTCAACAATGTTGGTCGAGATGGAAAGAGTTTTCACCGGGATCGCCGCCTGGATTTCCATCGGCGGTCTTCTCCTATTTCTCATGGCAATCATCCTCTGGATGTATTCCTTCGCCATTCTTTATTCTTGGAGAAAATCTCATCTTGCTCCCGCTATCGAACACGCTCTCAAATCTTCATTGACAAGAGGTAAGAAATTGAGTTTTTGTCCCAGATAAAATACTTGTCGAATAACTCTGACATTGCAAATAATTAACAATTTAGTGAGAAAAACATAGATTTGTGATATGATAAAGAAAGGAGATAACTTTTTGAAACGGTCCTTTTATTTATTACTTTGAAAAACTAACCTTAAATGAAATAAACATTAGGAAGTGGAGTAAAGACGTATTTAACATTTTATTTGAATAATAAAACAAAAAATGAGCTTGTGATATAGTAGTAGTCCTTGATAATAAATGCGCAATGTATTTACACCTATGTATCCTGTATGATTATAACTTATAACAAGTATTTGTCGTAAACACCTGTGGGTTTCTAGCTCAAGAAGGATTTATATAGGAATTTAAAATAATCCGACATTTTGGAGAGCAGAGATGAGAAAGTTGATGGGAGAGCGAGTATATAGCAAGATGAGGATTAATGTTTTATACGTGTATAAGGGATTTTGTTTGTGAGGGTAAAGAGGTTAATGGCATTTCTGTCTCTTCACATTCCTGTTTTTTACAATGAGGGCAACAATGGAGAATAGTAGGCGAGTCAAAGGGGATGGTCTCTGAGCTCACTTTAATTCGAAGTAATCCCGAGCTTACCCTCGAGAGACCTCCATTGTTTTATCAAATGTAAATCCTTTTATTTCAGATGTTAAGCCTAAACGGAGCAATTAGAAGAATCATTCGAGATGGACGTATTAAAAGAAACAAGAAAATACTAAACGCTTCTTCCCACGTACCAACATTCAACCTTAAAGACTATTTACAAAGCATACATTTGACCTAGACATTATGCTTTAAAATGGATGCTTTTAATTATACTAATAAATATTATGTATATAAAACAAATAAGTATTACACAATTCACATAAAAAATAACAATCTAATGTAATAATCAAATAACACACGCCACAAAAGTTTTTGCGTGGAATTTTTAAAAGATAATTGAAGCAATAAACAAATTGAACTGTGGCGTTTTGGATCTCGTTTTAAAGTTATTATTAAATGTGAGTAACTAATAAATGAATCTTTTAGGTTAAATTACCAAAAATAAATCAGACCGTTTTGTATTTCTGGCATTTTCATTCTTGGCATTATCTACCATATAATATGAATTTATTTTTTATATAAACTAGAGTACTTACAAACTTACAAATTATATTAGTTTAATTGAGGTACTTCATTCTAACGATAAGTCATGTCTTTAATTCTTGTATTAATATGGGAATTTTCACAATGCATGTCATGATAAGGAGAATCTTTCGTAATATAGAGTAAAATGTACCATATTCCCATAAGTTGCAAAATAAAGCGCCGATTATTTAATTTTAAAACTTCTTACTTCAGATACCGAATAAAATCCTATCAATCCTATCCTGCCTATCATTCAATTTATACATTTTAAATAATTTATATAAAATGGAAATAAAAATACCAGTACCATTTGGACATATATCAGGTATGAGTTTATAAGTTAGTATTTATCAGTTTATATAATAAATACAAATTATAAACGTAAACGTAAAATGAATTGTCATTCATGCTTTTCTCTTAAAATTTTCAGGCAAAACTTACGGATCTGAAGATTTAGATCCTGTTTTATGTCTTCATGGATGGTCATATAACGCTGGTTCGTTCGAACCTTTAATTAACTATTTGCCCAAAAAATATTTCTACGTACTCATAGACTTTCCAGGTAAAATTTAACTTGCCTTTATCTAATTGGCGTTGCTGTTAATATAAAATCAAGTCAACTCTTTATTTATGTAAAAAGGTAATATTTATGTATATACTTGATGTATAAAAATACTTTGTATGATTTTTACAGGACATGGTCTAAGCTCTCATCTTCCAGCAGGAATCTCATATGAATATACTGTATGTAATTAAAAAGTGATATATTAGTACTATAATATGATTTTTATCTGAAGAGGTCGTTAAGTTTGATTATGATTAACAGGAATATGTACTCTCTATACGGCGTATTATTAAACACTTCAAATGGAGAACGGTTTCATTGATGGGCCATAGGTACGAAAGACATGCGTCTGATAAAATTAAAAATTGTTATAACTTACTTGTTCGGAGATATTTTAACCTTAGATTCGCTTTTATTCAATAGCTTAGGAGCGGGTCTTGCGGTTTTTTATGCAGCATTATACCCGACTGAGGTAATTTATTGGATTTGAAAGTGAATACACCCTTAAAAATTAACTTAGCTCAGTCCTAATATTGTTTGCAATTTAGATAAAAAGATGTATAATGATCGATTTGTGCATGCCAATGTCTCCAATACCTTCCTTAGAAGACCATGAAAATATTTCAAATTATGCAGAGAAAATGTCGAGTTGTATTGACAGATTTTTAATTGTTGACGAAAAGAGTCGAAATCATCCTCCACTATACTCATATGAAGAAGCAATAAAAAAGATTAAAGACGCAGCTCAAATAGATCAAAAATTAGCTGATGCCTTCATGGTGAATAATGAAATTGCTTAATTCGCATTTAAAAATATATTTATTCAAAATAGCTGATTCGTATATAAATAATAATTAATTTTGTCAAATTTATTAATTAGGTTCGAGGTGCTAAGAAAATTGAAGAAGATAAATGGGTTTTCACTAAGGATTTAAGAATTGGGTCTACAATCATTAACAGATTTAGTCCCGAAGTGATGTTCAACATTTTACAAAATATTATCTGCCCTATCTTAATTATCAAAGCAAAAGATTCTTCATTTTACGATCCTAAAGAGAATTGTGATAGAGCGATCGAAACATATAAAGAAAGGGCCAAACATTTTGAATATCATTTAGTTGAAGGAAACCATTTTTTACACATGAATAACCCCGAAACAATTTTTCAAATCATTGTTGAATTTTTGAATATTTCAGTTTAAAAATGAAATTACTATAAGTAAATATATAGCACATAAAGATATGATGTTTATGAATTATAAAAAAACATATTTTTATACTATACTCACTAATTTAATAATTTACATATTATTATTATTCCAATATTGTAAGTATTTTAATATTATGTACTGAACTGATGCTTAAAATTATGTGGTATATTAAATCACATTAATAAAAGATCTTGTAAAAGGTTTATTTTACAAGCTTTGCCTTGTGCATAACAATTCATTTTATCATAACATTATGTAATGTTGCATTTGCATTTTATCAAATCCATCTCTTATTCACATCCACTTGTGATCTATTAGTACATACATGCTAAGTTTGCTAACTTAATAAATTCTTATTCTCAGGAAGATCAATATTTTTGGTATACCTAAAAATATTTTTGTAAACAAAACACACTGAAATTAAATTTTATAGAAGTAATATTATCTATTATAAATACAGATCTGTATAACTTGTATTTATGTATGTATGGTAGGTATTTATATTAAATGTAGGATTGTGGAATTTTTCGTATAATATTGTTTCATGAATATTTACATAAATAATGTGCCATGCAGCCACCTGGAATGAGAAGGGGTATAATTCCAAGGCTAAAGGACAAAATTATTATCCATTTATCACTCCTTCAATGAGCTTATAGCGAGGGGTTTAAAAGAGCATTCACTAGAAATTCACTATTTTTCTAGAATCACAATTCAAGACGGGTTGTATAAAGGTAAATTATAAACTCATGGTCAACTCTTTGAATCTATGAACACCGGCATGGGACATGGAAGACATCAAGTTGTAAAATAATCATTGTAAAATGAATCTCTCCAACAATCTGTCTCATTTTCATTTTTCGAACATCAAATATTTTTTCTTTTGCTTATTTAAAATTTGAGTTTCGATGCATAAAATCTCAAGTTTCCTCTAAAGGCCTTTACAACCTTTTTGGAAGTCTTCCTGATCACATGAACCTTTAGCTTCTTATTCAAAATTTGAGATTTGATATATTTTTTGGTCCTCTTGAGAATTGAAATATCGATCATAATGAAATACGAAAGTACACGTGGAGGATTGAAGAATTGTACATTTAAAGACGCGTTATTCTCTGGTTACGCTCCAGACGGTGGATTATTCATACCTCAAGACATTCCGACCCTCTCGAAAGAAACACTCGAAGAATGGAGATCAAACAAGAGCTCATATGGCGAAATTCTCACAAAGATCCTCCGTCTTTTCATCGACTCCTCGGAAGTCAACGATGAAACTTTGGCTCAAGCTGTGAAAAAAGCAAACGAAAAATTTCCACCGAATGTCATTGAGATTTCTCAAGTTGGGGATTTGAAGATTGCCGAATTATTCCATGGACCAACGGCTTCTTTTAAAGATTTGGCTTTCTCTCTTGGTTTGTATTGAATTAAAAACATACTTTATGTATTACATAAATAATAATCATAATTACTTAATCCTAGCCATATCCAATTTACTAAATGTAACGTTCAAACTTATTTATAAAAGGGTATGCCTTAATTCAATACAAAAGCTAACTTTTGTAATTTTCTTTCGCAGTGGCCCAACTTTGTGAAGTATTAGCAGAAAGGAAGAAAGTTGTGTTAATTGGCACTTCTGGAGACACAGGAAGTTCGGCAATGGTTGCTCTTAATGGGCTTTCATCAGTTCATACAATTGTTTTATATCCTAAAGGGAAAGTTTCTCGAGTTCAAGAAATGCAAATATTGTCGAAGGCTGATAACGCAACTGTTTATGCTGTTGAAGGAACGTCGGATGATTTAGACGTTCCGATTCGAGAAGCCTTCCCAATGGATAATCTCGTTTCTTTCAATTCAATTAACTGGGCTAGAATTCTTGTACAGGTACATTATATAAAACTATTTTAAACCACAAAATAAGAGAAATACAAGTTCGGATATGAAAAAGATTAATTAATCAATTGATTAAAGATTGCGCACTTTGTCTTCTTGTACTTGAGAAGAGAAGTTGAAGACGAACCTTTGAGGGTTGTTGTTCCAACTGGAGCTGGTGGAAATATTGCTGGCGGAATTGTGGCTTATCTTTTAAATGTCCCAATTGAACTTTATTCTGCTACAAATGTGAATGATGCTTTTCATGTATTTGTGAAAAATGGAGAGATTCGATTTGGCGGAGAAATTACTCTCACACCAGCAAATGCAATGGATATTGGTCTGTACTCATTTCATTATTTTTAATAATTTGACCCATTGACAAACTCATGAATGAGTATTAGTTTTGTTATTTTTGTATAATTTGGTTAAATAGGGTTTCCGTACAATGTTGAACGAATTCTGGCATTCTTTGTTTCACGGGAAGAAGTAAAAGAGGCAATGAGCGAGCAGAGTTGTATAAGCAAAGAAATCTTAGAAAATATTAAGGAAATTGTAAAGGACTCATTGTCGGTCCCAACGGATGAAATCTACAAGACGATGAAAGAATGTTGGAGCCAACATTCCTACATGGTAAGAACTGCACTATGCCAAATTATTTTAAATTCTAAACACAAATGTTTGTTTTAATCGACAACGAAAAATAGTTTAGGCACGCCCTAAAGAGATTTTTTACGATAAAAGTGTAGGTTCAATTAACTTACACAAATATAAATAATTGAATGTCGTATTTTCTGGCACAGCTTTGCCCACACACTGCAACGGGAGTTTACTTGGCAAATGCATTGTTGAGTGGGAAGAAGAATGTTTTTGTTCTCGCGACGGCGGATCCTCAAAAATTTTCAGACTCCGTGTCAATTGCAGGAATTGGACCAGAGGAATTTGATGGTGGAATTTTGTTGAGGAAGTTGGAAATGGACGAGAAACTCGAACCTAAGATCATGAAAAGAGGAGAAGATTGGCTTGCAATTCTCTTGGAAGAAATCAAAATGCATTTGGGAGAATAATAATAAATACTCGTATAATAAATGTATGGAGTATGGTTTATGTATTCGTAACTTGCAGTCAACCTGCAATTCTTTTTTGCACAAGGTTATCTCATATTATGAAGGTAAACACCCGAAATGCAAAATAATACAAGAATTGATATTGGATTGATTGGTAAATCAGTTTAACGCCCTTGCGTTTAATTAAGCATTGGAGAGAAATGTCCACGATATTGTAAAATGACAGATATAAATTGAAAGTTAATAGCCTTTAATACTAATTCGTGACCAAACTCGTAAAAATTGACTTGATTAAAAAGTTTGATGTTCGTGTTGGGGAGATGCAATAAGCGAACATTTTGCTTCAACTTGCCGATTCGGTAATTTCATTTATTACTTTGGCGTGGGCGGTTGTATTTCATTTTCCAATCTCAATCATCTTTACATAGCATCTATGTCTAGACCATAGACACAAAGGAAGTATTTGAGTTGCGTGATGATTTCCCGTAAACTCCGATCCGGTTCGGATTCGGATTTCATTTTTATACGTAATATCCTAATATCCCTTTGCCCCCATTTAAAGGGCGACGGAGAAAGGAGCCTTTGGAAGGAGAATTCGAAATTGGAGAAAGCACTCCCTTCAACACTTTTATTCTCCCCATTCTAAATTCCCAATTTAAATTAATTGTCACTTAATTAGGGTCCCACATTACATTTAATCTTTCATAATATTGAAGCTCAAAGCATTGATAATAAACCGAGTCCCGAAATTGTCTGCACATATCTTCCAGTCAGTCCATAAATTAAACTGTAAATTCTTCAGTTGGAGCCTTAGATCCTTTCGAGTTGGATTCAATAGTCGATTATAATTAATTTTTAAACATACATCGTCTGTAATCGGTTTAATTGTATATTTATAAGTTAGTAAATCGATAAGTCCTTCACTTGTTCGAATATTCAGAATTGTCTCAAACTTGGCGAACTCCGTTACTAAAAATAAGTATCGAACTTTTAACCATAATTGTATTTACTCTATATTTAAATTATCTTCAGTGCATGGTGCGTGTGTTCAAAGTGAAATTATTCATGCTGTTCTTGTTAAATATTGTTGTAATTACAGATTGAAGGCCAAATCATTGTTTGTATCTTCTACACCAAATGAACCTTTAAGGAAAGATTATTTCAGAAGCTAAATTCGTGTAGGACATCGGAAGATAACTATCATAGAAAGAATCCTATATTGAGGATAGAAGTCAAGTTGATGTGAAGCATCGCCACTTATCTCTTTATTGGTATTCCATCCTTGAGAGATTCAAATAAGCTCAAACCTGACTCACTTTCCTACATATATGTAATCTTTCAAGTGATATAACTGAAGTTTCCGACGTGCTAAATAAGCATTATTGTATCAACTTGAGATTGCATTCAAAACATTTTCACAACCCTTTAATTGTACTCTGCTCTATATTAACATTTTAAAATCTTATTATCAATTCTATTATATTTCTATTTACCTATCTTTTAAAATATATATATTTAGTAGTTAATGAGCTAGTAGCAAAAATAGATTGAAGGAAAGAATTGGTGGAAGAGTTAGTGGAGGATTCTCCATCAACTGATCGAGTGCCAAATAAAGGTTTGCTTTAAATCCTTTTCACATATTTCTCTCGTTGAATGAGATTACTGAAATATATGCAAAGTGAAGTTGGGAATTTCGAAACGCCACACCTTGATTATACATTAATATAATTATTCACTTTGTTAAAGGCCGGTTAGGAGTTACTAAATAGTGTAGTAAAATTCATTGTTAAATATTGTTATTAGAATATAAAAATCATGTCTCAACAAAAGCCAGCTGAATTCAAGTAAGTTTAAATATCAAAACAATAAATAAAGATAATTATGTAAAATCATAATTATAGATAAGAATAGCTTAACAATTAAATATGAGATAAAATATTTATTGTATGATGTTATATTTTTTAATTAAACAATATGATGTTAAAAATATATTTATATGTATATTTAAATATTAATACAAAACATAATTAAACGATTTTTTATATTTCAGACTTCTTCCTAAAATAATTAATGGAGGAATAGCGGGGGTTATTGGTGTGTCTTGTGTATTCCCTCTTGATCTAGTCAAAACCCGGCTGCAAAATCAACAAGTCGGACCAAATGGGGAACGTCTTTATAATTCCATGTAACAATTTATTTTAGTAATTTAATATAGCTAAAGTTTATTAAATTTTAATTTTAACAAATAAATATGAATTTTTAACAGGATCGATTGTTTCAAAAAGACCTATCGAGCAGAAGGATATTTTGGAATGTATCGAGGCTCAGCCGTCAACATTCTTTTAATTACTCCAGAAAAAGCCATTAAGTTAGCAGCAAACGACTACTTCCGTCATAAGTTCAAAACAGCCGACGGAAAGCTTCCAGTCACAAGAGAAATGGCAGCTGGTGGGAGTGCCGGTCTTTGCCAAATTGTAATCACAACTCCAATGGAACTTTTGAAAATCCAACTTCAAGACGCTGGAAGATTAGCAGCTGCTGGGCAGAATGGAGGTGTCAAAGCTCCGAAATTATCAGCCACTTCAATTGCTCTCGATCTTCTTAAAACGAAGGGCATCATGGGGTTGTATAAAGGAATTGGAGCCACAATGTTCAGAGACGTCTCTTTCTCAATGGTCTACTTTCCATTATTTGCTCGGCTCAATTCCCTCGGTCCAAGAAAGGTTTGATAAAATTATCCAATTATGTAAATTAATATATTGTGTTCATATGTCAGTCAATCCTCTTATCGATCCTAATTAATCTAATAAAAGTAATAATCCATAAATTGACTAAGGATTAAAATATTAATTTATTAGGAAGGGAATGCTGAAGAAGCCGTCTTCTGGTGGTCGTTCATTTGCGGCTGTGCATCTGGTTCAATATCAGCATGGGTGGTTAATCCATTTGACGTCGTAAAAACCAGACTTCAACTTCTTAAAAAAGCTGAAGGAGAAGCCTCATATTCTGGAATTCGCGATGCTTTCATGTAATTAAAACAATAATTTGGATTTTAATCTTAAATTACATTATTGATCAATTAATAAAATTGTAAATATTTTTCTTTAGGCAAATTCTGCAAAAAGAAGGCCCAACAGCATTTTTTAAAGGAGCTGGATGTCGAATGATTGTCATTGCTCCATTGTTCGGAATCGCCCAAATGGTTTACTTCTTTGGGGTGGCTGAATGGATGCTTGGAGTTAACAAATAACGAAAATTCCAACCGAACTCATCTCGAAGTTAGTCAAAAAGTACGTCAAATTAAAACGTACATGTATAATATTCATAAATAGTATTGAGAAAGTAACTAGAGAGTTAGGGATTAATGCAAGGCGTACACTTTGGCCTATATACTCATTCTCCATTGACAATAATCTTTCATCATAAGTCCATTCGGTGGAAAAGCCAATGTTACAATCAAATATTTTTAATTGCTTTAATTTTAACACATTTGAAGGCAAACTCTGCCTTTATTTTAATTAAAAACCTTAGGGTCAGTTAAGTAGAACAAAATATCCAATATATAGTAAATATAAATATTAGTCTTAAAAATGGAAGTATATAATATTCTCGTTAAAAGCGTTAAAGGGCATTTCTGTAACGAATTTCGATTTAATTGTCATCTCTTCTTAATTAGAAAATAGTTGAATGAAATTAGTTTATTAGATCTTTAACATGGTTTTTAATTAACGATCGAGAATCGAAACTATTTAAATTATCAAAAAATAAAATGTATTATCATAATCACAATATCACAAATGCAATTGTATTTTCAACTCGAATACGGTGGGTAATTGTTATATCGAGTATAAATTATTCGAGAAGTTTGTTAGATATGGGATGGGATTTTAATATTAACATTATGCTTAAAATGCTTTACTTTATATTGATATTTAATTTAAAGATTGTTACTGTTTTGTTATACAATATACTTAAAATGTGTGATTTGACTAAATATCTTAATAGTTTCAAAAAACAAATTTTTATCTTGAGTGATAATGTGTTTACTTTAATGTAATTTGTTTAGAATTAGTTTAATTAATATTATGTAATGTTTAAATAATGTGTCAAGTTTTATCTATTATTAACTTAAAATTAATTATCAAATGAATGATACTTGTGAAACAGTTGAACTTTATAGGAAATACATTCCTGGAGACAATAAAATGATGTGATCTGATTAATAATTTTTGCGTAATCATTTTATGCATTATTAAAATAGATTTATTAATTTAATGGTTTTACACAGTCGAAAAAAGGTAAAGAAGTCCCTTTGCAAATTGAATTATTTCAGTTCCACCCAATTTTGATTGTCCATAAAGGCGATCAACAAAGGTAATTGGAATTTCTCCAATTGTAAATCCAGCTGCTCTGGCCCTCACCATCATCTCCATTTGGAAGACGTAACCCTTTGATGTGCATTTCTCAACCAAGGTTTCAAGCACCTCTCGTCGATATAATCTAAAATTGTTATTCGTGAATTTAGGAGTAACTAATATTATTATTATAGTTGTCTAAATGATTAAAATCATATGATCAGATTGGAACAATAATTTACAAAATTCAACTATAATTTATCGTAATACCTGAAACTCCCAGTCAAATCCGATACTCCTGGTTGAAGAAGGACTTGAGTTAAATAATTCGCACCTCGACTGATCAACTTTCTTTTAAAATCCCATCCAGAGACACCACCATTTCCAGAATATCTTGTCCCGGTAATTACATCGTAATTCCCATTCTTCTGAAGGTCGATCATTTGACAAATAAACTTGGGCTAAATATTCATTAAAGGTAATAATATTTATATTATAAGCACGTTTAATACTCTAAAGAAATAAAATATTTGTAAAAAGGAAAAAAATTACATGATGTGAAAGATCAGCGTCCATGATGATGATAAAATTCCCAGTGGCATGTTTCAATCCGTGTACGTAAGCTGTTCCAAGTCCCAACTTTGAAGCTCTTGGGCGAAGCACCTAAAACGAAACAATGAAAACAATTAATAAATACATATTTTGATGCTGAAAATCTTTATTTAAAATTCAATTAATTCTTTACAATTTTTGAGCTCCCATAAATTTTCTCCAGATCTTGAGCAACTTCAAGTGTACCATCTGGACTTCCATCGTCAATTATAATGATCTCATAATCCAAGTTTCTGAAATAAATAGAGAATAATTAATATTTCATTACTTATGTAATTAAATTAAATAGTCTTAAACACTAGGTTTAAATCGTAGTACCTTATATTTTCATCCATATATTTCACAATTAGCCATACAATAATTGGTAAGTTTTCTCTTTCATTGTAAGTTGGAAGAAGAATGGAATATTTGTCGCTCTTTCCCATTTTTAATCCGAATCAATATAATTGTTAACTTTTTATCACTTTTATTATTATTTATGATTAAAATTGATATGCACTAACTGCGAAACACACACCTGTCAACGTGTCCACCAAATAGACAGAATCAGCACAAAAGACATGAAAAGAAGTGCTATTTAGTTTCTGCCAACAAGTGCCGCCGTGTATGTATTTGGGAGTTGAAACTTTTCATTGTCATTCATTCTCATCTAACTCATCTTTCTCATTTCTCTCTAGTTTCGTTTGTTTCTCTTTTGGCCTCTTCTTGATTGTCCCATTTATTGTTTATTGACATTGAATTCAACTTTACAATTTAGTAAGGAAATTGATTGAGCTATATAATACAAATATTAATTACAATATAAAATCTTGGTTGATTGATTGCATTTTTTGATGTTACTCTTTCTTATATCTTATATTTTTCTCTTTCAGGTAATTGAATCACAAAGAGTTTTAATCAAATGTCAGAAGAATTAGACGCAGTCATCTTCACTGAAGAATCTTCCTTCAACGAGGGCTACGAAGAAGGAAAAATAAAAGGCAAGAAAGAAGGCACATTTGAAGGGTCGGAATTAGGAAGCAAACACGGATCAGAGTTAGGAAGTCGTGCCGGTTACATCCTTGGATTTTGCATTCAACTCCTAAACTCTTCAGATTTACAACCAAAAGTTAATACAAAGCTTCCTGAAAAGATCATCCAATCTATCGAAAAGTACAAGATTAGTTCAGTAGATAGAATTGCAGATTTAGACAAGATCGAAACACAATTTCAAGCTTTGAAAAATATACTGCACGTGGGTGATTATGGTTTAAAGAAAAATTTATCTTTTTAAAGCTGATATGTCAAGTCAATCGTCAATACATGTGATAAACTTTTTCAAATTGAAGAATTTTGAGGCTATAAAACTAAAATTTTAACATTTTATATAGTATTGTATAATCATTTGAGTAAATATTTATTGTCATTATGAACCTAACAATTAAAGAAGTTAACGAATTACTTGAAGCTCTTCATGACTTCCTGATTCCAATAGTTCCGATTCTTAATAGACACATGGTAGATTATTTTACCAAGTCTCATTGGAAAAGTCTCCCTAACGAACTTAGAGAAAGCTTAGAAGAACCTGACTCTTCATCTCTAATAAAAAACCACATTCGAAAACTCGGAAGATTGGAAAGAACCCACGAGAATAATGTCGAAATACCCAAATGTAAACCAAAGGAAAATGAAAACTCCGTGTATGGATGGAACATTAAACAATTGCTTGAAAAAATCGAAGAGATTTATACAAAAGCCGAGAATATGAAAGTGTCCTATACTCAAGATGGATTCGACTACAAAGGCAAGAGAATTTGTCTGATAGAAGAAAATGTATTCGCGAAATGTAATTTCGATCCCATCATGTCTGAGAAGAAGAAACACGAGGTTGAGGTTTTGTCCGATTTAATCTACAAGATGTCGAAAAAAGACGACATCCAATATTTAGTTGATTTGGGGAGCGGCAAAGGCTACTTGCCTACTTTCCTCACTCTCCTTCTTGGTTTTAACGGCCTCGCCCTCGACTCCTCAGCAGTAACCGTAAATGGATGCGCAAAAAGAACGGCTAATATCAAGGTAAATACAATGAAACAATAATAATCATACTTTTTAACTATTCTGTTGCATCAGTAAATTTTGCAAGACTCGAGCATTTTCCAAGAAGACGTCAAAATAACCTCCGTGTTTTACCATTTATGCTCTTATACTAATATTATATTCAAGTAAACCTCAAGTCTTTAATGTAGAATTGAAAGTTGTTAATTGTTATAAAAAATGAGTTCTCAAAGTCAAAATATTAAGGCAGAATGTCTCTGACGTTACTTCAAGAGTGATTTAAATAAATGGAGGAAATTAAAATGTAAACTAATTCATTGAATTGACAATGCAGAAGTACTGGTCTGGATTGCTGAAACGAGCAGAGGAGAGGAAACTCAAGGGATTTTGTTCCAAGCGCGGAAGAGTAAAAAAGAAAAGAACGAAGACAAGTGAAGAGATTGGGAATTCCTCTTCCCAGCCACTTGACGAGAAAGCGGAGAAGGACGAAGGGCTGAAGAATCTTTTAATGTATGTGAAAGATGATTTGGACTTGGAGACACTCATCAGACAAACATTCCCAAAGGCGTGTTTGAATGAATTCCACTTTGGACTAGTCGGCCTTCACACATGTGGGAATCTCGGCGTCACGTCCTTGCGACTCTTTCTCAATTCAAGTGCAAGGTTTGTTTGTAATGTCCCTTGTTGCTTCCACTTACTCCTTGAAGAAGACGATGAATGCATTAAGACCAAACCTAAACCTAAAAGAGAGAAAGACGAAGAAGAAGAGATGGAAGGAAACTCATTTCCATTGTCAAACATTCTCATAGAGAGGAAATGCAAGATTGGAAGGACAGCCCGGATGTTATCTTCTTTCTCCTATCCAAGACTCTCCTCAAATGATGAAGTAAGTTTAACAAAATACATACTAGAAGTATTTCATTCTTATTTCGCTGACTTGAGAACTATATACATAAATTATTTGAAATATCAATATCAGTATTATTATGATATTGGTAATATATTTTATGTATTGTTATGTTATGTATTAAAATGTTTTTATACAATTTTTAACAAAAATGTTTTAGGATACATGTCCATTATTGGAAAATTATTTTATTTGACGTTTGGAATTTTTAGAAGGATTTGGACCCACCATTGTCACTTTATTATCGGGCCTTATTTCAAGCATTAATTGAGAAGAAAATAGGTCATCATGTTCATTTGAATCGGCAAGTTGGAAAAATTTGTGATAAAGTTCCTAATTTTAACGATTATGTGAAACTTGGGCTCAAGAAAATTGACATGGAACATTTGGAGGTATTTTCTTTTTTATTTTGTATCCTTGATTTAACCTTAGTCAGATTCAGAATCAATGCAAAAAATTGATTAAATGTTAAAAACATTTATGCAGCAAGTCATTTTTCCAAATAAGTATACGCATTATATTTAAGCAATGAGCACGTATAGGTTCACAAAAAATGTATGAGTATCACTTCAAGTGCTAGATATAATATGCATTGGCATATTCCAATATTTAAATTGATCTTTTTTAAATTCAAGGTTAAGGAATATTTTCCATGTTATTTAATTCATTTTTTATACATGCACATTTTGATTCCAATATCCACCCATTTTATAATCGTGTTTGTTTCTTATGTTGCATGAATGTACTGATTCTGAATCTGTATATGTTTGGTGTTTAGAAAAACCCATTCATTACCAAATGCTTTTACTTGATAGATATGAATCTTTGGGTTGCTTAAATGATTTTATGGTAAATTTTGAAGGTTTCGGACGCGGATATAGAGAATGTTATTTTGGAATTCGATGGAGCCGAGAAAAAAACTCTTCAAAATTTCTACTTGCTACGTTGTCTCTTTGCGCCGCTCATTGAAGCAATTGTTTTATTCGATCGTCTTGCATTTCTTCTTCAACAGGTTCGGATTTCTCCACAAATCTTCTAAACTGCTACAATAAGTTCGTGCCGTGAGGAATAATGAATTTAAAATGCTAAATAATGGTATTCCAATATTATAATTAGTTTAATTTTAATACTCATTATCTTGAGCTCAAAATTGATAATTTAGATTTTGAAAAACTATTATAAATTTGCGAATTGCCCTCAATCAGAAGGGAAGATCCGGGCTTTCGATACCTTATTTTCTAATTCACCACGGCACGAACTTATTGCGTAGCAGTTTACATACCTGTAATGTATAATTTTGTTCAATAAAACTGATATTTTTATTCGTTCTCGTATAATTACTTTCAGGAATCTGTTGAGCAAGCTCTGATCGTGAAACTTTTTGATCCATCGATTTCTCCTCGGTGCAACGCCATTGTAGCAATGAAAAGATGACATGAGTACTTATAACATTTGATATTTTATTATATAATAATACATTATTTCCAACTATTGATTTTTAAATGAATAAATGAAATTGTGACAATTGTAATCTTGTCATTTAACTCATACTTATTAATTTTCTGTAATTCAAAATGTTCAAAATATACAAATATCATGTACATACATAGGTGTATTCACATTTCAGTGTGTAGGTGTGTGTACATCTTTAATAACATATTAATTTTGGGAATTAATAATACATTAATTAGAATTAATTATTGATAGCTAGATTGAGACATGAGACAATTAGCGACTATTAACAATAATTTTTAATGCTATTCAATAATTGTGTATTGGGGAGTTTGTTATTGAAGTGGAGCAAGTGATTTTTTTGTTTCTGTGTTAGGAAGGTCTTTGTTTTCAGTTTCTTTGGGATATTCTACATCTTGCTTCGATTCCGGTTCGATTTGTTCTCCCAACTTTTCTACTTCATCCCATATCTGTTTGCCCATTTCAATGATTGGATTCTTTCTTTCCCAAACCCAAGCATCGATTCCAAGAATAAACGGAAGGATGAAAGCAAGACAAAGCACGATGTCGATTGTTCCAAGAATTAAACTCGGACAGCAGCATTCGGATTCTTCAAGTCCTTTCATGTCGGGATGAATTGTTGTTGTTTCTATTTGTGGTGGTCTGCCGTTGTAATTTGGGTTATGTATTATCTCTTGTTTTAAAATTCCATGTACAAATTTTGGGCATCCATATCCTCTTAAATTTCCAATTGTGATCGAGATGAACATTGTGCTGATAATGAGGATATTGATAATCCACCATGTTTTTTCTTCAAAAAATATCTATGTATATATATTAAATAATATGAGTAAATGTGTATATATTAATCTTTTTTACTTTTAATATCTTACCCTTACTTTAATTAATAAACTTAAACTATTTAAGGTAAGGTATGTAAACATTATTTATTATAATATTACCCAAACTCCAATGCACAGAAAGACGGCAAATGCCAATTGAGCAAGATCAAGAATGCATAAGAAAAAGTATGCAATGATAACAACAGTAAATTCATTAGATATTCTCCAGCTTGAAACATATAAGAATGGCCGATCTCTTCCTGTGTCTGAAGTTGGAAATTTATTGTTTCTTTCGTAAATTCGTTCAGCAAATTGAATGAGTCCAATGATACAAACGAGCGAAAAAACGGTGACCAAAAGACTCAAGATCTAAATGTAAAATTCAAAGTTAGAGAATACTTAAACATTTTAATAGAACAAAAAATTTCTGAAGAAATTCGAATAAATGTATAAAGCAGTTTGAAGAAAGAATCTCACCACAAAAAAGATTCCGGTAGTCAAAATCAAAGGTTTAGGCATCGGCATCTTTAACCACAGTTAAACTCTTCAGTATATGCTATTAAAATATTAACTTGTTATATGATATATTTAACTGTCTAAAATATTATACCTATATAATTAAATATATTATTTACGGTATAATAGTCAATAATAAAATATATTAAAAAATAAATTGAATTAATCTTCTAGCGAAATATTGGTTTACCAGTAAATGATAAAAATATTGTTTATGTCTCCTATGTCATCATTTGTATCAAAGTCTTTAAATGAATTAAGTACATTACATTTTATACCTGTATAAGACTATAATACCAACCAACCAACATGTTATAATCTAATATAATTAATATAATAAGTAGACAGAGTAAAGAACACACGAGTTCATTTTGCAAAGCAAGCAAAGATAGAGATGAAGCATAAACTTATTGAACGTTACATGACTCAACCCGCTTTTAAGATTATCAAATTCAAAGCTCATTTCCATATTTATTTTTTCCCTAAACTTCCTCAACTGATCTTGACAAATTGACAAGAATAAAATGGGAAAAAAATTCATAAAAGAGGAAAATGTCAAAAAAAGGTTTGGTTTATTTAACTCGCATGTAAGTGAGTAGTTCGGTAGGGATTTGTTGTTTGAGAGTTTCGGAGATTCTTAATTGATAAATAAGAACCTATGAGTTACGAAAGATTGACAGCGATACATAAATCCCAGATTGTTGGATTATCGCTCCGAGGTGAATGTTTCGGGGATATTTTATTAAAAGAGTAGCAATGAACTTGCACTCAGATATCCCATTCTCTCACCCCATATATTAATGTGCTTCATTCTCACTCATATTTCATTCCCAATGTAATGATTTGCTATATATCCTCTTCCCGTTTGGAATCATAATCCATTATTACATTTAATGTAATATGTTAGTGTTATAGCGGAAATTCCCTCCTTTCTTTTATCCCTGTCTTGTTTCTCTCGAATATTTTATTCCTCCAACTTTTTCCTCGCTTCATATTCCTTATCTCCTGTTGTCTCCTACGTAAACTTCACCGAACCATTGAACGAATTCGTAATGAAAGTGAGGAAATCGGTCAATCAGTTGACATTTGAACCGAGTCATCTCAAAAGAAGATTTCGCGGCTCCTTGTGCCCTTTAGAGCCATTTCCCTTTTTTCACACTTGCCAATCTTGATTTCTTTTGGCGAAAACTTCGGAGCCCCCTATGCCAAATTCGAGATCGGATGATTATTTCCGAATAACGAATGTAAAGTTTATCATTAACATCTTCTCAGATCAAATTTAAGTGAATGTAGTGGACGCTCGCATTTATTTGATAATGAACATAATAATATGTTAATTTAAATTAAAAATTACGAGCTGGTTTATCTTGTATAAATTACAAGCATGGCATGGTAGATAATGAACAGTATAATGTATAGGTAGTATGAACGAGTGTATGTTTTCTAACTTTTTAAGAACAGTGTGAATAAAATATTTACTTGGTGAATATTGAATAAAAATCTCATTGTAGACGTCGAAACTTAGCTTTAAATGCACTTGAATTCCAATTACCAAACTGGAGGAGAAACTCAAAAAATTCTGGAATTGGGATATTGGGAATTGATCAAAACGAGAGATTGGCTGAGGGTGCCCCGCCTTCTCTCTCGCCGACTCACAGTCTTCCCTTTGTTTAGAAAAAACAATTTTGTTTCATTGCGGCTTATTTTCATTTGCCCATTTAAAATGGAAATTGAAGTGAGAGAGCAAAATAAATAATATATTATATTGGACAATCAAGTCCGTGATCAATGATTACTGATTACATTCATTTGTAACCTCATGTTAATTATTTGTGCAAACTCTATAATGTATATTTACTGAATGTTATTTTGCTCTTTGGAAAAGTGACGGCCCTTAAAATTGATTAGTTTAAATCGTTATTGGAAGTAAAAAATGAAAAAATTTGATTACAAAATTACAAATATATCAAAGTGCCCATAAAGATTAAGATGATCAGGATGATTGAGATAATAAGATCAGTTTAGCTTTGAATAATATGTAATTACATAAATATAATGACATTTCAAAAAGCAAAGAATTTTCCATTCCAGAAATTATTTACAAAGAATATTTCATTATGTATGTGATCATTAATTGTAAATTGTAAATGAAAAATAAAGATTACTTTGATAAGAAATGAATTTTATTATTTGGGTTTGATTTGACGTCAAATAATGCAGCAAATGATTACCATAATTATTCCTTCGGCACGTAGTGAAAGTAAAGACAAAGCATTGATTTCCCATTTCTCTCGAAGGAAAACAGAATTACAAAGTCCGCTCCTATAATTAATCTATAATTGTTATATAATAATTATAATATTTAACTAGGTATATAGGTATATGAGTATAAACCACCGCGATATTTTTATTTACTTCATTTTATTAATCCGTTCATATTGGGAAATTGGAGTATACTTGTTTACTTAAATATACTCTATTTATCATTCCAAACAAAATGATAGATTTATTTCCAACTCCTGGATCTTTTAAATGCAGATTAGTATGAGAAAGAAAGGGAAAAAATTAGAATGGATGCGCAGTTTTAAAATTGTCGAAAAGATTAATTCCCAAGAAGACTGATTGCCATCTCAGGGTCTTATCAAATAGGAACCCGAAGTGGGAAAGTATTGAATGTTGAAACATGAAGGATAAAATGGGCAGGTGGCCTAGTCTCCTTTTAATAAACATCTTAAATGTATTGGATTCAATAAAACACATTTCTCCCAAATAAACAATACACATATTTGATGTACCAATGTACCTATAATATCAGTAAAGCTTTCCCATCTCATCCCAGCCTTAAAGTAGGTAAGGAAATGTACCATTACTTTATGTGTATGACTAGTACTTGGTATTATGTGTGTATCATCGATAGCAAAGTAGTCGTTCGGTGATTGTAGTTGAAGATCGGCTGATTTTATCTCACCACCTTCATCTTAAATTCATGAGGAGTTTTGGTATAAAAAGACGACTCGGTTGTTCCAGACTTCACTCAACATCCTCCTCCCCTTCGCTTCTCACTCACCAACAGGGAAAAAGTAAAGAAAGTGAAGATGTTTCTTTTCCTTGGACCACTTGGACCTTCAACTTGGCTTTTCCTCGCCTTCCTCCTCGCCTCTCTCATCATCCTTTTGAGTGAGGACGGGGAGAAGCGGCCAGGGCCGAAGAAATGGCCAATTATCGGATCTCTTCTTTACTTTGCCAAATTCCCGAATCCAATTGAAGCATACAGCGCCTTGAGGAAGAAGTTCGGAGACGTTGTCTACATCAAATTGGGAACACTCAACGCCGTCGTTGTCTCAGGATCAGAAAAAATTCGCCAAGTTCTTGTACAGAAATCAAACGACTTTGACTCACGGCCTGGCTTTTCGAGATACAATATCATGTTCCACAATAATAGAGAAAATTGTAAGTTCTCAACATTATTTACATCCATTTACAACCTTTAACATCTTTTGATTAAATTGTAGTTATTTAGCTTTATGCCATAACTGATTTACAGTATTTTCTTTTGATTTTAGCTGTTGCATTTGCCGACTGGTCAAAGACTCAAAAATTGAAGAGGAGCATCATTAGCCATTATGCTTTTCCAAATGCTCTTTCCTTCTGCTTTGAGAAGTTTGATCCCATCGTTGGCCAATTCACTCAACAACTCTCAGATCGTCTCAAAATGGAGAACCTAAGCAAACCAATTTTCTTAAAGCCATATTTTCGAGAAACGGCTGGCTTGATTTTCCTCAAGTACTTTTGCAACGTCGATGTGGGAGTGGGGATGGAAGAGGATTTTTTAGAACTTGTCAAACACTTTGATTCCATTTTTCAAGAAATCAACCGCGGGGACATTGGAGATCTTTTCCCTGCATTAATGCCATTTATTTCAACATCTCATTTGGTCCACATGTCTACTCGAATTCGGTATTTTGTCATGAAATATATTTACGGTCCTCAGCAACTCAAAATGAAAGCTAAAGAAGTTAAAAAAATAAGTTCGGGAACCAACGGAGAAAAAACCCTTATGAGGAGACCCAGCAAGAGTCTTCCTGACCTCCAAGGCTTAGATGAGAACAACAATGGAGTAACCAAAAAGGACGGGGATTGTCTTTTAGAAGGACTTTTGAGATCCATCAAGGGAGATTTCACTCTCAATGAAGCACTTTTTGCTCTTGAGGACATCATCGGAGGACATTCAGCAACTGGGAATTTCTTATCAAAAGCTTTTATTTTCCTCGGACAAAATCCTGAAGTTCAAGATCGGATCGTGGAGGAAGTGGAATCCACTGGAGACAGTGAAATGCTGAGTTTGAGGAATAAACTTCCCTACACCGAAGCCGTCGTCTTGGAATCTATGAGACACATCTCATCACAGATCGTTCCTCATGTGGCCAATAAAGATACAACGATTGATGGTGAGTTTTTAAAATCTTATTTCCCCCTGCCAAGTTAATGCTAAAAAAATATAAGCAAATTGTGAATGATTTAAAATTCACATCCTGGTCCATTTTTCCACAAGTGAAAGTCTGGGTCACATAAGGATATTCAAATGAGGGAAGAAAGTCTTTATGGCCCAAATTAGATTTGGGTCACCTACAAGAAACTATTCCAAACTCATGACCCAGATGAAGATTCAGATACACTACCACAATACTACTTTGAATAAAAAGAGTAAACAAATGATTCGGTCAAATAATAAGGAGTAGGCCTGTTTGATCCAATTGCCCAATAAATCAAATCTCCTCGAGTTCTTATGTAAAAGTCCAAAGTCGATCTTTTCCTAATGCTCTTCACTTTGATTTACCAACAGATTTCCCAATCAAGAAAGGAGAAGCGATTTTCTTCAACAACTACGACATCAATTTCTCAAGTGAGCTGTGGAAGGATCCGCAAGCGTTTGATCCCTCCAGGTTCATCACTGAGGAAGGGAGTTTGTTGAAGCCAGATTTCTTTGTACCTTTTGGAGCTGGGAAAAGATCTTGTTTGGGATACAGAATTAATAATTGGGTTTCCCATATAATGATTGCAACTTTGTGTCGCGACTTTGTCATTTCACTGGATCCAACCGAGACTTACGAGACACCGATTGACATTGCAGCGAAGGGGACGCTGGCTATTGCCGGGGAAGGAAAGCGATTCATTCTCACCCCAAGATGACTGAATTAACATGATATTTATTTATTACGCTAATTAAGGACACATAAGAACGTTGTTAAATATAAGACCAATGGTGAACGAGTCAGCTTCGACATTCATAAGTTATTTAAGGAGATGTACAATCTTTCATTTTGTAATTTTGCTGTATAAAAAGGAATCAAGTTTTGTGATAGAGTAAAAAGTAAATGATAAAATATATTTCAATAAACTAATTACAAATAAAATGAATAAACTAAAACTAATAGTAAAATATCGCTATTTAATTAAACTTACGTTCTTATTAATTTATGTCAATGAAAGCATAAACAAGCATAAACTTAACCACTCAAATGAAATGACAATTAAGCATTAATCATAATAACTACTAATTACATAATCGTAAGTACCTTGAAATTTGCAAACTCTTAAAATTGACTTTATAAACTGGCGAATAGATTCACTTTAAAAAGTTCAACCCAAATCTTAAAAATTTTACCGGAAACAATGTACTTGAAAAACCGGGACGAATTTAATACAAAGTTGATATATGGTAAATATAAATGTTATACATTAATATTTCAAATGATTATTTTAAACACCGATATAAATGGACCAAACAGAAGGAAAAGCCAAGTGCATTAATTATATGAGGAACACGTGTAGATAGGAAGTAATCTTTTTTGCAGAAATAATGTATATTTTTATCTCATTGCATTTTGATTTAATGTTAGTATGAATTCAAGTGGTTGTAAAAAGAATTGATTACTCCCTACATGTCTCAAATGAAATGGAGGGATTCATGAGATGATGAGATTAAAATGATAATTTTATCCCTTTCCTCTCCTCCTCAATCCTTCTCTCTCTTGTTCATATGTCTCAAACTATGAGAATTCTGAGAATCAGATCTTTGTCGGTCCGAATATTTAAGAAACTCACATTATTGCTATACTTTATTTAAGTACATTTGTACTTCTAACCACCGTATAAAAATCCAACATGCATTCTCATATCAAAAGCATGTAGAATATGTCATTTGTATGTATTTATGGGTTTACGAGAACCAAATGACACTAATCTGACTGAACATTGATTATTTGGAACAGAATAATCCTTTCCCTTATAAGCTCCTAGGTAAATATATGAGACCTTTCAGTTTGCAAATTCCACCTTCTTGTATTATTGAGCCTGGAGGAATAGAAGGTCTTGTATACGGAAAATGTAAATGAACAAATTGTTTCATAGATCTCCTTTTATTCTCAGCCGCTCCAGACTGGAGAAACCTCAAATCCTCCGAAGCTGGAAGACTCAAATGCGTCAGAAGGAAACTCCTGGAGCGATGGAGAGAGATGGCCTTGACAACGGAATTATCCATTCGAGACGGATTTTTTCCCTTTTGGAAAAAGAGGAATAATGGGGAATTTCTTACATGCCATGAAGGAGTCGCTCTTAACCATTATGCCTCTTTCGATCCAAGTTCCAATCATGAATGAAAGAGAGAGAGATTATACATCTGCAGGTAAATTAGCAGCTTCCTTATTTTCTTCAGGTGTACTATGGCTAAAAGATTCATTTCCTGAATATGTGACTACTAATTACTAATGAGTAAATCTAATTGTAAATCTATTGAGTTAATCTATTGAGTAAATCAACAGGTGGGTCGAGAAAGGGAGTTGAAGAAGTTTGGGAGTTGGCAATGAAATCGATGATCAACGCTGAGCTCCCCACACGTCACCTTTTCTTTCCCATTATCAAGAATCGGATTAGCAATATCAAAGCGAGTAAGAAATACAATGATGCCGACATGCAAATTCTCCTTCACCAATTTCCTAAGTGGACCGAACAGAGAATTTTTGAAATTCATGATCTTTTCCGAATATTCGAAGTGGATGGAGATGGACTTATTGAAATTCTGGAATTGTAAATTATTGCTCAATTTTTATTCCACTTGTTATTCCAAAGGTTTAAATCAAACTATGTCTGTCGACACTTTGAAATTCCACTTTTAATAATCAGGTGCGCCGGGTTAGACATGATGGGAGATTCCACTTCTACACAGGAAAGACTCAAAATCTTCACGGATGCTGATATTGATGCGAGTGGAAGCATTGATTTTCAAGAGTTTTTAAATGTGATTTATTATCTTATTCATACTTTACTAATAAATAAAAAATAAGTTTTTATTTAGTTAACTCAATGATTAAATAACTTAATATTATTGTGATTATATATTCTTTTGTATTTAATTTAGATAATGTACTTGGTTGAATTCAAATTAGATAAGGAACATAAGTTGGCAAAGACAATCGAGGCTGTTGATTTAAATATCAAATTTATACGGGATATGTCATCAGTTCAGCAAATCCAGACAGGATATTTATAATCTTAATCAATTGCCTTAATGGACTCTAAAATAACTCATTAATGAATAACAAATAAATCGATTATTTAAAGAAATAAATGTTTTTTACAATGACATCATCATGCTAAAATCTAAATAACGTTTTGCTCTATTCCGAAGAGCTAATACCAATTAATCCAATAGGATCTCTAATAAAACATCTATTAACTAAATATTTAAGAACTTAAACACAAAAAAGTTTATACATTTATGATATCATCATTAAACATAAAATGGATCTGTGTCAGTTTCAAATATGTAATTCGGTTGTTGATTGTCGGCGTATTTGGTTCCTCTTGTCATTTGTCCAGCTGAATGACTTCTTTTCACTGTCTGTGATGAGTCTTTCTTCGCATTGGCCCTATAGGTCCACCCATCAAGGGATAATGTAATCAAACAATTGTGTAAATTCCAATTATTATAAAAATGCCATCCAATGTTTACTAAAATGCTTAAATTACAAAAAACAAAATTATCGGCCCCAAGACATGAAAAAAATTAAGACAAAATGAAAAGCTTCAATAAAATATTTTATTTATTAAGAAAGTCATTATTAATTCATCAAACAGTAGTAGTTTATCTCTCAGAAATAAAATGAATACTCTATAGGTTGAAGCAAAAGTAGGAGTTGGATAACTTCTAAATATACAATCAAAACTTTTTAAACTTCACTATCCTTTCTTCGTAAAATCAATATTATTAATTAACATAAATACAACGAGTGACCGTTGAAAAACACAATCATTTTGAAGTTTAACATATACAAAAACATAAAATGCATTATAATAATCATTTAAATAACGAATTAAGTCCTCCAATCTTAACTCACTTTCTCATCTTAAATAGTAAAATTGCAGTTTGTAGTTCCTGCTTTTCATAAAGTACTTTGTCGACCAACAAATAATAGGTGTATTGTGAATTGTTTCTTTTAAACAAGATATATGAGAATAAACCTCACTTAGATAATTGACATGAAATTAAAAAGTCGTATATTAACGAGGGAGGGAATGTGCGGAAGACGTGTTTGATTATCAATTTGTAACATTCACTTATTATTCCTTGCTGGCAGCGTGGCTGACTTTTGTTTATCCCTGTACACACGAGATTATCATTAGTTTTCCTCACACCTAATGCCGTCATAATTATTTGCCTTATAAGCAGAAAATTGCAGCTCAGATCAAACTCATTACAAATGCCACAACAGAGTATGCCTTGAAATAATTAAAACAAAAACTATTGAAATTGAAAATACAATTTATATATTTATATTAATACAATTAAAATTCACAGTAAGTATTGTAACATGCAGTAAAACGGATGCAAAGATACAAAAGCAATATTAATCTCATACCTAATATAGGTTCTAAATTAAAACAAAAAGTACTCAAATTTGTAAGCCAGTTTGTTCATTACAATAGTTTAAAATGGAATGGTTGTATAAACGCTCATACATTAAAAGTTTAAAATGTAATTAAAGGCAAAAAAACCAAATGTTTCTCTTGAGGAAAATATAAGCAGGAATCACTTGGCTCTCTCGAGGGAAAAAACATTAAGCCCAAGCTTAAGAACTATTTCTGAGAGCTGTGACCGACCTTGATTGCGAAACGGCTTTGAATCCTCCTTGCTGGATCTTTTTAGAGAGGACGGAAACCCAGCGTTTTTGTTCCTCCTCTGTGGGAGTGAGGAGAAGAAGCTCCTTCGCAGTATTGGGATCGAATGTCACTTTGCACGGACCAAGGACTTCCTCACCGTAATGTTCTTTGTGAATCTTCACTCGGCACTCTGAAAAGACATTTCACATTTAATACAAATCTAAGTTCTAAAGGCATCAAAATTTAAATGGCAACAAATGCTAAATATGTTAATTATTGATAAATTAGGTTCTTACTTCGACATTCGAGAGCAGGGGGAGGTCTTATAATGTGACCAAGGGGCTTAGGACAAACTTCGCAAGTCGTCTTCATGTGAAATGAAATAGCGACGAGTTCATGACCTTTATAATTGAGACTTGGCGGCTTTTCTTTGTCTTCAGGAGGACTCTCTTCCGGTTTCCTTGCTTCTCCTTCCCCAGCATAGAAAAGCTATAACAAAGCCAAACATATTAGTATTAGGATAAGTGAGATAAGATTACAGGTAAACTTCATTGAACTGTCAATTAAATGTCAAAAAGTACCTGAAATATTTTTGGTATTTCTCTTGCTTCAGCTCGTATCACATCACCTTGTGTCACAGACCGCACATGGAATACTTTACTGTAATTTTATATCAAAATTAATTTCACATTCCGATTAAAAAATATTAAATATTAAATGGTTTAAAAGAAATCAGAATAGATTTAATCATCACTATACTCAAAAGTAGCAAATAAATAAACATCATTTTAAATCAAATTAAATAAAGTTAAAAAGTATTTGAATTACTTAAGATCGAGGACCCGAGTAGGATTTTGTTTTTCTTGATCAGAGTTATAAAATATAATTTTCCTTGAAGAAACCACCACAAATTGTTTCCTCCATCCATGCCTTCGTATGTTTTGTTTGAGTGGGAGAGAGAGCCAGCCCTCCATTCTCAACTCATCGACCATTCCAAGGATTCCATCTCCCTCGTTGGAACTCACCGACGACGTCTCACACAATTTTCTATTCAAGGCTTCAATCTCCGAGTCCTTGGAGTCCAGCTCCATTTGAAGGCTCATCTTGGACTGATGTTCTTCATTGAGAGAGGCTTGGAGATCTTCCCTCTCTTTTGTCCATTTACGCGTGAGGTCGGAAAGTTTGTCTTGTAATTGGGCTTGTTCCTGTTGGAGCTTCCTGTATTCTCGTTCCTTTTTTCTCACATCCGCTGTGTCTTTGCCCTTCTTTGAAGGGTTCATGTCTTTGCGGTTCATTATCTCGGCCAATTTGTTGATCGCTTGTTGCTTGAGTTCTTGTTCTTTCTTCAACTGCTTCTTAAGTCGATCCAGCTCATCTCCACTTGCCTTCTCCAATTCTATAAAGATAACCACCATAAATTAATATTTATGTTCTAGAGCTTCTAATAAAATATATTATATTTAAAAGAGTCAGTTATTGAATTTTTTAAATCAGTTTCCCATCAATAGTAGCAAATACATAGTCATCATTTACAATATTATATGAAATAAAACAAGAATTGGTTAGGACCTTCTTGCAGAGACTTAAGTTTTTGGTTCAAATCATCACGTTCCTTTATCAACTTCTCATTCGATTTTTTGAAATCATTCTCTTTATCTCGCATCTACAAACATTAATGGCAATTATTAGAAAAATATCAGAATTAATTAAACATTATTTGTTATTATTGGCAAACTTACAGAATTAAGAACAATGTCTTTGTTCGTAATTTCAGTCTTGTGCCTGGCGAGAAGATCTTTGATTTCGAGTTCTTTCATTGTCTTCTCCTTCTCGAGCTCTCCGATGGTTTCATGAGCAATTGATTTTGCAAGCGACTCTCCATCCACCCGCGCTTTGGCAATTTCCAACTGATGACTCAAGTCCTTTCGTTCATCTTCTAATTCGTCTTTCTCTCGCCGTTTTTCTTCATAATCTTCTCGAAGATCTGTCAGTTGAGTTTTGTACAATGTCTAGAAAAAAAATTTATTTAAAAAATAACCAAACTTCATTTTAATTAAAACAATTTAATAAAATAATAATTGCCAACTTACTGAAAAGTGCATTTCAGTATCAAGTTGCTCTTGAAGTTCTTTCATTTGCAAATCATCTACAGCCTTCATTGCTCGTATTTTTCCCAGCTCTTCTTCTAATGACTTTTTCCCTTCTCTCATATCTGCGATTTCTCTGGTCAACTGCTTTTCTTTATTCTTGAAGAGGGAAAGCTCGGAAGATTGGAGATTGTAATCGGCAGCTAGTTGAGTTCGTCGTGCCAATTCAGTATCAAGTTGAACCAAGAGACTTCGATTCTTGTCGATTTCATTTCGATATTGAACTTCTGTTTTCTGAAGATCGTCTCGTAGTTGACGGTAGTCAACTGAAAGCATAGACCTTTGTCTTTCCATCTCTTGCCAATTGTTCTCAGCTTGCAATCGTAGTGATTTTTCTTCGTTCAACTTGGCTTGAAGCCCTGAGAGGTAATTTGTCAAAATTAAATATTATTTTAAAAGCAAAGACATAAATCATAAAGTAATATTTAGAAAATAATAAGTCCTTGCCTTTGACTTGGTCTTCTTTATCGTTCGCAGGACTCCTCCTTTCAATTTCTAAGTGAATAGCTTTCACCTCTTGATCATATTTGGCACCGAGGGCTTTGAGCTGAATCTCAAGACTCGTCGAATTCTTCTCAGCAAGAAGAAGTTTATCCCTGAGGTCCCGATTCTGTTCATGGAAGGAAACTTCTCTTCCACGCCCATCTTCAAGTTCGGCAGTAAGAGAATTAAGTCGGAGTTCGAGGTCCGCGGCAGTCTCCGATGCCTGAATTCGAAGCCCTTCTTCTTTTCGAAGGCTGAGGGTCAGTTTGGCAAGGTCAGATTCGAGCGTTGCTCGTCCAGCTTCCAAACTTCCGAGTTTATCTGTTAAACTGCTCTCTTTGCTACTCAAAAGGAGACTCAGCTCGCTGACTTGTTTTCTCAAACGGCTACATTGTTCTGACTCCAATTTATGTTTTTCACTCATCTCCATCAACTATGAACAATTAAATGTTAAAATTAGTATGTTTACACAAACAAATCCTGTAAAATAAAAATAATCTTTAATTTTAAAACGAATAAAACAATAATCATCAATTACTTGTTTTTCTAATGTGGAAATTTTCTCATTGGTTTGAACATTATTGGAAGCTTCCCTTGATCTCCGAAATTGTTCTTCTTCCAGTTTCCTTCGAAGGTCTTGTAGTGTATTTTCTAAGTTCTTTTTCCCTTCAACTTCAAGGTCAGCTTTCCTCTGAGTCTCGCGAAGTTCATGGCGAAGGAGAGCAATTGAACGTTCAAGATCCCGAGCTTCATCTCTCAGCTCACCTTCCCGCTCACTTGCCGCTTCCAATTTTGAAGCAAGGACAGCTTTCGCCGCTTCGAGTTCTTCAACTCGCCCAATTGAATTGTATTTTGTAACGGGGACTGAAGG
Source organism: Neelides folsomi (assembly GCA_034687125.1). NCBI lineage: Eukaryota > Metazoa > Arthropoda > Collembola > Neelipleona > Neelidae > Neelides > Neelides folsomi. The sequence continues at coordinate 196,954 of JAQGBZ010000010.1, read as the reverse complement.
AGCTCCATCGCCCTCCTTTAAATTATTAAATTGGAAAACTCGTTAATTTGATAATACACAATTAAATGAATGAAAACGGCAAAATAGCATAAGTAGTAAATAGTGAACAGAAGATAATTGGAAAACCAGAATATATCAATAATACTTTTCTTTACCTCAATAATTCTCGTACATCCTTTTATGAATCCATTTAAAAGTTTAAATATATGCATTAATTACAAATCTTTACAGTAAAATCTTCTTTGTTTGAAAAACATGAAAATACCAAATAGAAATAGGAATGTTGTTGAAACTAATTGAACATTTGAAACTTTTTATAATAAATCATGAAAGTAATAAATATTTAAAAAATTCAATTAAACGGCAAGTTTTGTAATATTGACATTGACCATATGGTGACTATCCTCAACTGACTAAAAGTGAGTGAGTTAGTAATAGGCTATCTAGATTCTAAACAATAAATTTTAAAAACTTACCGATCGCCCGTCAACGACGCAAGAGGATTGCCTACTATTCATATCACCATTCATTTTCCCCTTTGAAGATAGCGAGAGAAGTTGATAATCTCTCGAATAGGTAAATCCAACAAAAGGAAGATGATTTCCTGCAAATGTCTTAGGCACAGGAAAGTTTTCTTCGGGACTGTCGTTATTCTCCACATCATCAAAATGACTCGTGTCATCGTCACCTGTTAGTTCTGGAACCACCGGAGGAACACCTTAAAGAAACAAAAATCTATTATTTTAAACATTCATTATTGCCTTATAATTGCATAATGTCGGTATATATTTTGTCTGTTTCGCAACTAAGCCTTGTTCTATAATAGATCAAGACAACTCTCATTGAAATAGTAATCAAAAATGATCATTTATTTACCACATTTGTAACACTTCTTGTTTATAAACTTGCGATATAATATTCGAAAACGATAATTTTCAAATGCATCGCAATGAAATAAGAAGCTGACTTATATGTGGATATTGTTTAAAATAGAAAACATTTGTAAAAAATAGCTAATGCTTACATTGTCTTATATTGTTAAAATTCCACTGATCATTTACGAAGAATGGGTGTGCTTTGATTTCCTCTACGCCATTTCTTCCTAATCGGGTTGACCGATCGGTGAGGAATCCACAAATTAGATTTTTTCCCTGTGCACTTATTCCCAAATCACTCGGGAATTTGAGGGCGTTCTTATGATCCATAATTTTCCCATATGTTCCAACAAGCGAATCGGCATAAAATGGCGTATCTCCAACGAGCATTTCATATAAAAACACCCCAACTGACCACCAGTCACATTCTCGTCCATATTCACCCTCCCCTCCTTGTGACTTGAGAACCTCAGGACTGATGTAATCGGGAGTACCAACCGCAGTGTCCGAATGAACAAGTCCGTTCTATATCAAAATAGCAATATGAAAATTTCCATCTATAGCTCTCTAAAGATTTATTAATAATTATCTGTAATTAAATTTACCTCGTCCATCCTCATGCACGTTCCGAAATCAGCAAGTTTCAAATGGCCCATTTTATCCAAAAGCATGTTATCAGGTTTGACATCCCGATGAACGAATCCCATTGAGTGAATGGCGTCGAGGGCAAGAACGACCTCAGCACAGTAAAACTTTGCCCATTTTTCAGGGACATCGTAATTTGACATGAGGTTGACCAAGTCTCCTCCTGGCATATAATCCATAACCATGTACAAGTACTTTGTATCTTGGAAAGCAAAATGGAGTTGAACAATCCATTCTGAATTGGCATGTGCCATGATGTCACGCTCCTCCCAAAAGAAAGCCGACTCAGAACGCTTGATCATTTCAAACTTGCTTAAAAGTTTCATAGCAAAAACTTTTTGCGTCGTTTTATGTCGAACCTATTAGGAAATAAATAAATTTTAGTTTTATTAGCCCAACAAACCTCATCGAGTCGAAAAAATTCAATTAATCCTTACGAGCTGAACTTCCCCATATGCACCCCGACCAATAACTTTAATAAGATTAAAGTCATCAGGTTTCATCCGCAGCTTACTGATTCCTGCTGTCTCTCTGTCATCTGTTTTTTATACAAGAATATTTTATAAAATACATCGGTTAAATACAAAATGTTTAATAACATTAATAAGTGTTCATTTAATTCAATTTGCTCCTCTTACATCTGTTAAGATAAGCTTCAATGTTTTTGGTTCTCCGAAGTGGTGGATGATTGCAATCGAAAACGAGAGCTTGGACCGTATCCTGAATATTTTAAATAAAATATTAATTTATATTGTTTTATCAGTTAAATTTTTTTATTATGAATAGGAATGAATCATCCCATCGATTAAATAAATAAACCCAACCCCATTATCAATAACTCACATTACATGAACTATCCATCCAGTATACGAACCCATTTAAATTAATTTTTAGTAATAATATATAAAGAGATGTGAAATTTATATAAATTGAACTCACAAGTAGACAATCGACGTTAAGGACACTTCTCGGATGTATGATCATCTGCTCGAGGTGGGAGATCCGGTCTCTCCGGTCCTCGTCCTCGACGAGGAGCTCGAGCATCTTCAGGCCGTGTCAACTGTTAGGGAAGTCGAGGAAGGTCGCGCCCATCGGTTGACCTTTCCACTGACCTGTCGTGGCTCGTCAGTGAGAGTCGAGGAGGGCTGGATCATGGATATGGCTCCGATTTCATATGAGAGTGAAGAAGAGAGTTTAGTCACTCCTCAAAGAGACGAGTTGGAAAGTGCAACAGGTGGCGGGGCACAACTTATGAATTTTACATCATCCTATTCGCTGCTCTTATCTCAATCCCTGTATATTATAATAGGAGGATGCTTAATAAAACAAACGTTCAATCAAACTCATCTTTAACCTTGTATTTAACATTAATTAACCAATTATCAATGATTATGAGTTTATAGCTCTTTTATAAGTTTGGGCCTATAGTATTAAAAACAATGAAAATACAGAAAATAATAATAAACAATATCCTTCTTTTAATTTATTGTTGGACCGAATAAATTTTTTCAGAATTTTAGAGGCGACTGGGGAAGATCGATTCAACTCCATTTGTGAAACCAGAGACGGATCATTTAAAATGAATGTGCCTAAAATAGTCGTAGCTATAATTGCTGCTGTAAGTCAATGCTAATTCTATTCAACATTAATAAAATATTTATTAGCATATTTTAAAGGTTCTGCACATTTAGCTATTATATCTTTAAGTTCTATAATATGAAATACCTAAAATTAGTTATTCATAAATTTATAATCATTTTTGACAATTAGCTTCTTGGATTATTCTTGGTCATTTTCGCAGCAGTTTACATTGACTTTCCATGCAATACCAAAGACATTGGATATTTAAAAATCGGGAAAGATTTTGCAGGAAAGAATTATGACATTTGCATTTGCGTCGTTGTTATGCTCATCATTGGTCTTTTACATTTTTTGCTTGCATTCACACTTTTATACGAGGTAATAAGTAGATCATTGGAAATTATATTATGTAAAATTGATAAAGTATTTTACTTTTACTTTTTATATTAATATTATATGAATGAAACATTTTAAGTAAAATAGTAAGTTAAGTAAAGTAAGTTACATTAACTTGAAAATTCTGTGTAGAAATGGGGAGCCACATTTTGGTTAGCCATCAACGGCATTTTGGCATTAGTCGGTGTAATTTGCTTCTTCCTGATTAACAATTTCTGTGAATGGGAATTCAAATATAGACTCAAAGATGAAGTTTGTCAGGCTGGAATATGTGTAAGTGTAAAGTCAAACCACCACTTTCTTACACTTCTTCTCATCACTTCGATCTTTAATGGAATTTTTTATGCAATTGTGTCAGTCGTTTTGTGCTTATGTTGTAAAAAGTAAACAATTGACAATAAGCTATTTGTGATTCATACAAAATTAAAATTATCTTATTGATATTACGTACGTATTAGTGATATAATATATTAAATATTAATTATTCAATTTTATCAAATCCAATTAAAATGTGTGCCTTTTGAAAGTGAAATAAATCTGTAAACATGAAGCATAATGTAATAAATAAACGTTATTTCATAATAGGAAAATGCTCTTGAAATTCTTTTAATACAATTTTTAAAGTAAATCAATCAATCAAAAACTTTATTTAATAATTTATCCTAAATATAATTCAAGTAAATATGTAGTTAAATAGGGTTAATTTTGACTTTTTTGATAATATTTACAAACAACAACAATTTAATCATAAACAATTTTTTATCATTTTAATCAACACTATAATGTTCTGTGAAAGAACGATAAGTTCGGCCGTTCGATTTCTCATAAATTAAAATATTCTTAGTAACAACATAAAATTTTAACTCTTATGCCCAGACCTTGGTATTAATAAACATTTTAAGAATATGAATAATTAAAACATTACCTTATCTTCTACGGGTTGAATTAAAGATGATCTAATATGAAATTTAAAAAACTATCATTTATCGCAATTATCAAAGCACAACGAAACCACAAGATATACTAGAAGATGGCTCTAACAGCGTAAAAACATTTAATTTCAATAAAAAAACGTTAACATTAATAAACTAAAGAAAAGAAACACAACACAAACACTTAAATTATAAGAAATATAAATATATTTAAATGCATTGTAATTATTTTACAATGCATGCTTATACTAGATCATTAATTTATTCTTCATATTTATCATTATCACATTTGACTAATATTGCATTAAATTTAGTATATTCGTTATGTGTTTATTGTGAGAAACGATAGTTGTTAAAATTTCAAATTCGATCATAATTAATTAAACATGTTGAACCTGAGGAATTAAATAAGATTATAATTATTCAAATTATTAAAGTGTTAATTAATACCAAGGTCTGGGCATAAGAGTTAAAATTTTATGTTGTTACTAAGAATATTTTAATTTATGAGAAATCGAACGGCCGAACTTATCGTTATTTCACAGTAATAATTAATGCTGCAACAATATTAGTGCATGTAGTATATGACTTAAGGACACTCTTGAATAAAATTTTAGTTAAAGCTAAACATCAATAAAATGTATATTACTGACTAATAGCAATTCTAAGGAAAATATTGAACATTTGTCAAAGCTTCAAAAGATAAAGCGTTATTTCATCATTTTCATCGGAAAGTTCTTTGATTCAGATTTAAATATATAAAACGAGATGGCCATTTTAAACTTAATTGGCGGAATACTTATAGGTGTAAGTTTTGACAAAAATATAAATAATACAAGCATACGTTAATATTAAATTATTTCATTTATAATAATGTATTTAACAGATATGTTGTTAACAAATTAAAATTAATTTCCCAATAAGATAACTTATATTCTATGAATTTTAGGTAATGGGTTGTGCAGTTTCTGGTCTTTCATTGATTTGCCTTATAAATTTGGCCCAGGGACCGATGAATGGAACAGCAGTAGGAATACTGGTTACATTGATCTTCATGTGCATTTTTGGACTCGTTCAAGTGGCCGTCTGTTTCATGTTATGCCTATGCGTAAGATAAAATAAAAATACTCAAAAGCTTACATATTTTTAAAAATTAACTCGATATAACTTAAAAGACTAATTGGAATAGTACATATTAATCAAGGAAATAACAATGAAATATACATTTTTTATGTAATGATGAGTCTGTTAGTTTTATAAATAAATTTATTATCACAAATTAAGATTTAAATGACAATGATTGCCTATAAGGTATCATTTTTAATATTTCAGAAAAGCAAACGTGTAAATTGGGTTATACAAAATCTCGTTCTAGCGGCCCTCGTGTTAATTTGCCTTATTGTGTATGTCATCATTACTGAATCATTTGGATCAAAAGCGTGTCTTGGAGCCAATCTTATGATAATTTTTGATATAATTGCCGTTATAGTGTTTGCCGTCATCTTCTGCTTTTTAATTAAAGAAGATTAAGATACTTAAAATTGTTAAATTGTTTATACTGATTATTACTATTTCTATTAACATTAAACAGTAATTTTTGTGAGTAAATAATAAATGAACATTAAGATTTCAGATGATGAGCATGGAAATAAAAAGACAGGAATTGTTATTATTACAAATTAGCATTCATACAAATTGTTTATTATTCTCACGATCAGTCAACAAATAAAAGGGGTTTCATAACCAGGAGTAAGGTGAAAGTAATTGTAGGGTCACTTGTATATAAAAAAGACGGAGTGAATCCCGTCCATCACAATAAGAACATTGTAGAATGAGGGAATAAATATAGCTAGGCTATAGGGGAGGGCAGAGGGCCTTGAAGGCGGAACAGCAATTGTTCTTGATGTAGAGGCTCTTACAATACTTGAAAGTGTAGCGGCTGAGGAACTCGTAACAACTGAGGCCGCCTCCGATGTTGTGAAGAAGATCTTTGCACTCTCCCTCCTCACCTGGAGAAATGAAACGATTAGAATGGAAAGAGAGAACCCGTGAGCCCGCATGCACTTAAGCGGAGTGGTGGTGATCCGCTGAGACCCCTAAGGGACCTCAGGACTCTTACTAGTAGAATTCTGTGGAGCTTTTGAACTCTCACGCCGATCACGCTCCGTCGTTTCCACATATGATCTGTACATCACGTATTTACAATTCCCCTTTTATATACATTTATTTACAATGCTACATCTACGAATTAGTTATGGGCAAAATAACTACATTCTACTGGGACATATTCAAATCCCATGACTTTTTTATAATGCATAAAATTATAAAAAAATGTACTTTCGCCCTTTATCGTTAATTTTTTAATGCCAGCGATATAAAATTTTAATATTTTGGTAAATTGGACAGAAAAAGATTTGTGGTTTAGAGAATCAAAATTATAATGTTATTATGAAAGTTTTAATTAGATAAGATAGATAGATAAGATAAGGCAGAAGATAGATTGAAATATTTAAATAATTACAAGATACTTGGGGTATTAGTTAGCTAAGGTACAAGCAGAGTTAAGAGTTGTAAGACACATAACCATTTAAAGTGTTAAAATAAGACATACAAAGCAAGGCAAAAATTGTAGTGACGATTCATTAATGTCTTTTTAAGATTCTTACGCTGTAGTCGGGAAGGCGAAGGTTGATCCTTTGGCAGAGTCACTCCGAACAATAGACGGTGTGATTTGAGAGTAGTCGGGGATGATGTTCTCGTGTTCGATCACACAACGGCCACTCACACAGTGTTGCTATCAATAGGAAATTAGATGAATTCTCATTTGATTCTTAACTCACGTGTCCATCTCCACAAGGTGATCCTTCGGCCGCAGGTCTGTAAGCCACGCAATATCCCGACGTCGCATCAAAACAGAACAATTGGGCACACACTCGATCGTCTTTCTGCTTGTAAAAATTTCCATTTTAACATTAGTGATCATTAAACTCAATTAAATCAATTAAAATAATTTTTTTAATGGAGTAGTATTTACATTAATGAAGAAATTAAAAATCTTACAAAGCAAGCTGAAGTTCCTCTATCTTTTCTGCATTGAGCGTCAAGACTGAGAAGTTTTCCAGGTAATACACGGGGGAGGGATCCATCTTCATGGGGTGAGTTGTACAAGCAAGTGGCTGTCTCTCCGCTATTAAATTCATTATAACATTCATTAAATAATGCACTGTATAATTAACCGCATACATAAGTATTATGACATTTAAACTATCCATTAAATGATTAAAATGATTAAAAAGTAAAAGTGTACTTGAGAAAGTGGTGGAACTGGGCAATAGAGCAAGGCGACCATTGGAACCCTCTTTCTGTATGTCTTAAATCACTCATAATGTAACCATCTTCCCATCGACACTTTTGAGCTCCTGGACCACCAAGATAGCTTGGGGCTGGAGACCCATCATGAACGCATCCAAGTCTAGAAAATGGAATTGAATGATTTATTTTTTATTTAATTAATTATAAAAATTAAAACATTATTAAAATAATATTTAGTTAATTAATTGAACGTACAAATGGCCAACTTCATGGGCGGCGACAATAATGCCAGAAAATCCACCAGTATCTTCAACAATGGCGACGGAGTTGACTTTCTCAAGTCTTTTGTTCACAACACAGGCACCTCCGACATAAGCGAATCCTAAAAGACAAATTGTCTTCATTTCCTGTTCCGTTTATCTTCAAAGAAAGTATTAGGGAAAGCAGGCAAAATGGCTGTGAGTGAAAGTGAGTTCTTTACAAAAATTGAGAAAATGTTAAAAATTGGTTTTTTGGTATTAATTGTTTTGTATTAGGACTAATTCATAATTCAATTGATTAAACGTGCTTGAAAATTAAGTTAAAAGAGAAAACACCACAGACGTTATTTTAATGTGATTATTGAAGTTAAAAAAAGATTTGATTTTAGTTCTGTACACCGAATCTTGAAATAAGACACGGAGATTATTGATATAAAAAATCACAATTATTGTTTTATTATTGGAAAAAAATGAATAGATAAATGAATGTCCGTGAAGTCATGCAGGTGTGGATTTTTTTCTGTAAAAAAACTGTTTCTCTCACGAAAACGAGAGTTTTCCCTCAGCAGTAAAGGTGTGGCGGTGCGGAAGTGTCATAAATGTGGAGTGCGCTTTTAAATAGGGTTTAAAAGGGGGGATTTGGCAAAAATAAAGGACGAAGTACCTGCCGTCCCTCGGTTGCACACGTCGTTGGCAAACTGCCTTCGACACATGTCTAATCTGAAAAGAGAAAGAGTCAGGAGCCGCGACGCTGGAAGTTCATTTCTCACACACACAGAACAAATTAGTTAACGTCAGTCGAAGTCTTATGTAATGTCGGAGCTGAATATGTACACGCTGTATTAACATTACACTTATTTCCAATGAGTTATTTTTTCCTATGCGTATTATTAGAATGAAACCCGAGAGCCCGAATAAAAGAATGGTTTCGGGGATGGAATTACCAGCGGTCCCTCGGCTGCACTTTCCGCCTTCACGTCTCCGACACATATCATACCTGGAATACACTTCTGTCTCACCGTCTCCGTTCATTCAATATTATGGAGGGAGTTTTAAGGGGAAATTATTGTATCAATTAACAGAATTAATTAAATTATTATAAACATTTTCTATAAATATTATTATTTGTTAATTGGTTAAAATGGCTCGATTGGAATTTGATATAATTTTAGACTCTCAATGTTAGTATAATTATGTAAATATAATTTATTTATAGGTAGTTATATTTATTTGTTATATTTAAGTTGAAGGTTGAACTGATTGTTAAATGATTAAATAAACAATTATTGTATTGTGAATCTTCATACCTATTTAACCTGCTTAGCGTCTTGCGACAATAAAAATGATTACAAGTTTTTGATTATACAATTAGTTAAAATGTAAAGGATGGCCTAATGCTTGAACTTACTTGGTGACAACGACAGCAATGTCATAAACAGGAAGTCGGCGTTCTTGAAATAAATATTTTCCGAGGTCAGTAAGAGCTGAAGCTGAGTCCAAGGCGTCCCGACCAACACGATTCCGTTCCAAGTACGGAGTTGCATCACGCCCCTAAAAACCAAAAGTTAAAAAATGTTCTCCAATCTCCATTGTCGCTATTCATTCAGTCACCTCTTGCCACTTCAAATAAACTACAACTCATAAATGTTAATGATATATTTAACTCGAACAAAATGTCTTTTAATGTCCCACGTGGCACCACATTCGAAGTTGTTTAAGTGCATGGTACGAAAAATGTTTCCTTGCAAGTTTAACAAGTTGCAAGAAGCGATTGTTAAAAAATTATGTCATTGTAAATAGACTCGTGCGTAATAGTTCACATTTGTTAAGTTTGTCATTCAATTGAGAATTTGAAGCTGCTTACTCGGGAAATGATGATTCCGGCTATCGAGATCCGTACTTTTGGTCCTTTAAGGATTTTGTATCGAAGGTCCACTCCATTCCAGAAAGAGACAAAGTATCTTTTTACTTGGAGATTGTCTCCTCCATGTAACCTGTATCCGTCGTAGTCGACAATGACGAGAATTTCTGGGTAAATGACATAAGGAGCGTCTCGTTTCCTCCGCTCAGCATGTCTTTTACTCCTCGTCACATTTCGATGTGCGTTGGGGGATTGGTCCGGCTCCATGAAGGCATAATCGGAGTGAGACTCAATGTGCTTTGTTTGATACACAATGTGAATTCCCCCCGTATTGTTGAGGAATGGAGTTGAGTCGTTGAAGAGCGGGAAGCCAGACCTCACGGCCCACTCGTCCCCGACCTCTTCGTCGAGAAAGGCCTCGTCGTCGGACGGCGGCTTCACTCGTCTCCTCATACTTGACGGAACTGGTTTGACGACTAGATTTCCTCCAACCATCCCATCCTAAATGGCAAAATTAGTTTAAAGACCAATTCGATTTTAAAACTTGAATGAGTTTAACCATGAGGAGCGATCCGTCGATCTTGTCATGGTGGATGAGGAGAGCCGCTTGATTGCTCTCATCTTGGTAAACTTCCCCAATTTCCTCATCTCCTTCCTGTAATTTGAAACAAATTAATGTTAACTTTCAGTTTCGCTCAATGCCACAATTTATTTATATCCGTTTTATGATTGTTTTTTTGAAAAGCCATTTCAATATTTTTTATTTATGAAAGTGTTATTTTTTAGTTTATAATTAAAAATTAATTCAATTATGATTAAATGTATGAACATGGTGAGAGGAGAATAAAGTTTAAAGGAGATTTTTTAATCTATCTTTTTTGCTATTACTCTCTCTCCTCTTTTTTCACGCCAGTCACTCATACATACAGGAGTAATAATGGGATTCAAGTCTGCACGCAAATATCCCACATCATAATAACTTAACTATCACAAAGCCACAAAAGTTGAATGGAATGCAAATTCTTTATATACGATTTTTGAAACTTAATATTCGGGATAAAAAAGAATGATTATATCTGGTTAATCTCTGTGGAACAATAGAGAAATGGTGATAATAATAATAATAGCTCGGGAAGGCTCAAAAAAGAGTTCATTATATGAAAGCTTGTTTCAATTTTTATTCCTTTTCAACGACTCCAAAGGCCTTGAACGAATCCAATAAATCCAATTCAAAAAGATCACGATGGATATTTTTAGGTAGATGCGTTCATTCAATTATGTACATTCAATGCAACAATTGGATTCATATAACCATTACTAACATTAAGTAGAAAAGGGTTCAATCTGTTAAATGTATTTATATGGGATATTTAAACATTGGCTCAAAATCCTCATTAGTAATTTGAACGGCCTCCTGGGTTAAAAAATAATTATTGGCTCTTTAAGGAAAACGATATGATCGAAAGTAATTAATAATCATTGAATAAGTATGTATTTGCTGAATAATAATTAAATGTGTTTCGTCCTAGGGCCCATCCTTAAAACTTGAGATGAATATCGTTTTCGAATTACACCTCTCAGCTTCGCCCAGGTAGATAAGGAATGAACATGGGCTTAAAAGAGTTATAGCTTCTGTCCTAGTCATCTCATCACTCACTCATCATTGCAAACACTATCACTCTTTCTCTCTCAAAGATAACTCATGAAACCTCCCTAGTGCTCAAATGTGCTTTTACAATCTCAACATACCAAAAACACTAGATAGTACTTATAACCACGTTAACTACGCCTAATGTTAAGGGATCCAATGTGAAATACTCTTGCCCATAAGATGATCAATTAGAGATAAAAGCTAGGGGTTGTTGTTGGCGAAATAAAAAAAATTATGATCGATTCTCATCGACAGCCTAGACCCATTTCAGTGCTCTTCAGCCTCCTTATAATAGCCACCACAAACGATGGGAAAAAGTGTCTTGTGTATTGGCAATGGCATTGGGCAGCTGATCGGAACGAAGAATGGCCATGCGGCAAAAAAATGGTTCACCAATGAAGAATCAATCGCTTTAAAAGCAGTGAATTCAATGAGCATGAAATTATAGGAAAAACAAGCTGTGACCAGACCAGGTGAAGGTGAAGATTTTAAATTGTGAACACCTCAAACATCTTGAGTTGAACACAATTTTGGTTATCATGCATTTCATATTCACATTTATTCATAATGAAGGCATGACGGAGGAACATGCAGTTTCACTTGTTATACATTGTGCTCCTACATGACAAAACCGTGTGTAGTACATTCATTTGAGAGGAAATCCAAAATTAGGATTATGACCTTTGAGGAACCCAGGAAAAAGTGAGAGTTGCCATTGCATTGTTCAAAGTTTAAAGGTATTTATTTCCATTCAATTTTCTTATATTTGTCGAGACTGGCGGAAGTGGCCTTGGCTTAGATTTACATATAGAATCTCAAAAGTAAATAATAATTGTAACACTGTCCTTTCGTGTGCCCTGGCTCAAAAGAAAGGATTTATATCGATGCTTTTAAATGCTCTCAAATCATTTAAAGGTTAAAGGGCAATTATCTCATAAAACCGTCTCATTGTCTTTTCTGTCGTCCTCTGCCCCTCTTCTTGCTCACTTCTTATTCCTTTAATGAACAATGAAGCAAGGAGGAGAAAGAGACATGGTCTTGAAAATTATAATTCAACGTCGCGTAAGAATATGCTATTATGATTAAAGAGGGGAATAATGTAATATGGAAAGTAATTGATTTCCCTCCACACGAGCCCATTCTTTACAACCATTCTTAATTAAAAAAGAAGACGAGGTTAAGGTAGTCAGCAATGATGACTCTCTTTACACGTATTAATTAATTTAATAATACGTAAAACTGTATGAGGCATAAACACTTGAAATTTTTTGATGCAAAGAAATAGAATGAGTCTCATCCTTGATCTATTCTACTTTCGATAATGGTCTTTTAAACTCCTATTTAGTAATCCCATCCCATAGATAGCTATTAATTTAAAAGTATGAAATGAAACGAATTTTATTTAATAATTTTAAATCCATTCGATTTTAGCCTTAAATTAATGTTCATTGGCTCATTGTGCAATTGACGAAGTAAATTGGAAACGCTATTGGAATTAACGTGAAAAAGAAATTATTTCTAACCTGTGGAAGTTCTTTGTAGTGAATTCCTTTGTTTGAATTATCCGACTCAGCAATCCACATGCGGAGTGATTGCTTGACCAGATGCGGATTCCTCTTCAGCTTCAACCGTACGTCCTTCCCAAATGCATTGAAAGAAACGAGCCGCTTCTCGTCAATTGACCGCTTACTCAACGACCGCACAGACACGACCTCATACTCTGGCACTGAATGATTTATTAAAAAAATACAATTATTTCCATTTGATCGATTCAAACCTGTGAATATTTCCTTATGCCCTTCATCTCTTAAATGCAACATAAAGGATTTTATTATAAGTTATGACCCTCTGAACTAAAGTTAAGTGCAATGTACACTAGGTCGTTTTCTTCACCACACAAAAGTGAAGTCACTTGTTACAAAAACGAACGAAGGATCATGATCGATTGGGAGTGAGATTTTCCTGTGGCAGGTTTTTGTAGAAATAGATAAATGGTAAGTTGGTATAAGAATAATTTGGAAGTCAGAAATGAATAATAAAATCCGTCACGAGGCAATCAATCCCAATCGAACACGCTTCACTCTCATTCTCCACATAGCAGGGGACAAAGGAAAGTTGAGCTGGCCGACTCCCAATTAGACAGCTAATGCTCCATTGTCCTCCTCCCACAATCACTCCTCAGAGATCACCAAAATGTCTCTATGTTCACAAGTGAAAGTATGAAAATTCCGTCAGCATGTCCGCCACGTCTCTGTGTCCCCAGACACAGACAAAGTCGACAAATACTTTTATCTCTCCACTTCTCTGAACAAACAAAGGATTTCGAGGATCTTCTCAATACTTTTCAAAATTCATAGATACTAATATTACTCTTGCCTTCGTTCCCTTCATCGAAACAAGGAATTATCGTCAACAACACCATTTCCCTTTCTCTTATATAAGTAGATACATCAAACCAATTACAACCAATTTTCATGGCACAAGGGTAAGCAGATAAGGGTTTATAATATATCAATCAGGTTTTTATCATCCCTATGTCCATGAAGATGAATATATTTATAAAAGAACAAAATGATATATGGTAGACTTGGAAGACGACGGGTAACTGCTAACTTGAAAAGCTCTAGTGATAAATAAAGGTAGGAATTATTTGAATTGAACCCTCACCTTGATGATGACTATTAACTTGGAAGACTCTCTGGAGCTCCTTCTCGTCCATCTGATTGTGAATCTGTTTAAAATAAATAAAACTTTTATTAACTTGTTCTGCTCTTTGCAACGCAGTAAAATTAACAAAGCGTCAACTTGCAATGTTAAATCTTTTCCTCAATTGGAATCCGCTAATGATTTATGCAAATACTAAATACAGAGAATCTTGCCAATAAAAGCATTGGCAAATTTTTCTTGTTTTTTCGCGTGTTCAAAAGTTGAATTAATTTGTTAAAGAATGATTAGATTACTTGGTGGGAAGGAAGGGAAGCGGTGGCGATGAAAAGTGAAGAGATCCATATTAAAATTGAGAGTCCGGCAGCGTTGGGCAGAGTGGAGAGTCCGAATAAATCGGCCATTTTACGGCCGCTGCAACCACCCCTGAATATTTCTACCTGCAAGAACAAATTTATTTATTAGATACAAAGTCATAGTGTGTTAGACATGAGATAATTGCAAGTAAAGAAAAATCCTTTGTGCATATTCCAAATACCAAGAACACGGTAGATATTTATAAACGCCTTCAATAGATAATATCCTATAGGGGGCAAACTATATAAGAAATAATGGAGCGATTTCTCTTTGAAGCAATTGATGAACAGAGGGATTTAAGCTCAATTTGCATTTTGGCATACAAAACGCTCGACATATCTTGAGAATTGATCTATTCCGGATTCCCAGTGAGTCTCGGAGTTTACTCCCTATCTCTCACACGCATTCATTGAGGAATTCAAACTTCTCACACTTTATTTCCTTTGATATCCTATCCCCATTTCTTGGAGTGTCCATAAACAAAGCAATTTAATAAGAGAGATGAATGCTGGAAAAAATTTATTCCTCGTGCCGATTCCATTTATTATTCAATTTCCTCATTTAGATATAAAAAATAAAGGGAAATATGAATGAAGTTGATTTCATGTTGAAATGTTTTTCATTCCGCGTTCAACTTACATATTTATATTCGCCCCTTGCTTTCAATCAACAAGTCGCTTAGCCGGCGATGATTTACAATAGCAGAGCAAAAAATTCAATTTCCTCTTTTCTTTACAACTGCATGCCAAATTGAAGCAAGTCTCTTTGAAAGAGTTAATTTGTTATTAAATAAATTAATTCAGCCAATACAATAGAAAAGTCATATATAGGATAATAGATTACATCCTTGTTTCACCCTTAAGTACTCCACATATACCTGGACTGAGGAAATAAATAAAGAGAACCCAAGGGCATTTTCTATTTTATATTTATGAGCAAAAAGTTAATGTTGCCTTTGTAAACGTTTAATAATAGTAACTATTTTAATCATTAATCGCCCCACTGAGAAAATGTGTGAACTCAAAGTCGTGAAAATAAATTGTACTGCTCTAACGCAGATAATGCTTTTCCTTACATTTCAACACTTCCTACAATAATGAACATTTCTTCTTCAAATAATCTTCATTTTTTCAATTATTTCTAAACTCGTGAGTTGAAGATTGGGAAAAATGTCATTATAAAGGAGAAATGAGGAATTGAAAGGCTCCCTTATTTTACAAATTGTCTTCAATCTGATTTGTATTTCATTCTTCCTCGAATCCTATTACTCCTATCCATTATTTAACAACTGAGGGCAAATACAATCACATAATAAATGTGAACGTGAAACAGATTCCATTAAAATTTCAGGTTTTAAATCAATACGCTCCAATCCAAACATAATTATATCAATAGGAAACATTCACAAAATGAGTTGAATTGACACAAATGAAATTATGATAATGATTCGTTTAAAATTCTATAGAACAGAAAGGAGGAAGAGAGTTATTATATAAATTAAAAATCTGTTTAACCTCTTGTAAGGTCTAATTGGCGGAATAATGTTAATAATTTAAAAAAACACGAGCAAACTTGAGAAACGAGATGTTCACTTAAATCATCAACTTTATATTCACTCCATCCTGATTTGAAAGGGAAAAATCTAACTAAATTTTTGTGGACTCTTTATAATACAAAAACATAAAAGATACATTGGAATATTGCATCAGAACAATGTGACACGCGATATGATAAAATGTACAAGTACTCGTACACTGATAATATTAAAACGTTGATTTCTCTATATTTCCTTTTTTATTAACTCCATAACTCTTTGGCTCTTTACTTTAGAGAAGATCAGACAAGATACAAATTGTCTAGTCAGGCCAAAATGAACCCGGAGGGGAATCCTGAGCATAGGAAAAGGATTATACATAAATGTGGAAGTCTTATGTATTCCTTCCTCTCGAAGAGAGATTGATTCCAAAGGGTTGATCTGCCCTGAAAGGGAAAGTGGCAAGATCTCTTTTTTCACCCCCGCCCCTCTTACATGTAAAAGATGTGATTCAATTACCTCCTTCTCGTCATCCGAATGTAATAGTTCACTTGTTCCACAACCTCACTCACTCCGCCGTAATCTCTATAAGAGTGAAAGTGATTGAGATTATCACATCCGCACCCCACTGTCACTCTGTTATGCCAACCACGCGGAGGAACTTCACATAAGTATACTTATTACACCTCGCTTATCTTAAAGTATGCAGCGTTGGAAATGGTCTTCGAGGGAGACGGTGTCTTGTTGGGGATTGAGGTATAATTGCCTTAATGGTACAATTAAATCACAGAAAGTTACAATTTCCCACTCATCTTCAGTTCCTTATGCAATTGGAATATCTCGACTATTGTTTGGGGAGTGAGGTAAGAGACGTGGCGGGACGAAGGCTCTTTACTCGTCTGATTGAACCGAAAGGAAAGAGAAGGCATTTAAGACCCGAGTGTCCTTGGCGGCCCTCGCCCCTCCGCCCCATAGGAGAATTTCGCCCTCACTGCATTCTCCTGAGGAAGAGGGTGAGGGAATTACAGTACATGCATAGGTGTACGAATATTGAGGATATGAGCTAGAGGGACTCCTGGGAAGTGAGGTGAGACGTGTCTCTTGGGTAACTGGAGAAGATAAGAAGGGCAGATCCCGACTCATCATACGAGACGACCACATAAAATTTTTTAATATTATACACGCGGATCTCCACCCAACTCTCACACATGTTGGCTGATATGAGAAGGATTATCAGAAGGATCAGGTGTTCATCCGGAACTACAGTATTTTATTGGGATCTCTTCCCTGAGACCCTCTCATAGGCACAAAATGATTTATACAGCCAAACCCACGGCCGTTGATAGGAAATGAACCCTACTTCGAATGTTCCAACCAACTTCCTTCCTACTTCCATGAGAGAAAGGCACCATCTCGCCCCATTTAACATTCAAAAATTCATTCCTCAAAACCCAGTTCGAAAACACCCCACTTGGTATCTCACTCCCTTCATGCGTAATCCACTTCCTATTCTTAAAACGTTCCTTTTGAAATCCATATTTGAACCATTGGCAAGTTACGCTCTCGTAAGCGGAACAGGAAACTCTCATTTGGCACAATATTTCTTAAAAATATGATAGATATCTCATCATCATGTCCGCATTTGATGCATGTGTAATCAAGTTGAAGAGTCCTCTTCCTCTTTACACGTAATTTTTTCAATTGATCCTCACTTTGCATCGCTTTCCAATCACTATCACAATCTTTTTTTTATTTAATAGCAGCTCTAATTTTTTGCTTGAATTGAAATGTTGTTTATAGTATTGTCAGTATTGTCAGCATTGTAAGATTGTTAATTGATTGTTGTATTGTCAGATTGTTAATATAGTTGGAACATTGAGGAACATTGGGGAACATTGGATATTGTGTTTATTTTTAAAGAAATGTTTATTTCTAACGCCTTCATTTTAAGAAAAATTCGAGCTTTGTGGAGTTTGTAATTTCCATGAACTCCTCTTTGCCACGAGCTAAGTGAGTTCGAAGAAGTAAGAACAATTCAGGGATTCATTACACCATGCATTCAACGAAAGAACAACATCATACACTTTGATACATCCCTACGAAACACATTTGTCAGAATAGCTTCGAGTATATCCCAAGATGTTCGTTGACTCTTCCATATAAACACATGAGGACATGAGGGATGGAAAATGTAATTTCTTCAAGTTTACTCTTACCTTTTCTTGTTTAGCTTTTGTATTTATGACCCATTCCCTATATCTTCTTATGGTGGGAGTGAATGCCAGAAGTTGGGGAATCCCCGAAGCCTCGATGATTCCTCACTGTCCCTTGCTGACTCTCCACTGGTGTTTTCCAACATTCCCCACATCTTCACATCATGCATCTTGCATCCACCTTCGTCCACAATATGATGGAATGATGCAGGGCGTGATTCACTCTTTTAACTCACAAAAGTGCATTCTCTCGCAAGTACTATTGACGAACAGGTGGCTTATCTAATCCAAATGAATTATTTTGTTCTTTACAGGTAACTCCTTTGGCTTACTCTCAAAAGTTATTTTTCTCCGATGCAATTTCCTCAATTTCTATTTCGACGTTTTTAACTATCACAAATGTCCTTATATGAATATGCAAATATTTTAAATGGTAGTTGAGTAAATTGCTAATCTTCTTTAAACAGACACATTTAGCACATTTGAGAAATATTACAAAATGTTACAGGGTTAAATAAACACAGAGAATATTTATTTATATTCAGATAAGTGCAAGAGAAAAGAAGAGTGCAATTTATTTAAAGGTAGAGCACGTCTCGTAGAATTGAATTAGCAAATGTGGAATAAATATTCATAATGAAGGTCTTAAATAGTTTGGTTTTCTATATTTGACCAAAAGGAGTTTTCCATTTCTCTTTTAATAATAATAAATATTCATTTAGAGCAAAAGTAGGGTAATAGGAAAGCATAGGATCTAATTGGAACCTTGGCTTGGTTACTTCTTCATATGATCCCTAAGAGGCCTAAGACCATTCGAAGTAAATTGGGCAAATAAAAGACAAAAGTGGGTTTGTATTTGATTAACTAGCTACATAGTTAAATAGTAGTTATTTGTTTCATGTTCAAGCCTCGAGAGTGAATCTCAGTTTGTGGAGTCGGGAAACGGTGCGTAGAGGAACAGTTGATGAGAAAGAAACGGCCAAGTCTGTCTTTTTCATGTGAACATATCTTGATAAGTTCTTGAGTCCTGGTTATAATACACTCGAGAGACTTTCGGTACATAGGGAGAGAACGCTGAGTGGAAAATAATATTTTTTACGGCCTTGCCCACTCCATTAAGACGTTTTTCAGAGGGCCTTTTACACGAGGTTTGTAAATATCTCCTCTCCTTTGTTGCGGAATGTTTGTACTCTCTTTTTGCACTCGCATACCTCCTCCTTCTCTCCGAAGGGATCATCCCCCACTTGAAGAAAAGAAACACTTTCATTGAATCCCACCTTCGTAAAGGAGAAGATTATAAATTAGTTAGAAGAGATGTGAGGCGATTCAACCCCTCGTTCCTCAATACTAAAGCATATTATATTGGGAGAGAATCGGAGGACCAGAACTGCAAATCTCTTATAAGAAATTGAATGAGGGAAATCCACTCCTATGCTCCTTCTAATCATTGATCTCATCGCTCATACGATTTTGAAAGTGGCCTGCCAACCCAAGGGTTAATTCACACTTCAATGCCTTTTCATATATGTATGAACTTCTTTTCTTGTTTACGCTGTTGATATTGTGGAGGCAAAGGATGATATTAAAGTTTCCTGATCTAATTCCTTCGCTCTCTCATCATCCTTGCAAAACTAATCGAGTTAACCCAATGACTCCATTGACCCTTTCGATATAGTAATAATAATAGTAATATGCCATCAACTTCTTGTTCAACACACTCTTGTTGTGATTTCGTCCATTCACAATTGCAACTGATATAATAAATAATGCATAATTTGTTCATTCTTGTCACGAGTTGCAAGCGTATCGTCCGTCTCGTGCTGTAATTTGCTATGCATTTTCTGGATTAGCTTGGTTTCATTATTTTCAAACCCCATATGTCAATCATAATAAACCATCCACGTGAAAATGTAAATCATATGATAACTTGTCGCAAACCTACACATTATTTTAATGAACAAATTACGCTAACAATTTAAATTTTATTCGTGCCTTTTACGCTATCACAAATCTTTGCAATTTATCCAAATCCCCTACAGTGTTGGTATTTTTATTCTACGGCTATTAAGAAATATTTGTACAAGAAAAACGTTTTGTTTCCAAAAATGTTTTTTTCCAAGTTCTATTTTTTTCCTTGTTAATTCATTACACTGAACTTTTAAAAGAAAAAGTTTCTCGAGATGTAATGTAAACCGCCTTAGAGCATTTTCTTAAGATTTCGCAGGTGTTCGCAGCCAAATGTCACGTCTAATACGTTGTAAAGTAGAAGTGGAAGTTTCTTGCAAAATGAAACTATTGAGTTTAAATCGAGAAGAGAACACATTGTCTTTTTGCATGCGTAGGGAACGAGTCGTAATGAGAGTGGTGTTATGCCAATAATGGAGTCAAGGGGGTTGAAAACAAGAGAGTCGATCGTGTGGTGATGTGAGAGTCTCATTCGCCATGGTGAGGACAGGATCCCATGATGCAACTACTTTACAAACTTGTTAAATGCAAAAAGACGTGTTGGATCGGTTTTCACTTTCCTCAACTCCATCGACTTCCTCGGAAGTCCAATCACCTCGTAAAGCATTTTACCCTTCCCAATTTTTAATCTCCCGCCGGCCTTTACCTCCGTCCCTGTCCTTCCCCACTTCGTTCCGCTCGTTCAAACCAAACCCACCGCCGACGACCTTAACCAAGGCCGGGGCCATGCGGGTCTTTTTTATCTCAATTGGCCACTCACAAACGCAGTTTGTAAACCTGAGCTCATGATTAATGCAAAAGAATGGGCATTCCCTAGAGAGCTGAACAGTTGTAATCAACGTCCTTGGATTTTGCCAGAAAATCCCGTAATTGCTCATAGGTAGGAAACATTAGTAAATAGTTAGCAGAGTGGTTCAAGTTAAATAGTTGTGAAAGATACACAGTGAGTGAGTTTGTAGGGAATCAATTAAATGGGAGTTAATAGGATTTAATAAATAGCATCAAGTGTAATAGTTAGGGCACAGGGTCGGTCTGTTTCCCCATGTGGGAATGTTGCCTTGAGTTGAAGAACCTCTTGGTCCAACAGTGGTTTAAGAATCTCCTCTATTACACCTCTTGGTCTATGCTGCGAATGTGTGGAGGAGGAAGGGCTCTTAATGTGTAGGAAAGTTGGGTTTGGAGGATTCGGCCATCCATCTCGGCCAAAGGAAGAGAAGCGGATCAAAGTGCTTTAAGAGAAACTATACCTTACATCCCTGTTTTATGAGCGGAGGAAAAATGGAACTTATTTGTTTGAGAGAGAAAGCCCCACCTCGTCACGATTTCAATTACGGCCTACACAAACGGCCTCCTATTAATTTAATACGCTACCAATTTAAACACTCTTCTGACACTTGAGACTATTTCGAGAATGATTCAATTTGTCTGTTTAGGGACATTAAGTCCACTAATATCTATTTGTATTATTTTCAAAAGGACACCTTCACTTTCTTGGAGTTTTTTGAACTTTAGTTTTTTATGGTAAAACATGATATCAAAACATGAAAATATTGTTGACTAACATTCCGCATGTTAATTTAAAAATCTCGAAACAGGATAATAAAAAGGAATAAAAAAGGATGTAAAACTTGTAGTATTAAATAAAGAATGAATAGAAGATTTCTTTAGTATAAAAAATTTCTTACCTCATCATCCTCTGAGGAGAATATTCAAAAAATAAAAAATTTGTAGAACAAATATGGGATAAAATAGAGGTTGAGTTTTTAATCCCTTTGAGTTCGGTTCCATCCACACTTAAACAATCCTTATTGCAACTTGAGTCAGGTGAGGGGATCCATGGCAGAAAGAGCGAGGAGCTCAGACGGGGAAGAGAACTCCAATTTCACTGAGGGAGAAATTGGCAGGTAGGCGAAGTGAGGGTTGGCGAAGGTAGTTGGGCGGGCGGGCGGCAGCCGTCCCCGTTGGCCAGGGACCGACGGACGTCCTCAGAGTCGACGGACTTCTGTCTGACCCACTTGGTCGTTCGCTCCATGGACAAGTAGGCCAAATGTAGCAGAGGGTGAAACAGGAATCCTTTCTCCTCCTCCGGAAAGTAAAAGTAAGCCCATGGACCATCCCGCCCTCCTCTGTTATGTCACTCTCACGGGGTAGATGCAATCTGATGTTCATCCTCGCCATGGTCTGATTACTCCGCCACTTCCTCATATTTCACCAATATCATAAATAGGCCCACCTTGCTCAACAAATAAATACGGACTCAACGCCTCCGCCAAATAATCATATTCAATCTCACTTATAGCGCCCACTCTCTATGCTCCCGTAGTTCCTCAGGAAGTTTGAATACTTTTTTTCAATATCTTTCCAACCTCTTTAACTCACACTTCATCGTCCCATTTTACACTCACTAGATTCATAAAATAATAACAGTTCTCACTTAATATACGGCATATATTTATTTTAATAACTCCGGCTCACAAAGTAAATGCATAGTAAATACCATAAATGAGAAATATTTAAATGGTATATTACAATTTTGCGTAGAAGTTGCAAAGTTAAATATTAATAACTATGAATTTATGAAGCATTGGACTCGCACATTAGTATTATTATCATTCCATCTCTTTCATTCCAATTCTCATTTCAGTCATTTCCCATTGATGAGGAGACGATAGGAGCTGAATGGAAAAAAAAAGCAGACTTTAAGAGCTAGTCATCGCAGCGTCCCAATTTCTCAAGAGTAAAGTCCCAAGTCTCCCAGTGGGTCACTTCTTCACCACCTCGAGATCCTTATTTGACGAAGTGATCACGGTGGGGCCTCTTGCGATGCGTAATATCTCCCTTCTATGACTGCCTCAGATGCAGATCCGGTATGTGCAAATAAAAGTGGAATTCACAATTCAATAATCATTAAATCATCAGCATGTTAGAAGGAGTTCATGAATAGCCACCGCACCTTGCTCAACTCTCTATTCAACACAACCGAGTCCTTTCACTCATCACTTGGGGTAGTGTAAACAAGTTGAATGTAATGAAGGAGTAAGGAAACTATTATTATTATTGTTCTCTATTGAGTGCCGAAAGGAGCAATGTTTCCCTCTTTGCACATTTTCTGTGGTGGGAGAATGAATGAGAAAAGAGGAATTTGCAATCGATTCCCTCGCAGATGAAACCTCGGTTGTTCCTCCATTCATCAACAAAGGTCATTGGGAAAATATGGTTTATCCTGATTTTCGCACTCCCTTCATAAATGTACAAAATGTATAGAAATGGGAGAAATTTGAGGGATTTGGATGTCGTTGGACTTTTTACGGTCGAGATCCCCTTCAAAGATCTCAAAAGCAAACACAATTCCTCTTTGTATGCATATTATAAATTTATGTTGCATAAGCTGACGTTGCACTCGAGAGCTCGCTGGGTAAAGGTTTAATAATCTACTTTCAATCTAATTTACAATTGGGCCAATCACGTCAGATACCTAAATACAATATCCTGATCCCACAAATTATTGTCTTGATAATGAAAGTAATCGCTGTATTTAATCGAATAATCAAACTCTCCTCCGGCTGTCCCTTTCGGCCCGCTGACCCGACGGCCTTTCTGCACAATTAAAAAGAGACCTTAAACTCAAGCTTATCTCCCAATAAGATACTTTGAGGAATTGCTCCACTCCTTTGCGAAATCTCTCTTGCCTTATTCCTCTGTAGCGGATCCCATTCCTTGGTCTGCCAAGTGGTAATATTATGAGAGCAGTAGAAAGTGTGATGTAAGACGCCGCCTTTGTCTTAAAGAGTCTACGGCCCCGCCCAATGGCTTAATTATAATTAGCATGACAATCGCATTTCCTCACGTAATTAACGAGATCACTTTCAAGATCCAGCTCAGAATTGGCATATTGTAATAACCTACGGTGAATTTCTTCAATTCTGCTCCCGGAATCGTCGTAATGTCCCAAATCTCTTAAGGTACAAATTGTATATTTATTCGAGGACAATCACACTTTATGTTCTTACATGACATTAAAACGACTCCTTTTTAATTGTGGTGGTTGGGGGGAAAGGAAGTGTTTGTCATTCATTCCGCACAGCAGTTGTAATTGGAATTCCCAGAAGGAGACGGTGACAGTTGTAATGGTAATTAAAGGACGAGAGATTCATTCATGTAGCAATTCGTATTCTTATAACTTCTCTGCCATGATCACCACGAATGTCCCATCGAGTGTTCTTTGGATCCTCTTGAGGTTGTCACTTCTAAATGAACTTGACTCGCCTTTGTAAACACTGTCATCTTCTTCCATCTCTAAATTACATTATATTAATACGAGAAACTCATTTTCTGTCATGATTTCCTTTTCAAACAATCACTCAACTAATGAGAGTCTTTTACTTCTCATTTCCCCTCATCCAGTTTCATAATTAACACTTCTACAGATCCATACATTGTTTGCTTACGGATCTTCACTTTCTCTGTTCACGTTCACTATCTTTGACGTGTCGATTTATCTTTTCTTTTTCAATACATGTTTTATTTAATTTCCACGTGGTGAACATTAAACTTGTAATGAACATTGCTATTACATTATCTTTTATCATTTTAGGCAAAATCAAAAAGATAAATTTCGAATTGATTAAGTGGAGAAGATAAGACAAAGAAGCAAAAAATAATTTGCATACACATGAGTGTATTTATTTATAAAGATTAATTAATAAAACAAATCAAATTCGTTTGAAAAAATAATTTATGAATGGGAATCGGATGAGATCACGAATAAAATGTTTGTAAAACAAAACTCTTTTTTTCTGGGTGCATTCATACACTTGTAACATTACTTGTTTTTCGAGTTTCAATAGATTTATAATGAAAGTATGAAATTACTTCAAGTTTATTCATATCATATGCAACAGCAAAGAAATTGAATCATTAAATCATTACCACTATACAGCCATGACCTCCTGAGGAATTAAAAAGAGATGAGTCATTTTTATCAATTAGTATTTATTTAGAATCACCAAAATGAATTTACATATATTTATAATGTATAGTTATATATAGTAGTACATCATAAATATAAGTACATATTTACACACTATGAATAAGAATTGACAAAGTAATTACCATAATTAATTAAAAGAATTGAAGAGACGAGCCTTTGAGGTTAAACAGACTATAACTAACAATTAATTTACAATTACAATGTTTATATTGGCTATGTATTTATTATAATATGAATTGTAATATCTACAATATAATAAAAGATAAATAAATTGGGGGTTTGGAGAGTATACAAGGACCGTTCATTGTCATTTTACAATAATAGTTGATTTCCGTCGCGGCTCCTTTTAAAGGAAATTCATTTCAAGTGCACTGTGCAGTGCGACTATGTCGTTCCGTTGAGAGATCTTCCAGTACGGAAAATTCATCTGTAATAATAGAAATGGTAAAATGAGTCCCCACGACTTCCAGCATACTAATTCCATTCTTAATGAGATCAAAAGGAATGGGGGTTGAAGGATTTAAAAGCAGATCATTGAACTCCGACAGGATAAGGAATGCGAGGTGTTGGAAGCAACCGGGAGAAAATCCAGCCTGGATAAATTCGCATCTCACAGAGGACATAGGAAAGAGGGTTTGATTGTGGAATGGAGTGATGCAAGAGAGAGCTGAACCTGTTTCGCAGCGTGTTCCTCGTCCCGTCCATCTCCGACGACGACATAGGTACACTTGCGACCAAAACGAGACACGATCCTCTCGAAGCAACTCTCCTTCCCTGTTATATTGATAAAAGAAGAATCAATTATTGTATGAGCCGTTTACATTACACCATCGTAGATTTGCATACAGTACATAATAATATCATCAAGAGAAAACTACATAGTTAATAACAAATATACAACAACTACCTCATTTCCCTTCGTGTGAAGGGGCCCAATTAAAATTAAATAGCATGGGCTGGATGTTAACAACCATCAAAGGTCTCGGCATCGTAATGAGGGCTTTGCTAAACGGCTATCAATTAACTAATCGTGTAAGGTTTTGGAGAGCGACGTGGAAATTTAGTTATTCCAGAACCCACTTTGTTTTGCTCGTGGGCCGGTGATATCTCCGCGGAGTTCGGCAATGCATGATGATGTTATTTGCAGCTTCTCAAGCACTTGCTTCAATTTACTGTACAAATCTAATGCCGTTTGGGATGAAGGAAGGGAAGGGGAGTGAGAGTGAAACCTTGGACTCCCTTCTCTATACTTCTCCGTGATTTCTAAACTGTGAAATCGCTATTATGCATTATTATGTGGATACTCTCATTCTCCTCTCTCTTGCTCTCTTATGTGAGCGGAGGAGGCAGGTGATCGTCGAGACTCCCCTTGCCATGTATAACACCATTAGCATCTCCCTCGTTAGCCACTTGCTACATTGCGTGAAATTACTGAACCGGAATCAACTATGAGAGAGACACAATCCATTTGTCACCCTTCAATTCTCATTCATTCACCCCAGCAAAACCAAAGTTCCCTCCTTGTTCATAAATATTACTTGTTCTTGAGGAACAATGACGAGGAGAGCAATAAAGGTGAGAAGAGATGGGGATATATCCCATTGAGTTAGTAAGAGCTAGGTCCTACTTGGATAATAAGCACAATTACCTCAGTTCATTAAATATTCCTTTTCGCTAATTTATACGTAAGTTGGCGAAGATGGACGCTAATCACTGATTAGTAATCAGTTTTTGACTCATGTCCAATACACATGGCGGACCTCAGTAGCCTGATGGCCTATATGACAATACAAATTGCACCATAGGTCTAATGATCTAATAATTTGCACATTACATTTAAGGAAGGCTTATGGGCTAAATTGTGAAGAAATGTGTAAAAATAGTAAAATGCAATAATAAGCATTAGGACAACAGTCCCGAGCATCTTACCAGTTTTTGTTGAGGAATAAATGTTCTCTATGGGGAAGTACGATCCAAGGGAGAAGAGGAGGACTTTGGCCAAGGCCGGAACTAAATTCGTTGATGTGACCAATACGTTCACGCTGCTCTGCCTAAAAGACATGGTACAAGGGTCATAAAATATTATTTCACCTTTGAATAATTCATTTCCTTTGTGTAATATCTCACTCATGTCGTTACACCTCCAATCAGTGTGGCAGAGTGAGACGTATTTGCATAATATTAGTTTAATGTTGTAAGTTCGACGACATTGATTTACAATTTTTCCACCGTGATATTCACATAATTGTAAAGCAATGAAATGGAGAAACTGAGCAAATAACTCACCTGGAATTAATAAGCTGAAGACATTTGGAAGAGAGTCCGCTCCAATTCTCAGTGATGTCATCGATGGCAGCACGAATTTGAATCCATCGTTCTCTCGTTTCTGGCCCCATCATTCCTATTAAGGTCCAAAAGAGAGAAACTCCCTTATCAATTGGAAAATGAGTGGTAAGGAATAAATATTTATTGGGAGGTTGTGAATAGATGGGGAATGAGAGTGGATAATAATTTTATGTATGTTTAATTAAACAAATCCTTTTTGCCGACAATATATCCCTCCTAGGGCTAAAACAGAGAGTGGCAGGGGAGGAGAGTCGAAAGTTTCTAATAGCATATGAGAGATCCATGAACATATTTTGGCAGGATAATGTTAAGTTGTGACATTCTGACTTGTCCCCCATTTACTTATAAAAGAACCTTGTTAAGAAAATAATTACACTTGGCGTTTCCCAAGTGGAGCCATTTACTCTAACAATACAATTATTTAATGAGGAACATTAATGGACCTCTTATGCCACGAATGAAAATAAAAGGGTGCCGCGACGGATCACGTAATGAGAATGGTAATACAAATGGGAGCGGAATGGCTGGAGGGTGAGGGTGGAAAGTGTGACCAAGAACTTGGTCCGCATCAGTGTCAGCCTCAAAAGCGGAATTAGGCAAAAGTCCACTTCCTTCCACTCCCCACCAACCAAAGTTACACCAAAGTTAGCAAAGACAGAAAGATCGGAATTTGATACTTGCTATGCGATTCATATACTTATTATGATGGTATGTCCCCGTTTATTTTCACTTTCAGCATCAGGTTTCTCTTCCACTGGGTTGAGAGAGATGAATGTACATGGTAATAGTCTGTCGTTGTATATATTGAGAAGAGAGATCAACATGGGGTTTGAATAGCTTCCTATCAAGAAAGCGAAATCAATTCCTTATGTTGATTCCTTGTCGTTTTTAAAGCGTCGCTCATTTCCCTTCCCCATACATACATCCCCCCTTTTGCTCATCTCCATAATTCATTCATTACGTTCCATTCAAATGAGAAAGGAAAAGTTTTGGGCGAGACAAAATATGAGCAGTTTGCCATGATAAAAACGAATGTGAACACCCTCTTAGCCTGATTATGCATTTCTAAACAAATGGGGGAAGCGCAAATTGTAATTCATCCTAATTGTAATTTCTCACAACACTTCAACGCCATCAATATTTGTAATTAATCTCATAAATCGTGAGGAGTAAATGAGAAGTTGAAGTGGTCGGACGTTGCGAGCTACATAATAATCTTAATTTGTCCATCAATGGTTTTTCTATCATCATTATCTTCATTATTGAATACGTATAAAAGTAAAGCTGAGAAAGACTACGGTTTTTAAGTTGGGAGTAATCTCTACCTGAGATCGAGTTCTTTACATTACTCCAATCCATGGAAAAAAACGAAGGAGGAAAACGGCATTATTCATTATTAACAGTCATTATGATTATGATATTCAAGGGAGTTGTCTCTCACTCCACTCTCCTTCCCACGGATGAATTCGTCCAAATGCACACTCGTGTTGCAGAGCAATCGACGATTATTGGATAAGATAAGGAGAGATTATTTGAAAGTTCGTCTTGGGACTTTTTTTCTCATACATTTTAAAACACTTCCCTCTTTGCTTTTATCATCTATCTCCGACGCTCATGTAAGTTTTACCATACTCATTAAACCTTATAAAACTTATCTCGAATATTTTTACATCTTTACTCCCTTTTAATGTTCAAGTTACATTAAAGTAAAGTACGTATAAGAATACTCTAGCAGGGGAATATGGATTAAACCTAGGGTGTAAAATGCGTTTGGCAACTCCTCTTGACTGTTAATTTTACTACCTAGAGAGATAATAGAATTATTATCTGGATGTGTGCGACTCCATTACTGTAATTCTGTTGAATTATAATAAACCACTCATTGTTCAATTCGTAGAGATTTAAACGCACATTTCCTATACTTTAATATATAATTAAAGATTAGATTAATATATAATTACAATTACATCCACATTGTAAATAATAATCAAAATAATTAACTAGATTATCTCAATGGCCTTTTGCATGTTTACCGTTGTTTGTGCCTCCTATCATAATCCGGCATTATGAATAGTGTGCAGAAATGCATAAAGATTCAAGCTCGAAATAGTAAAGAATGGTAAAAAAGGGAATTGAATGAGTGAACTTTCTTTTTTCCACGACATGATCCTTGAGTTAATGAATGTTCGGCATATAATATTATTATTTAATTAGCCCGTGTTTTTATGTGTATGACTGGTGGTGGATTCGCAATTGACTTGGTTGAGAACCGGAAGTAAAATAAGAGAAATTCAATATTCTTTCATATGACTTGGGAGGAACTGCGGAGCTCGGCCTAAATTCCTCTGCTTGGAGAGATACATAGTGGTGGATTATCAAAGAAGGCGAGAAGTCATAATAAGTAATTATGGGTATTTATGGTTGTTTTAGTTCCGCTGCTCTACCTGTCACCGAGTTCTTGTGTGCTGTGTAGATTTCTTTAATCCGCCGGTAGCGGAACGCAAGTTTTCGCATCCAGTCCACTCCACCGCGGGCTCCGCTGGCAAGGGAAATTCCTCCGTTTCCGCCCGTTTTAAACTGATCTGCTGTAAAGTCGTAGGTGCTGAAATGTAAACGGAAGCTTTTAGGATTTTGAACAACAACAATGACATGATATTTCAATGTTTGGATTAAAGCTTTGTTTGGACCAATTAGACAACTTTCGATTCACTCTTTTGGATCTTGGGCGCATTCTGTGCATTGTATCCAATATATAGTTACATTGAAAAGTGCAACTAACTGATTGTAAGAAAATAAATACTACTTCATTACTGGTCTCAACTTTTCAAAAGACTCAACCACCCTTGACCTAACTAACTAACTAATGTATACCTATGTATAGTATGTTCATTTAATACCTTTTACTCTTCTAATCCGCCTTGCTCTCTGAACAAAATGACATGAATCCAATACTCATGCACTCTACAATTAATTAAGGAATTACAAACTTTCATCTAATTCTATTATCCTAACAAAATGTATCAAAAGATTTGTTGTTCATCATCATTATTTTCATTATGTTTAGGATCAGACATACTGAGAGTGAGGGTCGATGTTAGCCTAGCTCCTACTATTGAGAGCAATTCTTTATTCTTATTTTCATTGTTGCATATGTCTATGGACTCAAAATTGAATTACTTTGCAAGTTCATTATTCACTAATCTTATTATTTTTTATGATATTCATAAATGAAAAGTAAAAAGATATTCAAAGTAAATATAAGTCGCTTAATAAGTTAATGTGCATTACTTATTAAGTCTGTATTTTATTTATTATGACTTATTAAAATTTCTTAATAAGGAATTAAGAGCAAAATGTATCTGGATTTGGCCTTAACATAGAATTAAACCAATAATTGCCAAATTATGTTTAATGTCCTTAATAACTAACTTAATTGTGCTAATATTTTATTAATATTTTTATCTTTTAAGGCTAGGAGAGAAATTGAAAGGCTCGAAGAGTGTACATGAAAATAAGAGTTTAATTTATTCAATTTTAATCTGACTTTAATGTGCTCCATGGGGCGTATCCGACAATATTAGCTCCTAAGCTTAAGTTTAACCTTCTTAATTAGAAATTGAATATTCCATGGCTAATTGATTTAATTATTTTAAAATTGATAAGGAAAATTAAATAATATGAAATCTTTACCTGAGGTCTTGTCCATTGTCGTCTGAGGAAACGTCGTCAATGTGAACCTGATCACACTCCTAAATTGGTATTGGGTTCAACAAGTCAAGGCGAAACATGAAAATAAACAAAAGAACTTCCGTCATTTAAACCATCTTCATTTAAATTAGCATCAACAGATTATTATCACTGCTACTGCATTCCAATCAAACTAAAAATAAAAAATGTACATACAAATAGATAGGCACCTATCTACATTATTATTTAGTTATTAGTAATTTATTAGTTATTAGACACTACCTATCATATTTACTATATATGTAATTTCACCTCGCATTTATCTTTATTTATTCTATATTATTTTGTATATAATGATACATCTTGAAATTACAGTAAAGTGTGCCAAAGTATATTTACTAATAAATAAGGTAAATAAATATTTATTGTGAAGATTATATTAATTTTTATATTATACACACCTAATTTTTTGGTTATATTGACAGAGCATCAGTGGATTAGAAATCCAAACATATTCATTTTCTTAACTTGGTAAACTAATCAACCATATTTAAGTAGAAATAGAAGTAAATAGTTATTGGAACTTGAATGAAGGTAGTTTAAAATAAAACGTAGTTTTGACTCTTAATAATACTTGACACTCACAGTCACAGCAGCTCATTATCCCATTATGCAAATTGACTTTGACTATGAACCTTTGTCGTTTTTTATCATGCAAAATACTCTGCTTCCTTATTCTCATCGACTCATTGAAGGCTTCGTTGAAGTTGAAGCGCTAAGCGCTCTAACTTGCAATATATTTCTTTTCGCAATTTCGCTGAGTAGTGACATTGACGATGGGGAATCGAGAGAACAGAATTCATTAAAGTTTCCTCTCGCGTGTGAAGAATCAAGAATCACTTGCTACCTCACAAATAGAAATTTATCTCCCATTGCAAATAAATGTAGGGAATAGTTCAAGCTTTGGATTTCTTATTATTCCGTCGAGGCTTTATATCATGCATTCCATGCTGGGCTTACATGTCTTTGTATTACACCAAACCGCTTTGTTTCATGACACGACGGAAAGTGAAGAAGTTGAATTTAAAGATTTGCGATTGGAAGAAGGGAGATCTCTGGTGCTCTTTTGAGCCAACTAGGGATTTAAGTGAGTGAAGAAAATGGATACAGAGGAGGCTGGCAAAGGATCTCTTCAACCTCAACTTCTTCAAACTCTCTTTACTCCATCAAACGAGTTGAAAATTAAACTATCCCAAGCTCTCATATTAAACGTTAGTGCTGTTCGATATATTATCTATTCAATTTCAATTCAACAATTTAATCAATCATAAACCCTGAAGAGCTCATAGAATACAATAAACCTCATTTAATTAAAAAAATGTCTCCACTAATACCTATGCATTATACAGGAAGGGTATAAGTATCTATCTTTTTATTAATGGGCAACCATTTTAATGTGATTAAAGATAAAAATCTTTAAACATCGGCGATTTGTGTTAAATATATCCATCGACAATGAAGCAAACTAAAAACTGATTTGGTCAAAGCATAAATAAACGACAGCTACTTTTCTTTGAGAAAGCGCGAAGTTTGTAACGCCATGGATAGGACGGGGCCCGACGAGGCGCTTTTCCATGTCCTCCACGCTCTCAAGATCTCACTCTCTTGGACTTCTTTTTATGGGGTTTTGTCAAAAGCAAGGTTTACGCCAAGATTCCATCAACACTTGATGAAATCAGGCTGGAATAGTCGAAGCGTTTGCAGAAGTTCAGGTTGCTATGTGCAAACGTGGATGTGAAGCTGTCGTTTGTTTGCGTTTGCAACGCTGCCTCGAAGCTGATGGAGCTCAAGTGACAAAATAATATTACTGAATATATTATATAATATATAAGCATTACCATTGCCAAATGTTAGAAAAATTGGTTAGAAAATTGATTAAAAAAAAGAAAGATACTTATGGCCCTCCCTGTGCATACAAAGCCTTTATAAAGTAAGGACATCTCTATGAAAATTAAATGCAATTATATTAACTTTCTTAAGTAATTTTACAGAATTGATTTTCCATATCTTTTAAATGGAAAGGCAAAAAACAATTGAGTTCAATTCGAATATTTGTTAAGTAAAAGAACTCTCTACGTTGTTTAAATTGACATTCTTATATTAACTGCGCTATTCCTATTTGTCCTAACTTTATAAACCCTATGTTAGAAATTTTTACATTGTTTTATAATCATTAGTTATAAATAATATTTAAAATATTTTATATTTATTTCAATACTCAACTCAATAAGCAACAATTCTTTCTCGCATGTTTGATTTTATACAGCAATTTATCCCTATTTTATGCACACCTTCATCTGTGCATGAGTCAGTGCAGTCATATAGAGATTCTTGAAGGTAATTCCTTATAAATTCAAACTTAACTGATATCAAATACCACAATAGTGCTTCTGTACAATGAGTTTTCTTATATTTATAAACTCATGTATTGTATTTATGTATTATACTATTAGTATATTACGAGTACATTATGCTGTACTTTAAAGTTTGTGTCTCAGCGTCTATAGATGCAGGTTTGGTACTATGAATTCGAAACTGTAGAATTATACATAGAATTGGTAACTTGAGATATGCACGTGAAAGGCAAAGTGAATGAGCTGAGCTCCGAAGCTCCGATTAAAAGATATAAAACTCAATAGTTCTTCTAAGCTACTCTATTACATTTATATAACCACGTTGGTTGGAATTTTTTCACGTTTTCGAAGCTAATGACAGGTGAATTTAGTTTAAGGATCTCTTAGAGCTAATATTACAATAATTTAACGAGCAATGAGCATTTGGTAAATTCTCCGCCTCACCTCGAGATCATTGAAAAAGAAATGGGAGTCGGCGAGATTGTAAATGAGTTCTTCCATCTGGGCTCCTGAATGGAGAGCTCTGGCCGGGTCCTAAGGAATTTTAAACATTTGAATTTTAATCTTTAATCCTCTTTAAAGAAACATTAGGGAATAAGAGGAATTTGGGAATACCTTCCATCTGTAGGCTGCACCTTGTGCTAATAACGTGTGGAAAACAATGATCGTCTCATCCAGGTCCCAAATAAAAACACGCTCCAAGTTATGTTCTGGATCCGGAGAAGGATTTGGCCTCCGACCCCGCCCTCCGCCTGACCTCACTGGAAATGAATGTGTTATCAAATTACAGCGTGCATTCGTCTCCTCTTTCTCCGAGCTTCTCTATTGGCACGCGTTACGTCTCATGAATGCAGATTCAAGCTTTATGGTAATCTTGTCGTGTTAACAAATATACACATTTTTACCAAAATTGTTGAAGTAAGAGAAGTTGAAAATAAATTTTGCCAATTCGCATGGAATGCGGACAATGTTTGCAAAGATCATTGACTCTTTTAGCTTTTTAGTTAGAATTCTCTTAATTCTGAAGTTCAACCTACCAAAGCGTATGTACACTCGCATGCTTCAAACCACTTTTCATAATTAATTTTTCAACTAGAGGAGATCATTTCAATAAAGGTGCGGTTGAGTTCAACTTACAAGTTAATTAATATTCATAATATCATTTTAAATAAATGGTACAAAATAAGTTGTCGTACCTCTTCGACTCTTTGCCTCTTTGTTAGGCGGTGATGGAGGGCTCAGCTCGCCTTGATGGAACACGGGGTTATCTAATGTAGAAAGCAAGTATTAAAAAAATTCTAAGGATATTTCATCACTTTAAATTGTCATTTCGCAAATTCAAAACATTCATCAATTTGGATTTTTCATCATTTCATAAGAAACCGGATTAGAAGGTATCTGTAGCAAATACCAATGTATACCTTGAATGGGATGTTGGTAGACTGTAGAGGCCGAAGAAGAAGTTGGGTAAGGATTATAATACGCGGCGGAAGTGGCGGCCGTCCCCCCGCCTTGGAAGTAGTTTGAAGATGAGGCGGGAGCGGCGGATTGAAAGGAGGGCGGGTAGGGGTATTCCGGTCCATAGGTCTGGTACGACCCATGATACGCTCCGCTCGTGGCAGCATAGGAAGTCGAGGAGAAGTTGGATCCGTAGAGGTATCCACCAGACGACCCCTTGCACTGACCCCTCGCCCCTCCTAAACATTCAATTTTTGACAAAGGGTCGTGGAGGAGAAAAGGGCTTTTGAAATCTCACCAGGGTAGGACTGAGAAAGGACAGCAGAAGCGGCGGCGTTCTGGTAGCTCTGAGCTCCGTTGTAAAACCCAGAACTTTGGAGATATCCCCCGGTCCCGTATCCCCCCATGCCCCTGTAGAGTATATCTCATAATCCAGATTGTCCATTTGGATCGCGGATAAAAGGTAGATGAATGGGAGGCGGCTGAATGAGTGAATATCCGATTACACCTCCACGGCCCATTCACCCATCGTCCCTGCCCGTCTCCTCAAAAGAATTCCTCATATCCTCTTTCGGGGAGGATAATGGAATATTTCCTAGTTGGGCCGAGGTCGGAGTAACGAGGCTTTTGCGGCCGTCGCTCTCCCCCCGCCTGTTCGGGCTCTCTCATCCTCTTATAGATAAATTACGAGCTTAGGGCCTTAATGAGGAATCATCGGGAATATATACATGGGGGGATTGGATGTGTAAATATGGTTGAGGCTCACGTGGGGTAGATCTGGTTGTACGGCGAAGAGAAGTCGGTTGGCTTGTCAGAAAAGGATCCAACGGAGTCGGAGTTTGAGAATGGAGACTCCCCGTTGTCCCCCTTCTCCCCCTTTATCTCACCTGGAAATGGATTTATTCGTACCTCTTCACGTCGCCTCTTGTCATCACTCTGAGCTCTTCAAGTGATGAATGTGCATTATGGAGCATAATAAGAAGCATAATAAGGAGCTTAAGTGTGTTTACCTAGGAGTAACTCACCGTTCGCCGGAAGGTCAGAGGAGAGTCCCATGTTGTTTCGACAGGATTCGTGGTCGTAGAGTCCTCCCGTCCACCCTTGACCGTCCGTGAGGGCGGGAGAGTGTTCGGGGCTCCGATCCCTCGTCACCCTGCAATGTCAATGGGTGGTCTTTCGAGGTTCGAGATTAGGAGTGGGGCGGGGAGCGGGGCAGAGTGGGACATCCTTGCTGAGGTCAATCTGTTAGAGGGTTAGCCCATGTGGGCCCCATATGGCCTCCACATCCTACCAAGGAGGGGACCCTCTGCCACTTCATTTTCCAAAAACAAACGAAGGGGCTTCTCAACAAGGGAGGATTAAGGAAGATGTGAGGAGACTTACAGAGATTGGGGACAATCCGTGCTGCTCGGAATCTCCTCTCCTCGGTGGCGCTTCACCTGTGAAGAGAGAGAAATCTCGAATTGAACTCGCAACTCCACTTCGTCCCACACCCCAAATCCACTCATAATCCTCTTTGACAACTTTTACTAATTCCCAAATTATATTATTAACGGTTCTCATAAATATAATGAAATCTTCAATAAGTCATGATCAATTCCGATTACAATTTTTATTTTTTTCGAGTATATAAAAATACATTAATCCTTGGTAATATAAGGAAATAAAAGATTTATGATTTACTTCAAACCATAAGCAAATCAACCAGGATATATACATTTACATGTAAATAGAATATTACAAATTCGAAAAAATAAAAATTGTAATCGGCATTGATTATGACTTATTGAAGATTCCAATAGAATAAACAAGGTGGAATGGGTCGAATGGTCGAACCCTATACTTTAAAAGAAGGAAATTTTTATAATATGTTTTTCTATTCTTCTAAAAGAGAAGATTAAATTAATGCTTGAACGTCTCCATGATGAGAGTGAATGGGAGAGGGAAAGAAACCCAATAACGAATGATTGCGAGGAGAGTGAAAAAGTGCGAGTTGAAATGATGAGACGCCTCGTTTAGAATTTTTAGCTCCCATTCCACCACTTGGTTCAAGATAATCGTCGATGATATGGCGTGTCATATTAATAATAATCGTTTATCCAAATGGGCAAGCGGGGTCAGAGGACGAAAAAGAAAATGACAATTGACACCTCTGTTTACTCGGCAGTCAGACGACGAAGAGCTTCGTTTTATTACTACTGGAAAAGAGTGAAAAGTAGGGCAAGAACTAAAGCTCTTTAAGCTCCCTGTTTATGCATGTAGGCACTTCATAATAATTTCCATCATCACTCCACTCAGCCCTTCAACCTCTCTCCGCTTTAAGAACCATTTAACTCTCTCAAACAAGTAAATAAGATTATCCTTCCTAACTCGTAATATTTAATATTGATCTGTTGGTCTGATAGGGAAATGACAACACGTTAATGCTAAATGGAGTGTAAGACTCAGAGACTCAAATCTAACGCCTACGACGGAACCCGAATAAATCTTATTATTATGCATGATAATCCACACAAAAAGTTGAAGCTAACGAAAGAGGCGAAGAAAGAACATGAAAAATAGTGTGATGCCTTCAAGTTTGAAGTTATTAGTTGCTTACCTAAACAAGGATGATGAGATGTTTTGACTACTTCGTTTATCGGCGTTCACTTTATAAACTCGGCTCTATTCTCAGACTCGTCACATCTCTCCTTTACCTCTTAAGGAAAAATGGAATGAGCGAGGATTCCTTTGTCCCTTATATGCCAACACAACCACTTGCACACTTGTCTGGTTCCCTTCTGGTCGGAGTGCAAGGGGGACCCTCAGCCTCCTTGCCTGGGACGTAAATGGGACTGGAAGGGCTGAGAGACTCCCGAGCAGACGGAGCAGGAGAAACTCTTTCCCAGACACCCTCTTTCCATGCGTCTCTCTTTCCCATCTCATCTCCCATCGCGACCACCGCCGCCGCCGCCCATGCCCCCACCTATCTGAACAATATATCACAGGGCTCTCACGAGAAATTGCGAGGGAGATCTCTCGGAATCGATCATTTAATCTTCACACTTCTTTCCATATAAGATATCCTTCGTGCAAAACCACTTGGCATTAAAATATTCGAGAGAGCTTCCCATACCATCCTCATTAAATCAGAAGAGTTCATAAATTTGAACAAAAGCGGCCCGGGCATTTGTAATGCATTGGATGGAGACTGGCGGGAGGAGTATCGTATCCCCGCCTCTGGTGGCCGAGGGTATTTTAGAGACTAGCAGAGTGATAGGCAGTTTTGTGGTGCGCATGGAGGTGGAGGCGTCATAGACGTCCTATCGCTCCCATTCCCATTCCAATCCCTCCCAAATCCGCCTCTCGGTTCCACAGTGATGAATGGGCCGAGGGACACTCTCCGTTTGATACGAGGTGGAAATGGTAATGGATATCCAATTGAGAAATGGGATGATGAAGTGTTCCAGTTCTCGAGAGCGAGGTTGAAGTTAACTCCTCAACTTCACCCTCACACACACCGTCCTGGCTGATTGAGTTGTGGGAGCCGCCCATCACTCACTCCATCCACTCATTCTTCAAAACTCTAAATTTTCAGATCTGAGACGGAATTCCACCAAGAGTGAAAACATGTGCCAGTGTGGAACTGAAGGGATTGATGGTGAGTTGAAGGCGAAGTCGACCGTGAACTCTCTCTATGCATCTCACTCAAAAATGAAGGAAAAAAAACGAAGGAAAGGACCCCAAAATCTTACTAAAACTCTGGACGGTGGCTGTCGGAGAGGGAGAGAGACTTTTACATATTACATTTTTGAGAATTGGAGTGGTCTGGGTCCCCTTCGACCACTCCACCACGAACGACCACCTTCAGAAGATCCGAGGACATCTGGCACTTTGCTCATTATCCCTAATTCAACCCTAACACTCCTCCACCATTGTCTCTCTCATTAGCGGGTTGTGGGTGGAGGGGTGCGTAATGGCCCTTTCCACGTAATCTGGAAATCATTCATCTCTGACTCCTCAATTAATTCGTAGACAAGATCGGACGAATTTGAGACCGCGTAGTTTCCGACAGGTCGACCCATGTAATCTGACCCGGGCCCTTATTTTATAGCCAATATCTTAACACCACACACAGACGCCCTCAAGGCTCTTTTCCAAAACTTCACTAGTTGAGAGAAAGAAACAAGACCGTCGGCCCATTCAATTTGATATCTAATGAAGGGAAATATGATTATTCAATTTCAACCGCGAGTCTTTCGGGCGTATGGTTTTTGTTACCAAACGTAAACTTGGAATTAACTCGTGTTGTTGAGGGACCTATTAATTCAAAATCTATACACTCCACTTAACATTATTATGCACACACGGTGCTTCATTCATAATGTCTCATCATAAAAGAAATGAAAGGAAACCGATGATGCTAATTGAGAAACTCAATAAACTCTAATGGCCCAAGAACCTTCGCTTGTTTATTTATTCTCACAATAAGGGATCTTGCAAGCTGGTTGCCTTCCACTATACTCTTACTATAGATATACTCATTCGAGGCCTATATCTTTAAATGGAATCATTACTCTCCAATGAACCTTTTTGCCCAATAAAACCTCTTAATTGACTCCCAGCCTTCTTTGCGCCTAATGACAAAGAAATCGTTCATCTATTAATACTTTATACAAGTTATAATGTTGAACCGGAATCTCTCATCAAATATTGTAGTGGTTATATAATAACCCATAACCCATATAGCTCATATATCTAACTTATATGCTCCAAATAGGACCATATGTGACCGGGTAATAACTTATAGGAAAATTATAGGTCTTGAGAAGAACCGAGGTTTATTTGATGGAGAGAGGAGGCGGGGGATGCGGGTTTGAGTTGATTGAGTCAATTTGTGAGTTTGCCGTGGTGATGGGAATTAAATGGGGACTGGAGGGATCTCTGTTTGTAGAGTGCGAGAGTCCATTAGCCGTCAACAAATGTAATTACGAGGAAGGAAGAGGATCCGGGCGGTTGTGAAAATTCACCATTACACATCACCATGGTCGAGCGAAGTCTCTCCCGTTCTTTCTCTTGTGGGAACCACTCTCGCCTGTCCTTTCCATCTCCCGCAGATCCTGACGGGCTGTCAAGTTGGCCACGGTAATTACACTCTAATGAATTCCTCCTGTCCTGTCACTCCCGTCTCTCTCATCCCGTGAAAGGATCTCCGGCGGTCGAGGTCAGAGGCTCGGGAGGAATTCGCTAATAAAAGGCCCGGGCCTTGGTTCGTGAGTGGAGCAGACTCGGGCGGAAGAGGATTATGCATGGGATGCTTATGAATTCAAGGAGTGCGAGTGACAACGGTCTCGATGGAGCGATAGAGAAGTTGAAAATCAGGTTGAAATTTTTCCACTAGGACGGAGATTTATGGAGAGGGCGAAGAAACTCAGAGAGTTGGTGTCTCTCTACCTGGACAGCCTCCACGTCTCGAATGAGAATCATTTCTTTCTCCTCCGCGCTCCGTATTAATAAAGTGGAATGAGAGGAATGTGAGGTGGACAAATTGCAGGAGGAGGAAAACCCCGGCCTATAAATACTCCCTATCAGATCTCGTAGGTGACAATGTCTCTGACAACCTGATTTCCCTGAAGGAAGAGGCCCCCTCCTGGTTCACCTTATTTATCGGCTCCTCCTATCTCTCCGCATCTCCCCCCCCCCAAATGACTTCATTTTCCCACTTCGGGAGCAGGGCTAATTAATATTAATTCGCCCCCCTGGTTCCCATAAATCTCACCCTGCCATCCTAATTAATCGCAGGGGGAATTGTCAGTTTTTCAAATCTCGATTCTCGTGGGCGAGTGGGAGAGATAAAGAGATAAATTATGAAAGTGTGGGCTCGTGAAGGGCCTGGGCATTCAGTCCACGATCATCCGACCACTCACGGTCCCCCTTGCCCAAATTGTGAGTGGAGGGGTTTTAGGGAGGTCCCGAGTGGGAGATGGTCGCGATAGTCGTCCCGGGTGGACAATAATTAATATGGGCTCGTCGAGGAGCGGGGGGCTGTCAGCGTAGTTTATGCAGAACGAGGCGAGGTAAGGATTTACAGCCGCCACCACGGAGGATTATTAATGACCTCCACTCACCATCATCACCCGTCCTCCTCTCGTCCCATCCATCCACTTCAGACCATCCGCCCCTGCTCGACCATCTTTGATATCAAACACGACGCATTGAGGACGACCAGACATTCCTGGCCCTCACACCTTCCTCATCCTCGCCAATTCCCAGGAACCCTTTACTACCTCATTCCTCCCTTCACCCATCATAGATCTTCCTCAATTGA
The DNA here is from genome assembly GCA_034687125.1 of Neelides folsomi. NCBI lineage: Eukaryota > Metazoa > Arthropoda > Collembola > Neelipleona > Neelidae > Neelides > Neelides folsomi. Next base: position 155,506 of record JAQGBZ010000010.1, on the reverse strand, counting down.
TTAACCCACACATCATCCATGTGCCCCCGTCATACCTTCCTTTCAATTCCCCACCATCATCATTGATCCAAAACGCACAACTCCTTCTCACCCCTTTAAACCCTTTACATCCAAATATGATTTTCCATATTTTGTCACGAATTTAACCCTTCTTATAAAATCTATCTTTCACATATCAAAAGTCCTTTTATTGGGGCCATTTTATCGTTCTGGCTCTCAACCCTTTCCCACTCGCTTTTCCTCTTTTCCCCTTTATGACTTAAAAATTACTCGGCCCACTTGGAAGATGAATTGAAGAATCAAAAATCCTTCCTAACCCTTCTCTTATAAATTGATTGATATTTTTTTCACATTTCACCCTTTCATTTAATCGTGGCTCTTCTTATTCCAACCCTTTTGGTATAAAATGATAGGTTTTACCTATTTGGAAAAATTTCATCCTTTGAGATTCAGCCCTTTCAGGAATAAATCGAAGATTCGATTTAATACTAGGAACTTGACTCAATCGGCCTTTGAAATAAGTTTCCCAGAACTTTACAATGCAACCTAATTGAATCGGTATCTTGCATTTCTTTAAAATTTCTCTTAAATCGATAAAAGCCTTTTTCAAAGTTAGAATTCTTATTTACTATATCCTATATGAACTTGTCCTTTATCCGAAATCCAGGAACAACTCAACAAACCAACTATGTAATAAAATATCCGACAAAGACATTTCAATTCCTTGGCGTCGGATTTATTTCATTTATCCGTTGTGATTTTACAGAAAAGCTTCGATTCTGAATGCATTTACATTTGTTTAGTTTATTTGATATCCCCAAATAAGGAAAATAATGAGATAACAGATAATAGGCATTTTATAATCTAAATAATATTGTAAATTAACAATTTTTCATATTAGAAAATGTTTTTCCATTTTTAATTGGAATTTTAACGAATGTTATATGACATGCTAGATTAGATGTTTGGAAATTTAAAACGCGTCCGTACTCCTTATGTATTACTCCATATTTTATAAATCTTGAGCTCTAAATGTCCCAAAGTTGTAGTTAAACCTAACTGACTACTGATTGAACAAGATAAAAAGTAGTTTAATGGTCCAATAACATATTGTTTTTCTCCCGTCGCTCGATAGATTTGATAAGATGCAAAGCGATGGGTCATTGAATGGGAAAAAGTGATCAATCGGAGCATTGTGAGATAGGAAGTTTTCAACCCTTTCCGAAAGTGTAACAAAGGGGGGTGAAAGATGATCTTTTATCGAAGGGTCGAAGCCCTTCCGCTTAAAAGCGCTTCTCAATTGAATTAACTCTGACTCTCTTGAAGCCTCATAACCTGGTTGGTTAGAAGGATGAAGAATGGACCGATTTTCAGAACCATTTGAGAAACACATAAATCTTCTCCCGGTCGGTGTGATGAGGAATGGGCCGGGGAGAGAAGGAAGACATTCTGCTGTGACTTCCCCGTCTCCTCCGCTCCCACTCCCATCAACTTCTCTTGGCAGAAGAAAAACAAAGGCCCGGACCGGAGGAACATCAACTCCAGTGGAAGGAGAAGAAGGCAGCTGGGAGGACAAAGCGAAGTGAGTAATGGAACCGCGAACAATGCTCAGACTCTAAACTTAGATTCTTAACTCATCAGCCCAAATCATCACTACGAACCCCACTACAAATATTTTCAAATCGTCTCTTACATCTCAAGCTCATGTCTCAGCTTCGCAAATATTCGATACACACACTCACATTCATCGCTCATAACTCTACTTCAACTCGTTGGTTAACAGACGGACCGAATGTGATGTATGATTTTCATAAAACACAAATTCGCTCCAATACATCAACACAAGTTGCGAATGTGAACAGTTCTCGGAATTTGCATATGGTTTGTAATCCAATCCCATTCCAAACCACGTACAATCACAAGGATCATGGCTCATCCGAGGGATGTTTTGGAATCCCATGCTAAACGCACGCAAATGAGCCCTTTTGCGCTCCAGCCAATGCAATGAAGAAGAGAAAATGAGTTTTAAAATTTGAAGTTGACAATGTTTCATTTGTTAAGATATGAAACAATTAGAGGCGGGTGGGAGACGTTTGACGTCTCAATTACAACCGGGGCTCATCATTAAGAAATGTTCTTTAGGGTGTAGGGAAATGAAGGCAGAAACTCGAGGAGGCTCATAAAGATTATGATATTATTAATAGGCTCCTTTCAACGAGGCAGGAACATCGTTTGGAATTCCGTTCAGCCCCACTCGCATTTATCAATTAGATTTACTTCTTACAGCACTCAGAGTGAAACCGAATCCAGGCCGTTCGGAATGGAATAATGATTCCCCCCACGACTCCACCCGCCTCCGAGTTGTCACTAGGAATCTTTTTCGCAGGGCCCAAACTACCTCTCTCATCACCCCTTCCATCGTACACAATGAACTTAATGGTCGATGGATGTGATGGATAATGGAGATCGGGGCGGGCGGGTTGGCCTGGAGATGGGAGATCAATAGTTGAGGAGCGACGGCATGAAAAATGAAACCTCGGGATAATACCGAGAGGAATCAACAGTTTCAACACGGGCGAGATAGGGGATCTCTCAAGGGAGAGACTTCGCCAGGTAAAGAGAGGAAGTTTAATAAAATCATCCGCATACACCCAACTTGTATATTCGCTTGTATTCACAAGGGGAGGGAAAGCATAATTGAGCTGGCCGGAATAGCAAATTGGATAAACTAGGGGATTTCCTCGTTTACTCAAGAGAACTCCTTTCAATTTACGAATTTCCCCCTTCCTCATTTCCAAAATCTCTCTCCAGTAATGCATAGACTCATCTCGACTTGACGTGAATGAAGAGAGAAACAATAATGAGATAGAAAAGAGACCTATTGAAATGAATGAAAACTGTCTCTTTCCTTGGGCTTCATTCCCTCCCCTTAGAACACCTGGCCCTTAAAATGCAAAGACTCACATCCCTCCTGTCCCCAGCAAATAACTCTCTCGCTGCTCGTGGAGAGACAAGAGAAACGAGATTTAATTAAGAATGTGAACGGACCGATGCCATGAACTCCCTCATTAATTAAAAGAAGGGAGAAGGGGAACCTTTAATTTGTCAGAGAGATGTTGGACAAGGGCTTTAACTTCCAGTTAAGAGCCTGTGAGACAGGAGTTGGGAATGCGGGCCGGCGGGACTTGCTAGAGATTGGAATCAGGAGCTCTGTTCAGGTCGTAATGGGCCCATTACCCTCCAAGGGAGCCTTTTCACCCCTCCGAGGGCCCCTATTACCTCGGCCACTTTCAGCTCACAGGATGGACAATTGGCCCTCCAAATATTGACTCATTGAGAGGGCCCTTCACCCCAGAGAGTAAATCACGGGAACCTGGTCGGCCCATTATTAAACCTCCTACCACTCATTTATTCTCCCTCACTCCCTTGGACATTCATAAACACATTATTATATTATTATATACGCCACTACTTCCACACATACAGAGCGACCCTTAATATTTATGAGCATTATGAGTATTAAGAAGGTGCTCTTTGTAAGGGACCAAATGCGTTCCTTCAATGAATAACACAGAATGGATGTGTTGAAGTTCCTTAAGGGTTCTTAGTCCCAACTAATATGTCCCTACTACTACTTGCTCCGTCTTTAACAATATGTCTTATAATAAGTATTCACACACATGAATGCATGGTTATATCCACACTCTCACGACCAAGAAAGAGCATTTATGAATGTATGAGGGATTGTGGAGAGACAGGGATGAAGAAAAGGGTCTTTAACGTCGCCTTCACTTCATTTTCATTTCACTTCAACTCACTTTTGCTTCTCTTCATTCTGCTCCATTTGGGCAAGGAGGTTTACTTAGCGGAACACTTATCTCATTCTGAACGAACAAATAAACAAAAGACTTCCTCCGGACAAAGAGCCAGCTGGGCTCAACGTCTCTCAAATCATCATCATCGAGGTCTTCATCAAATAATAATCCTACCACACGGGTAGACTCATTATTTCATCAGCCCCATTATCTCCTCCACGCTCCGACCATTAATTTTCGGATATCCCACCAACGGCCCTCCTCTTCCCCTCCTTCACCCTCCTCTTATTCAGACTTTCACTAATAATCACTCACAAGGGGTGGCTTTCACGAAAATGCTATTATTGTAGTCTTTATGGCTATAATAATGAACCCTCATAATGTTCTCTTTGTTATTGAAAAACAATGGGGGAATTTGCATAGTTAATTACAAGAGTTCATTTATACGGATAAACTAATTTTTCTTCATTTTTATGACTTTATTCAATTTGAATTAAGTTGATGTTTAATTGGAAATAATGTAATTTTCGATTAAATGATGATGATAAATGAAGATGAGTTGTACAATAATGATGAGTTAATTTGACTTTCACCAATAAGAGCTATAGTGAATATAGTAAGAAAGGGTCATGACTCTCATGAGTGGTGGTGGAAATTTTAACCGGGCCTATTGGGTGTCAAAATAGAAGATCTCTTGTCTGAGCTTAAGTATCTTAAACGAGGGAAAAAGATATAGAATGTATGTTATGTGTGAAAAGGGGTATATTATGTATTGATGGACGCATAATGAGCTCTCTTCCTCGTTGTAATATTATTATTAGTCACTATACCCCCAACACACGGAACCTATGAGGAAGATAGCTGACCTGGTAAAATGGTTGTGCTTGAGAATACGAGACATGGTAGAGCATCTTCGGTCCTCGATCAAAACTTGTCTATGGTGCACTTAGGAAGGACTTCCTTTGTAGAGAGAATCGGGAATCGGTAATCGGCCCATCGACTCTCCCGGGTTGCATGTGAGGTCTATGTTCCTTTCCCCGACAGAGCCGCCTTCGGACTGAAGCAGAGTGGCTCAGGTAGGCCAGTCATCTCCCAGTCTTCCCCGCCCCCCACCAGTGTTCCTGGTCAAGACACCCATCCACCTCCTCGTAATGATCCACTTAGGAATAGAGTAATATTGAATAATATTCGAACCTCGTCCACGGAAGGTTGAATCCCAAAGCGAGGTAACTCAATGAGCGTTATTCCCCTCCAACATGTAATTCGATCTCTTTTTCTCTGGTCGACTATGTCGGACGAGTGGGTGTGGAGAAAAATACATCTCATCCATCGATCACGAAAGAGAAAAATAAGAATTATTACCAAGTACGTGAAGGGGAAGATAAAAAAATAAAAACAGAGGGAGGAGGAAAATTAAATAATCCCCCTTTTACCCGATATCCTCACGTGGAAATTCCTCTCGTCACCCGATCTAAAATGAGTGAGGGAAGAAATATTTCCGGTCTGGTGACTTGGACATCCATTGCCTTTATCAGCCTTTGGATCTTAGTAGGTGAAGAGTTTACCTTTGACTAATCTAATTAATCTAATGGTGGCCTCGCCTTATCATCTGATTATAATTGGAGTTGATGGGACCGCCGCTCAAGCCAAGGGACCGGAAAGTGCACACCTTTCGGCCGCGTGTGTACTTCCAAGGGTTCGCCTTGGCCCTTTCCCTACTCATTCCTGTTCCCATGTTCCAAACATGTTCCTTCCACTCTATTCCTCCATTTACTTATTTACAAGTTAGTTTTATTTAATCACGAATCGTTAGGAATATCTTTTGAAATTCGATCATGTGCAATGTGCAATGAAGCTTTTACGACGCTCCAAAACTTGAAACAACATTTATTCGTTTCTTTAAACCCAACAAAATACACAACCTACTTTAAATGGAATGTTCCTTTTTATTCATATACCATTCATACACAATTACATATTATCTACCCAAGATATCTACCATATATCTAATACTTGTCTGGTGCCGAATTATCTTTTGTATCTTTATATCTTGTAAACCAGCTAGAAAATAAACCAACTTATCGTTAATAAATTGTAATTGTTAACAATTTACACTATCAACGTTTAATGTTTTGAGGAACAATAAATGTTAAAAATAAACGTTGTGTAATAAATAGTTCATAGTTCAACTACACCGAAATCCATTTCACATAGCCTCTCATTTTTCCTATGGGTGCCTCTTTGATGAAAGTTAAAGAGAAATGGAGAGTCCTTTCATCGCGTGATCAACTTGGGAGTTTGGGGGTGAAATGGGCGTTTTTATTGACTCGTTTTTCAATTAATTACCCCCGTGGAAGTGGATCCCGAGAGATTTCCCACTCTCATTTAGCTCAGTCGGATGTACAAAGGAAAAGACTCCACAAAGACGTTCATCTCAAAGAGTCCTCGAGAGTTTACTTTGGGGCCGAATAAATAAAGTGAAGGGGAGGGAGAGGAATTCGGGCGACAATGAGATTTCCCTCGAGTGGAGATCCGATTACATGATTTAATTTTGGGAGACAAACACTTCCCCTCTCCGCGGTAAGGGACTTTCGAGAGGAAGATGGAGGCAACGAGACCGAAATCCTTCTTCAAAGCCCCGATCGATAATAAGAGTCTAAAGAATTTCTCCCTACCTTCCAAACTTCTCCAAGGGCCCCACCATAATCTGGTCCCCATGTGTCTTTTTAACCTTTCCTCTTTCACGCCATTCCTCCCTCGTTCCTTACACAACGTAATCAAATTATCATAAGTACTTGTACAATCATAGCAAAGAGAATTCTTCACCATTCTCCCAAATGTTGTTGGGCCAAAAGTACTATTAACAGTCCTACACAGATAATGTTAAAACGGCCATTCCAATTACGGAGCAACATTTCCTAATGCCACAGATTTAAATACTTTTTTGTATGACGAATGGCGAAATATAAAATAATAAATTTCAATAAACCCATTTTATAAATAATTTGGCGTTGTAGTCTGCTTTGACGTTTTGGATTATAAAAGGTGTAAACAGTAATAAATATCTAGAATGTGGACGTAGTTTTATATAAAAAGACATATGACGCAAGCAATGTCTCTTGTCTGGATGTCTGCTCAACGACAATGACGATTCATTACTTTAATGGTTTAAAGTTCTAAAACGTAAAAGCATAATATACATTAAAAGATTCACATTAGATTGATTTATTATATTTATTCATCATATAATACAAATAGTAATTACAATTTTGTAAGGTCGATATTTTATGGTAAGTTCGTACAGATACTTAACTGCATATTTAATTAACAAAGCTACTTATTTATTACACACAGATACTTGGTAGTATTTTGTGCTCTTCTTTTAGTTGTTTTTATTATCCTATAACATGCAATATGTTGTAATACATACATCTCTTTACGTCTAAAATATTAAATAACATTAATTCCAAAATTAAAGAAGCGCTGAAGTGGATCTTTGTTTTGCTATAAGTAAATGTTTTGGTGGTGGAAGAATGAATCCAGATCTCGGGCTCAAATCTGGGACCGGTGAGTTTGGATCAAGCGTAAAGGAAAAGTTCTGTAAAATTCCAATGAAAAAAAGAAAGTATTCCGTTACTGCCAAAGCTTCCCCAGGACACGATCTCTTCCCAATAAAGAAAGGAATCAAATGATCGTCTTTCTTGAACACGTTATTCTTAATGAATCTCTCAGGCCTGAAGTTCTCTGGATCTCCCCAATGCTGAGGATCGTGATGAACGCCGTAGAGATTCCCCATAAGGACGGTCCTCTTTGGGATCAGATATCCGTTAAAGTGAACGTCTTCAAGAGCCGAGTGCATCAGGCCAAGAGGAACCATTGATGATTTCCTCAACACTTCACTCATTGTTGCTTCTGAGTAAGGCATCCTTCCATTGTTCCGGCAAAGAAAAAAATGACACCCAAGTTCAAAACTCATATTGTCTACATTTCACCGTATCTGGTATTCATCTTGAATTAATGATATTACTTATTCATGAATACTCTGAACGTGTGCATACTTATACTGAAGTACAGAAGTACGCATAGTAAATGTGTAACAATATTAAGATCTTTTCTTTGTAAAATATTTGTACTTGCGGCACAATGTGAACATTAAGGTTAATCTCAACACATTTACATTGTTGTACATGTTTATGAAGCTAACTTTTGTTCATAAAAGCATACAAACGCAAACAAGATGCGTGGAGGATTAATCAGAATTTGCATCTATAAATTCATGGATGGATTAAGTTACCTTGTCCTGTCTTCCAGAGTAGGAAGTCGTTTCCCAATTACTTCATCAATTTCTGCCAGAACTTTCTCTTGGACCTCGGGATAATAAGCAAGATAGAGAAAACTCCATCCGAGAGTTGAACTCAATGTATCCGAACCGGCGAAAAATAAATCAAGCAACGTGTAGTGAAGATTCCTCACTGAATTTAAAATAATAAACAATTATTACCTTTATAGGTGTTTAAATGCAATTTAATGATTGAAAAAACTTACTTCCGACTTCTTTATAAAACATTGATGTTGGATCTGTTGTGCTATAACTTTTGGTAAGCCATGCATCAATAAAATCTCTTGTATGATCAGGTGAATAAGTATTCACATGTTTGTCTATAATGTCTCTTGCTAATTTTTCAGGAGCTCCCAAATATTCCAATCCTTTTGAATAGCCAGTCATCACAGGAGCCAATTTGGCAAGCCAAGGGAGAAATGCAGCTATGCCCAAAATATTTTGATCCGCAATTCCTCTTTAAAAATAATTAAAATTATTGGATTATTTACATAAGGATTGGTATAATGTAATTGTGATATCATTTACATATGTAAGTTCAAGATTCTTACTCTGCCAGAACTTCATTCACGTGTCTTTTTTCTGGATCCTCAATGTCAAATTTCTCACTTGTTAGTAGAAGCCACAATCCGTTAATGATGGATAGCTCAACTAATGGTTTCATATACAGCGGTTGTCCAGCATTTTTCCTATCATTTATAAAGGAGCGTTGGGCAATTAGCACGTTGTAAATATTTTTAATAGTTTTACTTGAGCAAATGGCACATGTCAATGACTTGTTCTTGAATAAGACCCTCCATGGACCTCTTCCCGAATCCCATGTCCCGAAGGCATTTTAAAGTGAATCTTTTCACTTCCACCCAATCTTTTCCCTCCAGGAGCCCCAATCCTTAAATGGAAATATGAACTTATATAATTTAATTTGGAGAAAATTGAAGTAGAACCATAAACTCCTCTGGGCTCAAAAAGTTCCAATTGATTTCTCCCTTGAAATGCTTCAATCTTCATTGCTTCTTTTATGCTCTCGTAGTCGTTGAGAAAAACAACCCTGGATTGGAAATTGATTTTGTTAGAATTTCATTTTTTAATTTTACTGTAAAAACCTTACTGTGATTTTCCGAGCTTCAGTTTGAAAATATTTCCATATTTTTTCGCCATTCTTGTAATTGTGAGACTAGGAACTTTTCCGAGAAATGGAAGATATCCAACAATTGGCAAGCAATATGGTCCTAAATAGATTTATTCAGATATATGGTACTATATAAATAGTATTCATAATTCATAACGTGTAAGTTCAAATTAATTGAGATATGTACCTGTATTTATATTGAGCAAATAAACTTAAGTAAATTGTGTTTAATTTGTGATATTTACCTGGTGGAGGTTTACCGCTTGGTTTTTTCGATTTGTTTACATGAAAGTAATAGGCTACGAGGCAGAATAAAAGAAATATTTCAAAGTACATTTTTCAACTATTTATTTTTTATCAAAGATGAGAATAAGAGTTTTAAGTCTTGAGCGTATTAAAGAGAAGTGAATGAGTTGAAGAGTTGAAAGGAATTGATGCACCTTTGTTTCCTCTTGTTGGTATTCCTAATTCCACCAAGGAAAAATGCAATCTTTTTCACCCACCCAAGTTTTATCTATTCTTGTGATATGCTATGCGTACGCCATGTGTAGAAATATCACTGAAGTATCTAGAATGATAAGAGGGTAATATCTTCATCATCTTTATCCGCCATCCTTCTCTGGCTACCTGAGTCCACCTCGGTCGACCATGAGTTCACTTTAGAATCCAACATTAACGACATTAAATGTAAGTACATGCTATTTACACATGTCCTTTTATTATTTAAACAAAAGTGCAACGAACAATTGAATTGTCCTTTTAATTTGGGATTATAACCGCACCTTAATTAATTATTACTAAATGATCATCATAAATATACATAATTATGTAAATTTATTTGTACTTGTGTTCGTTTCATAGTTGAAATTATTTGTTTGAATTGAAGTATTTACATATTAAGTTTTACCTCTTTGCATAACTCAAAAGAGCTGAAGATAATTAAATAAATGTCAGTTATTAGAATTTTTTTAATATATTATTCTTATTCTTTAATATAGGATAAAGTTAGAAGATAAAAACATTACAAGAGGTCAATGAAATTTATTAAGAAAGTGTCTAATTTCGTTCGTTCAGTATTCACTTTAATATTATATTTAGTTTTATTGACAATTTATTTTATTAGCATCGAATAGTTTATTAATCCCTTGAAAGAGGAGCCGGACCACAAATTACTTTGTTGATGTTTTGTTCATGCTCTTGCAATTTACAATCATGCATTCCTAAAAGTCTAAATGTAAGTTCGTTGATGTCAGTGTGCATGCATATGTACATGGACAATGTAATTATTAAAATATATGTTTGTGTCATTAATCTCATTAATAAAAAATATCAAATTGCATTGGGTAAATTCAGTGTATGAGATACTCATAATTCATAAAATAAATAAAATTTTGAAAATTTTAATAATTTACGTTGATGAAATTAACTTAATAATAATATAATCATAATTTAAACTAATATTATGAATACAAACGGTAATTTTTATGATAAAATGAATCAAATAAATAAAGTTGACTTTAGGTTTTTAAAATTTTAATATGATAATTGATAATATTGCAATTACATGATTAGAAAAGTAAAAAAGTAGAACAACTTATCCGCAAAATGCTATAAAATGAAATTAAAAATCGATCGATAAATAATAATACTGTATAAACACAAAAACATTGTAGTTCGTAATTTAAACTCTTCGTGTATTACTAACTAACGATGAGTAAAAGCAGTAAAAGGTAGTAAATAGCACACTATCAATATTAAACTTTTAATGTAACATTACAATATATTACCACCTGGATTATATACAATCTACGATAATCAATCTATATAATATGTACAATCTCGTATTTGAATTCAACATTAAAAATGATAATTTTTTATTTAAAATATAAAATAAATATCAAATCCATATCAAAACACATCCCAAACTTTTATTTTTGCTTGCTCATATCCAATAGTAGTTATGATTGTAAATCATATAAAATCACAATTATGTACTGATATTTAAGTATTTAATAGTATAATTATATTTATCATTCTTATGCATATTATTCACACTTAAACTGTAATCTTTAGGCGTATACATTATACTGCATACACACAAGTACAGTACCATATGCTGATCGAAAGATGAGATTGTAAATAGAGAGTTATTTTTTTCCTTGTTCGTTATCTTTAGTATTGAAAAAGGCGCTAGGAGAATTAAAATAAAGATTAACATTCCAGATAAAAGATTCCCTTTTGACTGCGCTTGAAGAAAGTCAAGTGCTACACATTGAGGAGAGGATGTATAAAAATTAATCTATTCTCATTAAAAAGGATTTTCCTACACGGTGATGAACTTCGGTAATTAAATTGTAATAACATACCTATTCAAACAAGATCAGGAAATCTTTTATGTACGACAAGAAGGTGTTTCGGAGGTGGAAGAATAAACCCAGCTCGGGGGCTGAGATCAGGAAGGGGAGTATTTGGATCCAATGAAAAGGAGAAATTTTGCATAATTCCCGCAAAGAATAGGAAATATTGCAAAAGTGCTAAACTCTCCCCTGGACACATTCGGCGACCAGTAAAAAAGGGAATCAAATGCTCATCCTTACGAAATGACCCGTTTTCATTCAAGAACCGCTCTGGCCTGAATACCTCAGGATCGCCCCAATATTCTGGTTCATTGTGAACATGATAAAGATTTGCGAGGAAAATTGATCCTTTCGGGAAAAATAAACCGTCCCATTCAACATCATCTAAAGCGGTGTGGAAAAGCCCCAACGGAACCTAAACACATAAATGTATTTTAAAATAATAAATGCTATTCTTTTACGTCTGCATATTTTTGCGAGTTTACTTTAGTCAAGTCTGAATATACTAAGATTAGCAGAAATCATAGGCATTGCAAAAGTGAAATTTTTTTATAAACTCTTACTTTATTTCATCATCTTAATTCATCTATTATTGTAATAATGTCATCAAAGTGTAATAAAGTAGAAATTTTGATGATATTAATAGAGTAGATTGATTGAATAATACAATTATAAATAGAAGTATATTGGCAAAGACGATCAAAGAATGTGTTAATTACAGAGGATGAATGAGAATTGTCTTACCATTGAAGACTTTCTCAAAACTTCGCACATCGTGGCTTCAGTGTAATCCATTCTGCATTCATCAAAATAATTAGAATTTCGCATATGCTTGTAAACAGTGTCATATGAAGCTTAATAAAATCTATTAGCAGCCTTCATTGAAAATACTTAAGAAGTTTTACAATGTTATTTGAACTAATAATGAGTAAGCAGAATTTGTAAGAGTGATAAAGGATCGTTTACTGTGATCGGTCAGCAAGAGTTGGGAGACGGCTCGTCCCCACAACACGATCAATTTCTTCATGGATCTTTGCTTGGATATCGGGCCAATAGGCCAAGTAGAGAAAGGTCCAAGTAAGTGTCGAACTCATCGTGTCACTCCCAGCAAAGAAGATGTCGATGATTGTGTAAAACAAGTTCTTCACTAGAATAATTATTTATGTTATATAAATTTTTATACAAATTGTTTTTACATTATGTATCTAGTCAATATTTTCCAATGTTGGGCTCTTGGTTAAATATAATATAATAAATATATTATACTGTACTGAACTGTACCTAGGTATGTTATAAATATTTATTATAACTCTAAACTAGCATGACCTTACCTTACTTCTTTGCTTACTTTTAATACTTAAAGGCTACTTAAAATTCACGCACTTCTACTGGTATCTCTCTGAATATATTAATATTTTAAATAATTTAGGTTTTTGTTAGTCACTTCTAACATTGATCAATATGTAAATATAAGTACTTTTATAGTGAAACGGTAGTTCGCAACCCATAATAAATACTAGTATATTAATCTATTCTCTACTTAATGTAAGTTTATAATTAAAGAGACTCACTTCCAACATCCTTATAAAACATGGACTTCTCATCAGTTGTTGAGTAAATTTTAGTGAGGGCGTGGTCAATAAAATCCATCTCGTCTCCTGCTTTATAGTTCTTGATGTGTTTATCCAAAATGTCTCTGGCTAGGTCATTGGGAGCATCAAAGTATTTCAGCCCTTTTGCGTATCCGGATAACTCTGGAAAGAATTTTGCAAGCCAAGGAACAAATGATGCAACTCCAACAATGTTTTGGTCAGAAATTCCCCTAAAAATAAATAACATAACATTTTTAATCTGGCTTAAAGAATAGAGAGGTACTTAACAATACCATACTTAATGCATGATTTTAGTTTTTACCTTACTTAATGCATATTTTAATTAAACTCTAAAACAAAGAATAAAAATCATTTATTCTCTCATATTCTTATATGAGTAACTCTTAAAATCAAAAATGGATGTTCCTTATTGGCCTTCTTCTATAAAAATCTCAAGAGCTCTCTTATTTGCATAAACAAATAATTTATAATTTTGGCCAAACTCTTAACCTTATTGATTAGCAAATAGCAAATGGAAAATTGCAAAGAATACAAGTAAGGATACTTGTACTTGTAGAGTAAGTGTAACTTTTTAATCCTTGAGCTTCAAGCAAAGACTTAATTTGTGCATATAAAACAAAACTTGCGAATAAAACAAAAATCTAGCTCACAATAAAAATTAATAGAATTTATGAATTTAATGCTTACTCTGACATAATTTCAGCAACAAGTTTTTTCTTTGGATCTTCAATATCATATTTTTCATTTGCCATCATTCCCCAAAGAGCATTTAAAACGGATAACTCAACAAATGGTTTCAAGTAAATCGTCTTTCCATCATTCTTCCTAAAACAAAATAAATGAGAAAACATTGAAGAAAAAGCACATTTGTGATGGTTTAATTTTGAGTCATTAGGAAAAATTAAATGCATATGAAATCTTACAAAAGGAAATTCCTAGCTTGAATCACTTCTTCTATAACAGAAGATTCCATGCTTCTTTTTCCAAACCCAAAATCTCTCAAGCATTTCATCAAGAACCTTCGGATTTCTATCCATTCTTTCCCATCCAAAAGGCCCAAACCTAAAAACATTATGGGAATTCATAAATCAAAGTGCCAAGTTGTCACCGAATGCAGCCGCTTTTTTGTCACTCTAAACAATAAACTTTAATGTTTGAATTATTGTATAATTACCGTATTTCCCTCTTTTTTCAAATAGGTCCAACTGAAGTCTTCCGGTTAATAGATCATTCTTGTAAAACTCTTTTATCGTCGTAAAGTCATTGACGAAATTAACCCTGTATTGATTAATAAAGAACAAGGGCCAATTCAATTTTGTATTGTACACTATTGCATATCAGATTCATAGATTTTAGTACTTGGAAATAGCATTTGAAAAATTGGAATATTTTACAAATAATGTCAATTACTTGTATTGTCCCAGTTGAAGACTAAAGATTTTTCCATATTTCTTTGATAACTTTGAAACTGTTAAGTAAGGGACTTTACCTAAAAATGGCAAATATCCAAATCCTGGAATTCCCCAAGGACCTAAATTAAATGAATAGTTTTTATTATAACGCATTTAACACAGTATAATATAGTTCATAAATGATCACACCTAAGAAGATTGTTGTAAATGCTAAACTAATTATTTTATTTTATGACAATTCAAAGTTTAAGACAAACTTTGAATTGCTTTAGCTAATCGCTTTCACTTACCGGATGGTGCATAATTTTTATCTTTTCCATTCACTCGTTTTCCAATAACGTAAATGATAAATAGCGAAAATAACAAAACAATTTCAATATACATTCTATAACTTATTATTCACGTTCAGGATGGAATATTATGTAAGTGTTAATTGGAGAAAATAAAAGTTTCGTTATTAATATATCCACTAATAGAATTGGTCTATATTCTTTCTGATAAAGCGGCCCACGATGAGGCAATGTGAAATAATTCTTCTCAGGACGCGAGTTTGCTTGGACGAGCGAAAGGAAAGAACTGTTGGGCAGGAAGATCTTCATGTCATTTGTACCTTTATGGATCTGCTTGAAGAGTTTCTCTCTACGGAATTAGTGGAGTCTTGAGAGTTGTAATGGATGAGTGCTAAAACAATCTACGTGTACATCCAGAACATCCATTACAAGAATCACAATTTACTTCCATACATCACTCATAGTCCACGGTTGAGCGAGAGATGTGGCCTAATGGGAAAGTAAACAACGTGCAATTTTTTCACTTCTTCCAATTTGAGAAATGTAGATGTGGATTCAGATAAAAATTGCATCATACACAAGTATTAAGAATAGTATCATATTATTTTCATATTTGTTTTTATAATGATTACGACCTTTGACCATTCGTGATCTTTCCAATTTCATTGTCAAAAAACAGAAAATGATACTTGCTTTACAATAAAAGCATAAATTATAGCAAGAATGCCAAGAAATGTAAAAATTAAATGATAACTAATCTATGAAATTCAGAATCATTTACTGGTATTTAAGAACAAAGAGTTGCGTGAAATAAGTCTACAATGAAAGCATTTACTATGTGTAGAAGTTCTTTTATGTAAACACTATGAACTTTAAGAAAAGCATAATACGATACTATAAATATATGTATATTTAATAATGTAGGTACAAGCATGTAGTTTTATCTCTTGATTCAATTTGACAATTTGAATGCATTTCTAATGGAAGACAATTATAAAATAAATTATTGTAATTGGAGACGCTTAAAACATTAAATTGTTGGAATTAACGTAAGACTTAACTTCATGGATTATGATTACTTTGAGAATAATCTATGGTTAAGAATTGCAATGAATTCATCCTACCGTCAACATACTTAAGTGATTTTTTTCCACTTTGAGATTTTCCCTCGTCAATTTTTCTTCACTATTGATAAGATAATCTTAAACTGTAAACCTTCAAATTATATTTGATATAATTACACAAGTATAATGTATTTTTAATACTCTACAACTCTACACTCTACCGTTAAAGATTTAATAAGCAATTAATAAAAAATGTTGAACATTTTAATTATCCAAATAAATACATCAAAAAAGAGATTAGATCAATCAATTATAGGGATATATAGGTCCAAATTTAACCAAGAGCTCTTTAATATCACGGTTTTGGATAAATATTCCATCCGCTTTGAATTTGTCCTTCTCCATTTGTTGGATCACAGCGAGTTCTTCACGCATAAAAAAATTCCTGCAAATTATTATATGAATTAGAATATGAATTTACAACCTAATTAATGTTTCTTATAATATGGTAGTTCCAAAATTTTATTAATATTTTCTAGAATTAAGGATAATGGTCAATTATAACTTACAAGTTAATATAACGATTGATTTTCTTTACAGCTCTTTTGACAATTTCATCTGTTGATTGCTTATCCGTTCTTTTTAGAATCAATATCTGGCAAAATTACAATGAGTGTAAATACCTCCATACTAATGTATAATATACACTGCAAGTATAAATCTTTTATAAATAATTAAATACGTTTAAATATAATATTGTGTATACCCTGTAATGAAATTGTGTGGCTTTTTTAATAAGTTTTTCAGCGTTAACAAAGCTTTCACTCATATAGTCGAATATCATGAGTTGAGGAGAAGCGAATAATTGGTGTTCGAAAATCTGATTAAAGATCAAATTACATGCTTCGACCATCATCCGAGAATCAAATTGATCGTTCTGTTGATTAGTGTTTAATTCAGTTGATTCCTGATATCGACTGGGACGTTTCACGGACAGCGTTTTCATTTTTTGAATGTTTCGAGAATCACGTAGAATTTCTGATACTGAATACGAATGAAGCGGAAAGATCCCTTTATTCATTAAGCGTTCCTGTTCATATAAAAATACATTGTTTGTATTATATTTATAAAGACTTAAACCATATATTAAATTCTATTAAATTATCAGCATACAAAGATACAAATAATTGTCTAATAATTATTATACGATACGTGCATGAATGTGTGCCTACTTCAAGAGTTGACAGAATTCCTTTTCGACCAAATTCGGGTACGTCTTTAATGAAAACTGCAATTTTATTCTCAAGCTTGGTATTTGATAAGCCATAAGTTTTTTTCACACTTTCTGGTGAGGTGTGTAAGTAATAGCTGAAATTTGCGAGTTGTTCAATGTCATCCATCCGCATGTATTTCACTCCTTCATTATTTAGAGGTGCACGTGTTTCGTTTGGAGACTCTGTTAGGCTAGTACGGCTATTAATTTTATTAAGCATCTTAATTTATTTCTTAATTAATTATTTTAATAAAAAACTTATATTTAATATTTTTATCAACTTTTAAGAATTGTAATAAATTCGATATTTATCTCCGTGTTTCTAAAAATATTAACATTTTCTCTGGAAATTATCTCGATGTCATCTTGAGAGCTTATTATTAGCATGGTCTTACATTAATTTATTAAGCCATTCATTTAAAAATCAATTCAATTTTTTGTGCTTATTTTTATATTTGGTCTTCGTTTGGTCTCAAAGGCATATACATAATTATAAGTAACGTGTAAAGTCATCTATAGAGCCAACTATCACAATCCACGGCATAAGTTGAGCATTGGCATGAGAAAAAGTAACAACAAGCCCCCTTACTTGGTCATAACTCGCTAAATGAGTTATTTACAGCTGTAGTTTTCATTAATTCTCTTACAGATAGCAAGTACAAGTGGAATGATTAAGATGATTTAAATAACTATAGAATGTTATATGTACATATTCAACCCGTGTCTTCTATACTCTATAATAAAAGTTTTCTTTGAACCAAATTTTATTTTCAATACTCTACACAAGGTGAGAATGTGAATATAAAATAAGTATGTGCTATATAAATAAATATACTTGGTTAGTAAGAGTAAATATTGGAAATAATTCATACTCTCAATTCAAGATCACAGTAGATTAGAATAATTGTGTGTGCAATATTGTAAACATATTTATGTGTGTAAAAGGTATGTCTCCACCACAAACTTACATTCCTTCGTTTCATGGAGACTTCGATTCTCATCCATGGCTTCCGAAGATGACATATCGAACTTTAGGAAATACTGATTTGGATGTATCAACACTTGGCTATGGAGGAGCTGCATTAGGAAATTTTTACGGGTAAATTGACCTCTAGTATACTAACTGCCAACATCAAAAAAGTATTGTTACATTATAATACTGTACATTTACTTACATGCAATTACAATATGATTATGGTTTACGAGCATGAATGTACGATGAGTCCTTATATAAAATCGAATTCATTATTGTATTTTATTAGAGATGTGGACAAACTTAATGCGATTGATACAATTCAAGAGACCCTCAAATCTGGAGTGAATTATATCGATACTGGTAATAAATCATAACTTCTATCAAAATTAGTTTAAGTTCCTTTGAATTTTACAGGATCACTCACGTAATCACAACATCACTTTAAACGCTTAAATATTCAATTACCTCACTTTAAAATATTACCTAGTACATTTACCTGTACATCTTTCTTTACTTACATGTTAATCAACAGCGCCTTGGTATGGTCATTCGGAATCTGTTATCGGAGAAGCACTGAAAACCGTTCCACGAAAGGCATTCTATTTGGCAACCAAAGTTGGGAGATATTCCACTCCGACATGGGAAAATCGGTTTGATTTTTCTGCTTCAAGAGTCCTTCGCAGTGTAGAAGAAAGTCTTCGACTTCTTGGAGTTGATTTTCTGGACATTATTCAAGTAACACTTCTTTAATTAGCTAGAATTAACTATTTCAAATTGCAATCCTCATAATATAGACAAAATCTTATTCAAGGTATTGTTTATAGTATATGCTATATTTTTATGCTGTTCTTAATTTTCAGGTTCATGACGTTGAATTTTCTCTGGATCCACAAAAAGTCATTAAGGAAACTCTTCCAGCCCTTGAGACAGTTGTGAAAGCTGGAAAAGCTCGATACATTGGAATTACTGGATATGATTTAAACTTCTTAAAGACTGTAGCAGAAGGATTTCCATGTGACACTGTCCTTGTCTATGCTCGATACAATTTACATGATAGTGGGCTTCAATCTTATCTTCCTTATTTCAGGGTATCATCACATTAATAATGGCTTAAAATATATTGTATATATATTTTGAATTTACATTTATTACACATACATATAATCACAATAATCAGTAATAACAATTAAGGAAAAGGGCATGGGAGTCATTAACGCAACACCTCTTGCAATGGGGCTTCTGAGTAACGCTGGACCTCCTCAATGGCATCCAGCGTCTGAGAAACTTAAAGAGAAATCGAAAATTATAGCAGCCCATTTAAGAAACAAAGAACGTTCGTTGCAAGATGAAGCTCTCAAGTTTAGCCTTAATCCGAAAGAGAAAGAAATAGGGACGACTTTAGTGAGCATTCCCACAAAAGAAATCCTCAATGACAATTTAAAAGTTGTCACTTCCTCATTGACTCCCGAAGAAGAAACTCTCCATGAAGAAATCAAAAGTTTATTTTCTGAAGATGATGGAGAAAAGTGCCATTGGGAAGGTGTGGAAATTTCCGACTTTAAGAAAACGCTCAATTTAATTTGAATAAACGATTTGCAGCCTTGTCATTTTTATTAATCATTTTAATGTTAAAGTATACAATGTTTACTCCATTATAGTTATTATCAAGCATCAAAGGAATAGTTTAAATTAAAAAATTGCTTGGCTTTATTGTTATTTTTTATTTCGATGTTTAAATTGGTTTAAATATTGCGGGTCGGATTCCTTTCTCCTATGAGTTTAATCATAAAACATTACGAACCAAAATTTAACTTTCCTCATGGCACGTTTTCCAATTTTTAACGGCTAAACAACTTTGACGTAATTTTTACGACTTTGTAGGGATATGCTCAGAAAAGGGAATTCTTATTTCAAAACCGAAAACTATTGAGGTAATCAGTTTGATTAATTAAATACAAATCATTATTAACCAAATTATAGATTTACAGATACTTTATATCTTTTATATCAATTCAGTAATAGGGCTGGTTAAATTAGTAATAAGAGTAATAACTAATAATGCATGTGACACGACGAAATCACATTTCCCTAAATTATAAAATTTCAGAGTAAAGTCGTCATTTAATAAAGATGCCAATTAAGAGAAGGGCTCCACCAAGAAGGTCCGCAAAGACTCGACAACAAAGACCTGACACATCGACAGGTTCCCCAGATACGACAGAGCGCCCACTGATAACGACCGACCCTATCGATGCAATTCTCGATTTGTGGACTGACAAACAATATGAAAAAATATGGAACGATTTGGGATTTACATCTCCAGGTATTGACGATTTATTCAAAGAATTTATAAAATAGTTTTCCCATTAATAATATAAGCTCAATTGTCCATTTACGAATAATTTGATAATTTCTTATCATTTTTAAAAGCTATATAACTTCTTAAAATCTTTCAGCCGAAACAACTGCAGAGATTGGGAATACAATGATCAAAGTATTCGGAACTGGTGGAGGTTTTCAAGCCAGGAATGACGAAGAACAAGCAAATGTTGAAATGGACCACATGTATTTGACTGCTCTCGGCAATGGAACACCTTTAAAGGGGATTTACGTTCATTATCCTCCACCTCCTGAGTCGTCTGTCATGAGTAGCGAAACAAGTAGTTCATCATCATCCTCGTCCAGTTCTAATTCTGATGATTCCTCCAGCGAAGACAATGATCCAGTCTTGAAGCTTCTCGAATTCGCTTCTTCTCTTGGCTAATTTCTTTATTCAAAACAAAGGTTCAGTTCGGTTCAGGATTCTTATCAAATATTTAAATATCCATTATTGCCTTTATAAATATTAGCAATGTAAATTATAAATCCATTATACTTCAGAGGCCTTCTCGTTAAATGTTAAAATGCTCACCTATATAAAATCCATGTCGGCCTTTTTCTTTGTATATATTTTCCTTTGTTCTAATAAATCTCATTCTTTGCTCAATCGTTGCTCACTACACATATCCATTCTTGGACCTCGATTTAAATATTTCATTTTAATGGTTACCTGTAAATTTTATGGTTATTTCTAATACTGCTTTGATCGAAAGCATTCCTAATCATTACAAAAATGGAGAAACTAAAATTAAAACTAACTCCTGGTTGCTGCATGAACTCTCTAACTGAAGCTGAATCAGACGTCAATTACCACGTGCCAAGATCTGCCATCAACAAGGAAGTCAATCCCGGTAAGTTACTTAATTTTATTACTCATCTTACTCACCTTTGATCATTCCATAGAGAAATGAATCCCTAAAGTAACTTTTTGATTAAAATCTGCTAATTCGCATATTAGTGAATGCAATGTAATAATTAATGTTCCCTATATATCCACCCAATTTAATTTGGTTAATATTAGCTCGTTATTTATATCATCAGTAATGAGAAGCAAAATTCTTGTATTTTTATATCCAATTAACCTATTATTTTAAAATATTTTATTGGATTTGAATTCTTAATGGCATTTTCAAAGGCACCTTTTAAACGTTTTAACGAATTTACAAGTAAGTGAATGTAAATGATAAATATCGTTTCAATGTTCGATGACATTTGTATTATAGATGCAAATCCTCCTCTTGGTCACTACAATCCTCGACATGACACGGACATTGGCGTTGAGACTGAAGCCCATTCTCCAAGATTGAGCGGTCGCTGCTCGCCTTCTCCATATGCAGTGAGTTCTTGATCTTATTTTTATTCTAATAATTTATTTGGCATTTTAATTTAGAACCTAGAGTTGCTCGTCGGTTCACTTATTTTTATTTTAAAATCACAATTTGAATAAAATGTAAAATATCAATCTTGTTTATTGTTATGTTATATAGTCTTCCTGTGACATCGCTCTTCCTAAATCCATCAAGAAGCTCGTTGAAGAAAAGGAACTTTTGACCAAACAAAAAGAAAATGCCATTACTGAGCTTAATGCCAAAATTGAGATGTTGCAGAACGCTGAAGTATTAAGCTAAAACTTACTGTTTAAAATAAATATTATTTATTATTAACGAATTAGGATTTTGTGACCGAATGTGTAAACCTATTTAAAATTCATTTATTCTCGCTAATTTCAGTTGCAAAATGAAGATCATTTACTGAAAATCATCAGCCTTGAAGAAGAATTAGAAAATTGTAAATTGGATTCAGATCATTATCTTGACGAGAGGAATAAAATAAAATCTGTCCTCCACTCTACAAATCAAGAATTGCAAGCTACCAAGGACGAGTTGTAAGTTTTATGATTTTTACAAATAAATAACAATTTTCTTCTTACTATTCACATTCGATAAGTATGAAAGTACCAATAATTCTTTTTATTTAAAAATGTTTTTTCGCTCATAGAGAGGTAATCAAAAATGGGCAAGAGATTCTCCTGGCTGAAATGAAAGAGATGAAAAAAGAAATTAAAACATACAAAACGGCTGCTGAGTTTTATTCACAAAAAGCAGAGGAACTCCAAGACTTTAATTTG
Source organism: Neelides folsomi (assembly GCA_034687125.1). Taxonomy (NCBI): domain Eukaryota; kingdom Metazoa; phylum Arthropoda; class Collembola; order Neelipleona; family Neelidae; genus Neelides; species Neelides folsomi. The sequence goes on along the minus strand of JAQGBZ010000010.1, from coordinate 132,731 downwards.
ATCATTAAAGAAAAGGTAAATGACTACATGAACAATAATAATAAACTATGATAAATGATTTAATAAATTGATAATAAATTACTATTACCTAATTCCTTTTTTATCTTTTTTCAGTTTACAATCCTCGAACAGGATTTTACAAAGCTTCGTGCAGACAAAGAAAGAGAAATAGAACGGACAAAGCATATTATCAAAGAGCAAGAAGCTGAATTAGAAACAGCTAGAAAAGATGTGAGAAATAATCTTCAAAACCATGCTATTTAGATTTACATTGAATAAAACTTTAATGTATATGCTATTTCTAATTAATTTATTCCTCTAATTATTTAGCTCATCTTCTATGAAGCCAACCGTTACAAAATTGATACCTACTCGGACCTCAAAAAGAATCTTAACGATATTAAAGAAGATAATAAGAACAGAATGGAATTGGTCAAACAAAAGGTAAATATTAATTTCAATATAAATAATTTCATACTAAATTAATATTGTATTATAATTAACGTGAATCAAAAAATACTAAACGCTCAATAACAATTAGGATTTCTATACGAAATATTTCAATCCTTTACAGCTTGATTACCTTAATGCGAATCAATACAAAATTTCTCAATTCGATCAACTTGAAACTAATCACAAGGAATTGAAGGAAGAAGCAAAGAAGTCCATGAAGTTGAAGCACGATTTGGAAACTAGATATAAAACCATATTTGAAGAACTTAAGGCCATCAATGACCAAAAGTAATAAATTTAATATTATTAAAAGAAAAACAATTAATAACTTAAATTGGTTATTTAAAAACGATTTTTTGATAATTAATTTATAATTAAAGTAAAAAGACAAGAGAAGAATTTCAGAGAAAAGAAGAAGAATTGAATCGGGCGAGAATTCACAATGAATCATCCAAGAACGCCTCTTCCGCTCTCCAAGATGAAATTGAAAAGCTCAAAGTTGAGAACAAAAGACTCAAAGCACAGGTGCCTCAATTAGTACTTTAAATATAAACTCAACAAAGATTAAATTTAATTTACATTTATCAATATTTATTTTGTTTTTAGACAAATACTTTAGAATTTTATCATAAAATGGAGAAAGAGCTTAATAATAAAAAGGAAGCAGCTTTAGAAGAGGCCCAAGACAAATACGCTCAACTTTTATCCCACAATAACCACGAACAAAAGATAAAACACGCATTGAAGTGGAAAGAAGATATTGTAATGCTCCAAAAGGTGAAAATGAAAAAAAGTTATATTTAAAGTTTAACAATTTTGTTTATTCAATTGTTAATTATCTTTGAGTGTTTTTGTAGTCAAATGATCAATTATGTCGAGAGAATACTAAAATGAAAAGAAAAATTGAACAACTTGAACAACAAAAGCTTTACAATACTGCCAAAAAAGCTTCTGCTCTCTCCCAAATGGATGACAATGCTCAAACTCAAATTGAATAATCTCCTAAAAGTTAAACACAAGGCCTAACCGTGATGATGAAGAAAATCGTAACTCCTGACAATTTTCATACCAATGAAATGCTTTAACATTAACTTTAAGAATTCTTAACTAAAATCTAAAATTATCTCTATTTTTAAATTGAATAAGATTATTATTCATTTTAAAAAAATCATTAACAATGATTTTATTATAAATGTATTTTGTGACGTAACTGTCGATTGTGGTATAAATTGATTAATTAAATTTTTGTGAATTATAGTGCACAATTAAATATAAAATACATCTTTTTTTAAAAAATACTAGATACAATTAAAAATAATAAGCAATGCCAATTCAATAATCATTATATTATAGACATTAGAAATGTGTAGTTTATTATCATTATTTGAATAAAACCACTTTAATTTAATGAAATTGCCATTTTCAATGATTTTCAATAATAATAAATAAATTAATTGATTCAGTCAGTACATTCAGTAGAATAATGATTTGCATAAGTGGATTCTAATTTTTTACAAAAATATAAAAGTCAATGCTTACTTGAAACTTAAATAAACTTACTTTGCTGTATAGCATAAAAGTCCTTAATTGTTATTTAAAATTTAACGTTACATATTACAGTCAGAGAAATCGAGAGATGTGATGCAAAAGTGTGCGATGCAGATGGTCTCTATGTTAAAATACTTGATGAAAATTGAAAGACGAAAAGACAAGGAAAATCCTCCTCCCTTCCTTCAAGACTCCAATTCAAGAACTATCCAACGTCAAAACTCCACTCCATTAAATTTTTTATTTTTCTCAAATAATTTTCATCATTTAAAATAAATACTATATACAAAATGACTTTATTTCAAGTAAGAATTCCATTGAAAACATGAGAATTTAGTGATAACTTAAGGCGTATAATTATATTTAAAAATTATAAAAAGTATTTCATATTTTTCTTGTGAAATTAATAAAAATTGAATTGAATTTACAGTGCAGGCGCTTCCAATTCTTTGATTTAGAAAGAATTCAAGTTGACATCCAAGTTAAAGAGTGTTTAAAGGTAAGTCATATTTACATTTAATCTTTACAAAGTTTGATTCTAATATTTTTCTCTTTAAAGTAAGGGAATGTTTATTAATAAAAACAATTGAAATATGATTATAATAGTTTTTAATTGAATATTATTATAGGGTAGTGAAGTAAAATGTGGAACAAGCGGTCGTGGAAGAATTATGATCGGGGATTCGGAAGGCCTCATCCATTCTGTTTCAAGGAATATGGAGTCTCAAACAGTTGCAAAAGCTCACCAGTTTGGAGTTGCTCAAATTCAACAATTAAAGCTTTCGCCACATATTTTTACCCTTGGAGTAATCGATATAATGATGCATTTAATTAGTATCTATATTTATCATTTATTTAAAGATATATTTTCAATTGTAGGAAGATGAACATGGAGTTTACTCGATAAAAGTATGGAACGAGACGATCATTGAACAAATGGAAAATTCCAAGTCTCAATTGAATCATATTAGGTATTGAAAATGAGTTCAATCAAATTCTAATAATTTAAACTTATTTTAATCCTTAATGTGATTTAATATTTTAGATCGATAAGTTTAATTCGTCATAAGATGAATGTGATACCAACGAAATTTGCAGCCCATGAAAATCTCCAACTTCTCGCTGTTGGCTACTCTGATGGATACCTTCAACTCTTTAGAGGTAATTCATTATATACCCAACTAGAATTATTGTGTAAGCGATATCATTAATTTAATTCTTAATGAAATAATGTTTTACATAGGAGAATTGTCACGAGAGAAAAACTTGAAACCAAGAACTTTACTTGATGGAGATTCTGGAGAAATTACTGGTCTCTCATTTAAAACTATTGACTTCACCGTAATTCTTTTTGTGTCGACAAAAACATGCACTCTATCTTTTGATGTTACAAGCAAAGACAAAGAAATGAAGGTGAGGATGTTTAAAAGTGAAAAAAGCAAGAACTGTTTACTAATGAAACTAATGATCTAAACGTTCTGTAAAAATTCTAGCTTCAAGTCGATAAAAATGGATGTGAAACCAATTGCAATTGTGCTTCCGATGATTTTAGTGAAGATCATTTTTTGGTTGGCAGAAACGATGTAAGTCATTTTTATCTCACAATAAATTTTTATCTCACTCTATTATATTTGAAAATGTATTGAAAAATATTTTAGACTTTCTTAAACAAAATATCTTTTTAAAGTCAATTTATTTTCATAGGCCGTATATTGCTATACACCTGAAGGGCGTGGTAACTGTTATGGATTTGATGGAGAAAAATACATGCTGTATTTTTTTCGAGGCTATCTTCTCATTTTAACAAAACTAGGAATTGAATCGTAAGGAATGGATCTTTTAATTTTGATAATTTATGTATTATATTCTAACAATAATTAACTTTTGATAATTTGATTTTTAAATTCAGATACAATATCACGATATTTGATTGCGCGAATAAATATGTGGGATTTTCATCCGCATTGTCAACACCTGAGCAAGTCATGGTCGCTGTTGGAGAATGGGGAACTCTTTATATTATTAGCTCGAATGGAACATTTTGGCAATTTAGAGAAACTGATTTACAAACGAAAATGTCGATTCTATATAAGAAATATCACTACGATTTAGCAATAAAGGTTAGCAATACTTATTAATATAAAACTACATTAAGAAAAATATTAAATTTTTATTATGCTAGGTTGCAAAGAGTAACAATTTCGATGCCGATGGCATGGCTGATATTTTTCGCCAATATGGGGACCATTTATACGCAAAGGGTGATTTGGATGGAGCAATAAGGCAATATGGCAAAACTGTTGGGAAACTCGAACCATCCTATGTTGTTAGAAAGGTGAAAATAAAATGACTAAAATGAATAAATGCTCAACCTTTTGTATTCATTTTTATAGTATCTTGATGCGTCTCGTGTTTTGAATCTACTGGAGTATCTAGAAGTAATTCACAAGTCGGGTTATGCCACTCCGGATTTAACAACACTTTTGCTCAACTGCTTGACCAAATTGAAGCTTAATGAAAAGATAGAGATTTATGTAAAGGTGTGTTTGCTCAACTTAGCTCGTTTAGTATATTTTGAAATTACTAATTTAAAGAGCTATATTTATACTAATAACTGAATTTGTTTATTAAATGAATTTTAAATAACGTGTTTAGGATCCATCGTGTGATTTTCTTGAGCCGGAAACAGCCATCAAAGTTTTTCGAAAAGGTGGCATGTGGAAACAGGCTTATGAATTAGCCAATAAACAGAAATTGTATGGATGTGCTTTACAAATCCTTTTTGAAGATATGAAAGATCCATGTAAAGAAGATTTGTACAACATTTTAGAGAAGACTATGAAAGATGAAAATGCAAATGTGATTTTGAAAAAGTATGGAACTTCAATTGTTCACCTTGTGGGCCAAACTGATGGAAAATCTTCTGGTGATTTACAATAATTTTTTTGTTTAAATATGCACGATATGTTTAAACGATAAAATCATGTTTAGAAACTAATTTTAAATTAATTGTTATAGATGGGTGGAAGAAAATAGTGAAAATTTTATGCGAATCTCCATTGAAAAGAGACATCGTTGAATTGTTCATTGCTAAGAAAGAAGTTCTCATTCCTCTTCTTGAAAATATTTCAAAGGTTTGAAAATGATTACTAATTTGTACTTACCGAACCTTACAAAATGTTTAATTATTTATTTGTAATTGTAGGAATTTGATAAAGGAGATGGTCCATTAATGAATTTACTTCTTGAGTCTTATCTTTACATTTGGGCGCCGAATAAGGAGACTGACATTGCAACGCGTGAGAAAATTCTCGATCTTTTGTCCAAAGCACCAGAATGTCCAACATGGGATTGGTCAAGAGCGCTTTTTGCCTGCAAAATGGTAAAATTGCAACAACCCAACAAAAATGTTTAAAATGCCCTAAACTATTAATTACATTTTTTCAGTTTGATTTCAATAAAGGTGAAATAATGGCCTTTGAGAAACTTGGACTTTATAACGATTTGTTAGCAATTCGATATCAAACTGCCCTTAAATCAAAAGGACAATGGCCAGAATTCATTGAAACTTGTCGAAAGTATGCAGGGAAGAAACCAAGCTTATGGAAAGACGCCTTTTATATCATTACAGCCCCCAATGAATCTCATGCTATTTGCCCTCAAGATATTGTTGAAGAAATATTACGAAAGCTTCTTGAAGAGAATTTGATGGAACCACTTCCTATACTTGATGTGCTTTGTCAAACCAATCTCAGACTTGGGAGTGTTAGATCATTTCTTACCAAAGTCTTGGACAGAACTCTTATAGAGGAAGATGAAAAGACTGCAAAGAAACTCGAAGAAGAAACACTTGCCATTCGGAGTCAAATTCATAATATTAAAACAAGACCATCGGTCTTCCAAACTTCAAGATGTGGTGCATGTCAACAAAAATTGGATTTTCCTTCAATTCACTTCCTTTGCTCACATTCATTTCATCAACAGTAAGTTAAAAAATATCAAAAATACCGATACTTATTCGAAATATGAAATCATGATTAGTCATATATCTATTAGATGTTTTGAAAATTACGCATCAAATGATCGCGATTGTCCAGTTTGTTGGGTCAAAAACAAAGAAATCATTGGAGCTGAGCACAACAACAAACCAACAAGAGCTGCGCTAGACGCTGATTTTAATTTGAAATTCTCAACTGCAAAGTCCAATACATTTTCAGTTTTGTCTGACTTTTTTGGAAGGGGAATATTCAGAGATGAAGATGAAGCGAGAAGAGAAGCTGTTGGTCCTAAGAAATCTGTAGAAAAAATTAAATTCAAGCATTCTAATTTTGATGATGGTAATTTAATATATTTGAAAATACAATAGTATGCATAATATCATATGTCACTTATTTACTTAATATGGGTATAGACTATTCTATAAACTTAAAACGGGTGTATGTTTTAGATAAACTGACAGAAGGAAGACTGAGATTGAAAGAAGGGATGAGAGGTGGTATCGAAGAGTCAGCTCCAACTGTCGAGTCCATTTTTGATAGAAAACGACGCGAGGAAGAAAAGTCTAGAAACGAAGGTTGGAGACATCAACAACCACAATCCCAAGTTTCCACATCTTTACCATTTCCACGAGTGACTCAAAAGCAGTTTACTTCAATTGAACAAACAATTATACGAACTTCTTCTCCGCCCGCTGATCGTAAAAAATTCGAGCCTCAGTCCATTTCATCAGCTGTATCAAAAAGCAAAGCGGTTGAGAAAAATCCCTTTGATGAGGAGGATGACGCTAATAATCCATTTCTCAAAGATGAACCAAAGCAAATTGCCAAGAATCCATTTGAAGAAGATGATGATTACGATCCTAGTCTTAATCCATTTAGTGATTAATTCAATTTTATTCATTCCTAATTTAATAGTTTTTTAACTCAAATATCAGATGGCCATCTAATCATTAAACTAAATATTCACGATTGCTCTGCTAATATACACTAATTAATAATCAGCAGTATATTGATTATTAATTACTTAAAACTTTATACCATACAATCATGTTTTACTTTTTACATTCAAGAGTGAAAAATTTTAAAATGCAACTATTCATATTAGTTGAAACACATTTTAAATATTATTTAAAATAAATTGTATATGGAAATTTTGTACAGTTAATTATATCGAATATTTTATCTTTTTATTTCCACTCATTCCGTGAATTATTGAACTACCAATAATTTATCAACAGTGTCAATTTTAATATTTAATTAATTTATCAAAGTAGAGTAAATCATCAGAGGTTAAATTATGTTTATTAAAGCAGATCATTTGTAATAGCACAGATAATTATAATATGCATATTTGTTATTTTTAAATCAGCTACATAATATAATAAAATGTGCTCAAAAAGTACAAAAAAGAATCTTACATATTAAGCTCTTTATATACTGTTTTTTTTACTTTAAAGATTACACTTACCCTGCATTTACATTCAACTTACAGACACATACTACACATTACATATTTTTGATGGGTAAATATTTCATAAAAATAACAATTAATAACAGAATATCACTTCAAGATAAAGATTTTGATTCTTGGAGGTCGGGTGTAAAACTAATAATTAAAATTTCCAAAAATGATCATTTAGGAATAACCAGTGGGAATCAAAAAAGCAATTATATTAAGACAACTAATCTTTAGAATGCTGATCGTGAGAATCGGAGATTCCAATGCGCAAGTTGTAATTAATACATTCAACTTCCTTTCTCCTCCTTCAACACGCGTATTGTTTATATAATGTTTTGATATATACAAGAAGAGAAACAAGGGAGGAAAAGCCCGTGGGAATATTAAAGAAACTGAAGCTCAATGTCAGAACCTGCAAAAACGCTCATCTTAATTAATACAAGTGTAAATACCATTCACAGAAATTAGAGAATAAGTAAGTTAACACAATATCAGCAAAATCAGTTAGCCTTAATAAGTAGGCCTAATAGGATGTGAAGTAGTTTATTATGTATATTGTATTATTTTTGTAGGCATGAGGAGGTAAAACGTATTTAAAATAGTGTTTCATACGTGTACCAATAATAAAATAAATTAATTGGGCTTTCTCATGAAGATGACTTCTTATCGGCGCTGTTCTTTTTTCCGTATGCGTCTCGGAAGAAAATGGCAAACAGGATAAAGTACGAAGCATACATGGAGATTGCCAAAATTGAATTCTTATTATCGATTTGACACTCGAACCCGGAACCTACAATAGGCAACATTAACTTCAAATTAAGTTAAAGCTTTACGTAATGTTTATTTGTCTATTTGATGAATCTTTTCACAAGGAAAAGCACGTTTTCACATTCGCCCATTCATCATCCATGTATCTTTATTTATGTTCAATTGAGTTGATTGAGATTAGGAATTTTACCTTTGCTCCAAAGGGAATAAACGTTGACCGTGATTCCAAAAACCATTTGACTAATCTGAAGTATCGTCTAAATACAAATAAACATTGGTTAGTTTGCGAGAAAGTGAGTGAACTTTAATATAATGAAAGATGTAGTGCATATAAGATGAAATTACGATGGTCATGGCGAGATTCTTTGGTATCTTGATCCCCATCGACTGCGGAAGAATTAAAAATTATCAATATGAAGTTATTTTCACTTTCCTTTTTACTCCTATCATGCTTAATATTGTTTACAAGTTCTACATATTTATTATCTTAAAGGTGTATAAACCATTCTCTTTAATTACCATCATAGCGAAGTAGGAATACATCAACCCGTGGATAAAAAAGTTAACAAGAGCGTAAAATTTTATTGGCGGCTCGTAAAACTCGTAGACGTACCAACAAAACATGAACACTGTTGCGTGATGAAACCTAAAATATTAGCAAAAAGCTGTTAACATTCAAAAAGGGATGAAATTCTAACATTGGAACTAATTAAATCCCACAATGTTAAATTCCCTAAAAACTATGAGTAATGGAAAATGTATTCACCAGTGAAGGAAAATGAGAGGTCGTTTCTTGAGTATAATGAATGCTGTGTCTCCAAGTTCAAGAAGCTTCGACATCATAAAAATGAGACCCCAAAAGGCTGTTGGTGAGGTATGCTCTTCTCTAAAGGACAATTAAATAATGTTTAACAAAGTAAATTGTATAAAATTATTGGAGTTACTTACCTAACATAAAAATGCAATCCTTTTTTGATTATAGATAAATAAACTAATTGTTTCACAAATACATTTGATTTGAAACAAGCTTCATTTCTTGGCCATAATTGAGGTGCTATGCTATTGATTAGTATACATTATACATTTTCGCTAAACCAGACAAGAATCATTAATCAAGTTTCAACAACAATTAATTCATTTAATTAATCAAGCATAGATATTGAAACAATAACGTATCTACATGTGTTTAAGTAGAATGTAGATCTAATCTTGATGTATTTTTCTTATCTTAAAATCACTTTTCTCACCGATTCATCACAATATCTTTCAAATTACTCGATATGGTAATGTGTTTTTGGCATTAGAGTTGTGGAAATGAACTATTGTTAAAATAAGAATATTATTAAAATAAATCTAATTGGCAATTTTACAAAAAATGTCAAAATTTTTCCTCTTTATGACGTTATATGAATCATTAAATGATAAGTTAATCTCATTTAAAATGAGCTTAGGTAGAACTTTACTCCTCATTAGTAATATAACCGACAACTAAATAGACATTTTGATTGAAACTCATCTTAAAACTGAAGATAGAAATATGTACAATAGAGCCGGTAATAATAAAGTATCCCACTAACCTTGTGCAGAGATATTTGTTGTATCCGTCTGGACCGAACATTACATGGACAAACTCAGGCAAACTTCTTGAGAATCCAATTATAGAGAAAATAGCCAAAGAAGCGTTCCAAATTGTAAGTGGCCACTTGAGGTCATACGCTGGTCGATTCTTCATCCAGGCTTGGGCCCAGAAAATCAAAACCACGTAAATGGCAGAGGCGTAGACGGACAACATCCAGTTGTCTCCGAACCATTTTCTCCACCACGTGAGGTCAAGGTGTTCAAAATCGTATACCTTTAGATACGAAGGGTTGGTGAGTTTGACCTCGATGAAGTCGCCCATGGCTGGGCTCCCTATATTATCAGAGGTCAAATGGGAGATTGGGAGTGTGGAGCAGCTCCTGTTCATCCCGAATAGGTAAGAACTGGCAGTTCCTCATCACCATCGTCATTTATTAAACCTTCGTCCACCCAACCGCCTTCCCCGCCTCATGTGAAATTCGAGCACGCTGCACGGCTCGCGAGTTCCTTCGAAATCGCTAAACTTCCCAGACTGGCTCATTGTCAGGTTTATTACAACGTTCGGAGCATGTTACTTGTTACAGACTCTGGGTAGATAAGATTCAATCCTCATTTAGACATTTGGAATAATTCCATGTTATATCCAGATATTGGCATAAGCTTTCCTCCTTATACAAGACAAACTTGACCTTTATGAATAGGCGTGGAGGTACTTAATTTATGGATGCGTTGTCAGTCGGAGGATCTGGCGAGGTCGGTTCCCAGGACTTTATTTTCCCAATATATCCTCCTCACAATTGGAAATTATATGGTAATCCAATGGGAGTATTCATACTAATCCATCTCACCTCTAAATTATGGTAATTCCAGATTCCGGAGAAGTGACCCAAAGGATGCCTTAAATTCCCTTTTGTTCTATTTAATGCATCAAGTGCATTACATGGTAGAAATCCTCGGCTTCACATCCACTTCCTCTTTTCAATCGAATACTAAAGACTCGATAATCTTAATTCCTCATTTTCCCCAAACTGACGGAATTACATGCGTTAGTAGGAATGAATGAAAATGCATAAAGTTTTTTAAGGTTCATCATTTCAAGTCCAAGGATTTTTCATTTTCCTTCTATGCAAAAAATTAACCAGAGCATACTATTTAAATGAGTAATGGGCACTTCTACATTTTTTAAATTTATACTAAAAGTACTCTTCAATTATGTATAAAAAACAATCATCACGTAATTATCCAGTAGAACACATAATAAATAAAGGATACATTAAAATTTTTACTGATACTTTATACTGAAATTGGTTATAAAGTTGTAATCTACTTTTGTGCAATGGCATAATATACAGGGTGAGTCTAAAGTCGTTTCCGATTCCGAATCCGAAAAGATTATATTATATTTTATCATTATCATTATATTTTATTATTACTAAACATTATCAAAATTTAGAAAATCATTTGAGGAGGAAAATGGAATGATTATACCTGTAATTTATTTTGTGTTTACACAAAATATAATGATAAAAATATGTCTTTTAGCTTTATAGCGTTACATATAACATTACAATGCATTGTAAAATTGTAAGATTTTTCTTCCATTTTATATTATACATAATAGAGTAAGTTGCCTAGCTCGAGACTTATTTAAACGACTGTCTCGTAGTTAGGGCGTAGAAAAAAGCTTCTCGAGTTAAGAAGCTTACTTACTGTGCAATATGGTTTAACAATAGAACGTTCTTAATCTTCATAATCAAATAATTATATTTTATTTAAGAAATTAATGATATTTATAAAAAAAGGCTTATCTCTAAAGTTCACGTTGAAAGAGAGTTTCCTTTAAAAGTATGAACATACCATACATACATATGATACATAAGTACCTAATACCTAGGTATATGCTATGCACTTAATGTATTTTGAAGTTTGAAAAGAAGTTTTCAAATAGCAAACTGACAATGAATGTATATTAAAAGAATGTCATCATGATTATGAAAATTATTATGTCATCATGCCATGTGAATGTGAGTGTGAGGATGTTCGAAAAGTTATAATATGAATTTATCATTTGTAAATATATTTAAATAAATATTAAAGTAATGTATATGAATTTTTAATGAAAAATTAATTGAACGTTCATATAGATTTTCAAGTTTCATTCAAAACTTTTCACAACAAGGCCGTCTGCCAAAATAAATGAATTATAATCATCTTATTCATATAATAAGTATGTTTAGAATTTTAAGTGTTCTCATAATATGGTGAGATGATTCATATAATTATTTAATAGGAGTAATCATTACAATATTGTATTTTTTCATATTTTAGTTAGGAAACGCAATCAATGTGATTGACAACATTTATTAGATTAATTCATATTACTAGAATTTCTTAAACTAATAATACATAGAAAATGGTTTAATATGGCTGCAAAGCATTCACAACAAACTTTTTAGTACACACCGTTTCCAAACATGATTAGGATTCATTAATTCTTTCTGCTAATTTATAGGAAAAATAATAAATTTAAACTTCTCCTTTGTTATAAAACAATTTTGCAAACAGTCAGAAAGAATATTTTGAATTGGTTATTATACATTTAAGCACAATTTTATAAGTATACTTATTTTTATACACATTTAGCGATCCAGTCGCTCCTATTTATCGACTATAAATCTTCGTTGAGGCAATGAAAAATCGCGATAATAAGAAAACAAAATTTCAATTGTAAGTAATTAAATAACATATTGTAATTCTGGCTTAAACATTAAGATATAATATAATATTTTATATATATACGTACTTACCTAATTATACGACTACTTAATATATGTTATGTATTATATATTACATGTTCTTTAAATATTTATTTTAAATGTACCAATTTTAGCTCTAGCATCGAACATTACAAACTATAAAATATTGTTTGATCTGTTCATCCATTAATCCTTAATATTTATTTTGTCATTTTAATAACAATTTCTCTTTTAATAAACGAACAGTATAATCTTATGTATGTAACATGAACTTAATTTTTCACTGGTGATTTGTGATTTGCCAATTAGTGTAACGGTGTTAAGAATTAAATATATTTCATAACATTTGGGCTGGTGTACATAGATGTAACATATTTATAAAACTTGCATTTATAAAGGAAACAACTTCGTAGTTAATGCGTTAACTTCAGGCTTCAATTCATTTTTCAATATTCATAATTTTTTGCAGAGGCATTCCATACACGTACAAGTATTCGTATATTACTTTTTATATCCTACACTTATACAATGCACAAGTAATAATAAGTATGTATCCATATAATATTTGTCTACACTTTTAGTTAACAATGTATTTGCATATTGCCATTTTATTAATGTATAATGATCATTAATTCGCCGAGTCCAAGAACGTGTCTCTTACTAAACAGTTATTTATTTTTAATACACATTCTTCATTTTGCCAAGGGTCTCGTAATTGAAGTTGAAGGAGAGGAGCACAGGCTCTTTTCTTCTTCAATCTAATCACTTATGCATTTAATAATATTAAATATCGTGTTTAAACACAGACCTTCTAACTACAACTAACAGCTACTACATGTACTAGTATATATAGTATATTATATATTATTCATTATATATTATATAACTAAAAGTATACATTCATTTAATATAATATTTATATCTTAAATTAGTAATTAAAACATTACTTTTAAATAAGTGCTATTTGATTAATATTAATAATGTGGTAGGAGAGTCGATTTTTTCATCTCACGTGCATTTCCTCTCTTCAGTTCGCTCATTCTTCCATTCTTGGTTAGTTTCAATTACTAGTAATGTAGTGTGTATATATTTGTCTCGTTTTCTCAATTGAAATACATTTTTTAATTTCTCTTTGTCCCGCACAAAAATTTTGTGGTGTGTATTTTGTATGTGAGTGTGGGAGAGCGCTCAAATGGAAGGTTTTCAAGCCATCTTCCTTTTCTTCACATATGCCTTGTAGAAGAAGTTGGCGAAGAGGACGAAGTAGGAGGCATACATGGAGAGGGCGAGAGCGATATTGTCATAGCCGCAGTTGCACTCCGTGTTCAGAACCACTGGAAATAAAACGAATCATCAATTTATTGTCAAATTCATTCTCAATATAAGAGAGGATCATCTTGAGTGTGAATCATTGACGCATGAACATTCCGTGTATTATTTATATAATAAAATTATATGTCAATGTGTTGAACAAAGTGGATATACCGGAATATACCCACAATGCCGATTGAGTGGAGTAAGGTATTGGATTAATAAAATAAAAGCCCATTTTCAAATGAACGATCCACTTACATTTAGCCCACAGGGAGTAGATATTGATACTGACCCCGAGGACCATCTGGCTCAACTGGAGAGTCGTGATCATCATTGCAAAACTTCGAGGCACGAAGATTTTCAGAGACTGAAATAAACCAAACATCAATAAATACAAAATTCAACCCAATGCATTATTTATATTCAATTCAATATACAACCATATTTCTAAAAATTTAGCCTTCTTCACGTATAAAATTAGGCAATTACTTTTTAAGGGTTTTCCTAATTGTCTAATCATATTCTGACATAACCTCATCTTTTTGACAATGAAATTGAGTACGCAAAGGTTAATCGTTATTCTACTTTTTATTAAGACATCGTATCGGGATAAAATTTATATAATTATGGTTTCGTGTCCTATTTATTATTATATCATTCTTTAGTATATCAAATATCAACCATTGTGTTGATCTATCAAAGTAAAACATCCGAGCATAATAAAATAATAAGAGCATTGAAAAAATAATGACTAGAATATTGGAATAATAAGAATTGAACATTATTAGAACGGTGGTGGTTAACAAGCATGTTGGAAATGTGCCGGGATATTAAAAAATCATTTTCATTTTGGAATGATGGACATGATTGTTCGTTAAATTTATAGACATTTGACAATTTACAAGTGGCAAAGTTGGAATACCTTGAGAGCGTAGTAGGAATACATTACGGCGTGGACGAACATATTCATAGTCATAAACCACCTGAGCGGGGGGTCGTAGGCTTCGTAAGTGAACCAAGTGTAGATGAGGACGGTGATGTGATGGTACCTATAAGGTCACAGGTGGTTACAGGGGCGGCCTTCAAACCTTAAGGGTGCACTCTCTTACCAATGGAGGAAGATGAGGGGCTGCTTTCTTAACACGATGAAGGCGGTGTCTCCAAGCTCGACGAGCTTGGACAAGGTCATCAACCAGCCCCAGAAAGCTGTAGCCGCATTATGAGAGTCTCTGCAACAGAAGTAAGAGTGAGTTTGAGAGAGGATATCCTTACTTCCATATCTCCCAATTAATTATTTGAAGAGCGCAACCTTAGTAGCTCCGAACAAAACGTGAGATGAGATGCTACGTGACACCTTACAAGACGCTTTGATATTAACTAATAATTCCCTCCAATAATCATTCATTTTCCTTTTACGTAAATGAGAGAGGGAGGATACACTTAATAAATCTGTATGCAAATATGTTTCTCAGATAATCATCACTTCTAGGCCAAAACTCCAACACTACCATATCTCTTCTACACTCTGATCCTTGGTCTTCAAAGTTCAATCAGGGGCTGGTAATGAGGAGTTAACGATGGGGATCTTGAGAACTTTTGAAAAGGGAACGTGGGGGAGGGAAGATAGGTCAAGTTCTCAAAGTGCAAAAACTCGTTGGATCTCCTCACCCCGTCCATAAGGATACAGATCCAATGAAGAGGGAAGAAGGGATACTCCTGACGTTATTTACCCCTACTGCCTTACTCACTTCATTCAAACTTTGTTTACGTTTCCCTGCAACTCTGCATGTAAGGCTGACGGGTTTCTTTTTAAGAGCAACCCTGGCACGGATCAAATTCCAAAGTGTGTCAGCTATATGGAAGTGTATTTTTAACAAGTAAAATATTATAATAAAATATTGGACAAGTTGTTGAAAGGTAAACGGTGAAACATTACAAATTAAATGCTCCTAATTTCCAAAATTGAATGAGTAGATAATACAATAAATCATCGTGTAATTAATCCACAGTGGGAATTCTCTAGCCAAGAACCTTTTATTAATTTAAGAGATAATTTGCAGTGTAAATTAAATAAAGGATCAGGAGGTAAGATGGAAAAGAAGGAAATTTGATGCTACAGAGACTGAGAGATCACTCCGATTAAATGTGAAAGGAAGAGATGTAATAAAGCTATTGAGAGGAAATGATGAGAATGATGAAGTGCATAAAAACAAGATTGAGAAAAAAAGGAAGTATTATTTTATATACATTCTTAGTCTTAGGAGGCGGAAATACAGTACATTAACAACCTTAGAAAAAAGATATGAACACATGGGTTAAGCCACTCCGCCTTACTACTTCTAAATTATTATATTTAAGTATGAGAAGGAGTATTTTATTAATAACATTAACCACATTGTTAAGTATCTCCTGCAGAATGGTTTGCATGGAGGAGGGAAAAAATTCCCATGTCATTAATAAAAGAAGGAAATAATTGGGGTGTCATCAATACCATTTCGTCTCACTTTGTTAATTTTGAATAATTAATGGTCCGTATGTTGACAATGGGATTAATATTCATAATGGTCGCTCACCTTATGCAAATTGAACGGTGCACGCCGCCAGACTCGCCAATTAAATGGAATATCTCCGGAGCAGTCCTGAGGAACCCGAGGATCGAAAAGGCGGCGAGGGAGATGTTCCAGAGAGTCAAAGGGCCTCGGAGAGAGAATGCAGGGCGGTTCCTCATCAGGGCCTGCCCGTAGAAGATGAGGATGACATAGAGGAGGGACGAGTAAACGGAGATGGACCAGTGGTATCCAATCCATCGTCTCCAATAATTGAGGTTGAACTGTTCCCACTCGTGAACGGACAAGTACGACGGACTGAGCTCCGTGTCAACTTCGATGAAGCCGTCTCCCCACTCCCCGAGTCGCGCCGTTTCGTTTCCTATCGTTGGGAACTTCTGGAGGAGGCCAAAGAGATCCAACCCGTCTGACCCGTCCGTCCCATTGTGGAGGTTTTCGGGCTCAAAAATGACCTCGGCCGCGGATTGAATATATGACTCGAAGAGATGAGCATTTTGAGCTTGCGGGTGCGCCTCCTGCGGCACCGTCGACAGAGCACTGCACTCCTTCCACATCACGCCACTCCCGCAATTGCAATAATAAAGTGAATCGGTAGAGAATGACGAGTAGGACCCGCGGAGTCCTACAAGATCATTTGACGAGGGCCGAAATATTTAAATCCACTATAGGTATATCACTCCTGTCCGCCAATGGTTCATCAAAGAGATGGGATACGTGTGAGAGGAACGAGAGGAATAAGTCACTTTGATCCGCGAGGGTTCGGGGGGATTTGACTTCAAGTCACAAACACAGTCTCAAGGGCTCACGGTACTCACGAGAGAGATAAGGTGTGGTGGGTGAGCTGAATGGTAGTTACCTTCGAGGTCTCCTCACTTCGAATGCTCTCTCAGCTGGCCCGCTCGATCGTCATATAGGGAATAATGTGGCGACGAGGAGGAGACTCCCAACTCCCAGCTCTACAAAACCAAAACTTCTCCACACGGCTCTGAGAATTGAGACGAGACGATGCCGCTTGTTCGCTATGGGATCCGCCACCACCCTCTCCGCCACCATTCATTCACTCCCTCGATGATTCCACCTCCACTTACTCACTTTCCACACGGTTCCAAGCCACACACCCAGCAGTTAAGAGACAAAAACACCTTTAGTTGGAACGCTTAGTAATTGGCCAACCATAGGCCTCATTCCTATAATGCTCGGCTGGAATTAAAAAAACTTTAATTTGGTCGATGTTTAACAAAGAGAATTAAAATGAGAATTAAATCCCATCAATGGCCCTTTTAATGGTATTGTGAATTTAAGTCTGGGAGCGTTCTGGAAGTGACATACATTTCATACATGTGAAAACGCCGGGCTGCCAGGTTGGTTCCCTGAATCGGGGAGGAAGGAAGGTTCGCCGGATTGACCTCTCCCGTCTCTTACGTAGATCCTCGGCACCGGCTCACGAGTGGAGCCGGATAAATCTTGATAAAAAAATCAATGGAGTTGGTTGACTCGCCGGCTTCGGCTCCCGCCTTCCTTCTCCTTATATACCCACCCCTGAATTCTAATTCATTCCTGTGCCAAATAACAAGAAAAAAGCCTCGGTCTCATTTTGGACATTCAGAAGGCTTGTTTGAATGACAACATCATTTGGGTGCAATGGTCTGATGTGTGGAGTATTTCTCCCAAATTCCAACTCAATCTTACGATGCAATTCAGGTTCTTGAGCTCAATATATTATGTATTAAATTCCTCGGTGCTTATTGACCAATTTGGGAATCCATTGAAGCCGGCATTTAAGACCTTTAACCGTGTGTGGGTAAGTAGTATTTCCTCGATTTTCTCCTAATTGGATCCCACGAGTGCTCGACATTTCCACGGGCTTTGGAACTCTCGTTCCAATCCATGGAGAGAAAAGGAGAGAAGAAATGAAGAGTTCTCTTGGGCGTTGGCCAATCATTTATTCATGACTGTTTAACTTGTGCGTGGGGGCTCCTCAACGGAAAAGTGAGATATACTGGGACCTGTATAGTAATTCTACATCAACTTACGTGCAATTTACTCCTCATGCCATCAAGACCAAATTATTAATTGGAGGATGTGTAGGGGACGGAAATGACGACAAAACAGGGGAGAGATAGGAAAATACCAAATCCATGTTAAAATGCAAACACTGATAGGGAACATGAATATATACGTGCGACATGGCATGTTTTGTGGATGTATGGTATTGGCATTATATTCTAGCTTTACTGGAACAGTGAATAAATATTATAATGAATTTTCACTTTAAATATTCCACTGACTATTCCATGACGAACCAGAGAGTTGAGTCAACTTAAAATTATTGTCAGATTCATCCATTTTCAAATCAATGAAATATGACTAATAATAAACCCATTAAACTTTAACATTGTTTATCCATATATTCAATTCTTAGTAAACTTTATTTGATTAGATTAAGTCAATAAATTTACCAGTATCTTTCAGTTTCTTGAGACTATTCAACATATTGGTTAATTTGATTAATTTCTTTATTTCTCTTCTTAAATTCTTCATTTTCCTCTCATCACGAGCACAATAAACGGAAAGTGTTCATTATGTACGTGCTCATCAGAGTGTGGAAAATGTAGTAGTGAACATTTTGTGACCTTTCCTGCATGCATTTGCATTTCATGGACAGAACAGATATCCTGCATGAAAAAAATACAGGTGTTCAGGCTATTTGTGCAGAGCGTACAGAGCACAGAGGTTTTATTTAGAGCAACTACTATGAACAATCAAAAAATCTAAACGAGTAATATGCTACTCTTTTTATATCAATAAGTTTTTCTGCAACTATCCAAATATGTCCCATTTATTGTAATTAATAGAATTCGAGCCATGATATGCCAAAGTTAAAGTCGCTCGAAAAGTTGTTTAACTAATCTCAATAAAGTTTAACACATAAATAGAGCATTATAATACATTTATCTACCTATATAAATAATAAAAGAACTGTCATTTATCTGGAACATCAAGTTCTTCCAAAAACTATACCTAACATTAAAGGTTATTTAAAACATGTTAAGGTTATGAATAAAGGTAAATAAATATAGAAAAGTTAAAATGGTATAATATCAACATTATAACATCATATATGTCAACTCGGGTTAGACATTTCTCCAGAGAGTCTTAATAGATTTAACGTTACACTGTGTGTTAGTAATGTCATTAATTATATTAGTTTATGCTTTTACAATTACAAATCCTATTATACAGTAGTATAATAATAAGTGTCATAGGGGATAAAAAGGTGGTGGTTGGCTTTCATTAAATTATACTAGTAGCCAACAAAGGTTCATACATCCAACATGCAAGCTCATGTATTGATAATGAATAATCATACTAACGAAAGGAGTGTAATTCTAAAATAAGTACTTTCATACGTGTTTGGTCTAACACAAAGAACGAGCAGAGTTGATGGATAGAATCAATAAAGTTTTATTGGTCTTGAAGTCCATTTGTTCCAGAAGTTTGTAAAATGACCTTTCGCAGAAGAATGGGATATGAAGGATTGAATAGAAAGGTGGATCGTAAAGGAATCCTTTCTAACTTATCAATCAGCCCATGAAGCCTCTTAAACCAGTTTCCATCTGGGGAAATCCAATAGTGTCAAAATAGGAGATGGGCGTATAAATGCCGAACGTGCCTTTTGCTGTGTTTAATTGCGGATTGGGTGATTGGAAATTTAAAGGTGAAGGATGTTCCAGTCTTCCTATTTGCCTCCAATGGTCAAATTTAGTAGGAGGGAAATGTACATGGAGAGAGATAGCGAGGAAGCGAGGTTTTCTATCTCCATCGTCTCATCTCGTCGCTGAAGGTCAGATGAGGCTGTCTGTGTACATAAGGAGTATTTTCGTAATTGAGTGAGTGTAATATACAGGAGAGAACCTTTCTGCTACGCTGCCCACACGTCCGACGCATCTCCCAAATATAAATGTCTTCTATTTACAAACCTCCAGTAAAAAAATAAAGATGTATAGAATAAGCAGAAGTCACCCGCGTGTATCACACAGGTATTTCTATCTGTAGTTCCCGAAGGCATACTCAAGTGTCATTATTCCAAGTATTCATAATCAATTCCCTAGACGGTAATGGCCATTCACGGCATAGTTTTGCATATTATTAGAAGGAACAAGAGCTTTTCACATCTTGTATAAAATGTGTACTAGTAAAACTTTAGGTTAAATGTTAATTGAGCCAAAGGCCATGACGAGTTTTAATACCTCAACTCAATTTTGTTCTTGTTCAATTCACTAATGGACTTTGGAACCTAATGGAAGGTTAATTATAAAATTTTTTAAAAGCTCCAAGCTCCATTAACTTTAGCATTATGCATGAAATTGAAAACAAATTCCAGGCAGATTGTATGAAAATGAACGTAATGAAATTTTGAATAGGCCTATGCTCCACCCTGGAATTGTGTTTTCAAAGCTTATTACGTACTCTATATTGCATACGTAGATTCAAATTCTGGCATCAAAACAAGTGATACAAAATTCTGTATTGACATTTGAACTTTAGAATAGAAAACACGAGTTTATGACAAACCAATGCCAAGTTTCATTTTCATAGATGAGTTGGCAAATGCACAAACTTGCAATATGAATGCGTCTAGACTTTTTCAAACTATTTTAACACAAGGTGAACTCTATCTGTAAAATGAACACAAGTTCTCATATACAGATCAGAGTACACTTCATATTATTAAAGGGGTGATGATGTAATTCGTCTCTCGCTACATATATTTTATATGGTGAAGAAAGCATTAATAATTACATGCAGAGTATGAGATTATAACTACCATATATGCGTGTTGTATGTACATCTGCATTTTACACATGTGTGGCTCATCATTTCGCAGGATCATGTGGCCATGTTCATGTGCGAAAAAATTCGCATTTCTATATTTGAAATAGGTTGAGTGAGTCAAACTGAGAGTAAGGTGAGATTCCTCGATGGAGGCCACAAGGCTTAAAATGTTTATTATTAACAAAGGTTTTTAGGATTTAGAGCGCTAAATTATTTTTGAAGTTATCAGTTTTCCTAATAACTCATTTAGATATTTTTCTCCGAGATACGTGTATATTTTTATTTGTCATTATCCATGATTAAATGCTTTGGTGAATGTACATAAGTACAAATACAGATATTTCATGAAGATAAATGACATGAGTTGCAGATCTAATATGCACTATACAATTTATTTATACTTATTATTGAGCCAGCTTTAGTTCAAGAGATCCTTTTGGTATTTTGTGTTAAGATGTTTAAGGGAACGACAACGAGAGTGAAGCAGAGAATTAAAGATGAAAAGAGGAATTTGCGTGGAATTTTTCTTTTACGTCCTTTTCTTCTTCTTTAGATGTTCTTTTTGCTCATTTTCATGAGGATCATAGGAACATCATAGGAATTTCATTTTAAAAAGTCTGTTTTTGAAAGATAAGGAGAATGTGAGGAATAAGAACACGAGCGACTCAAGACAACTCTTACAGACCTCCAAATATGCAAAAGAAGAAAGGAGCATAATGATATACTGCACATTAAGGAGGATTATTCCAACATGCTACATAGACCTGAGAAGAGTACTTTAAGAAAATGACTGAAAAGTGAAATTGGGATTTGTGGAAGTTTTTGTGAGAATATGTGGAGAGTGTTGAGATGAGATGTCATAATCCGGAACTCACTTTCCGTCCCAGGCTCATATTTTAAAGTAGGGTTAGGAAAGAAGAACTCTAAAAATATATATTTATATATATGCATCACTCAGGTCAGGTTTATGACTGAATTTTGTGAGAAGGAAAGAACGAGCTGAAGCTGCAGAGCGACAGGAAGAATAAAACCTGCTTATGTTAGGGCTCTGCGGAGATTTGTTTATTTAATAGATTCCTAAATGATCCCACACATTCCCCCTAATCTCATCCTATTCATTCGCGAATCCCTTGATCTTTTCCTATAATGTGGAAAGAGTGTAAACAAAAATTCTTTCTTTTTTCATTAAAAGTGACAGTTGTAATGTGTTGCACTGGTTTTTGTTGAAAAGAAATTGATATTCTTTTATTTTTAACTTGTAAACTTACAATGGGCGAAGAATTATGTGAAAGGTACAAGAATGCATTTCGCATAAAAGTAGAAGGAATAATTTATTGGAGTGAGATTGGAATGGTGATCAAAAGAAGAGTATTTTAATATCATCTGCCTACGCAAGAGTTGACATAAGGGGCGTTTGTGTAATTTATAATATAGAAGTTTATATTACAAGCCTTGTACATAAAAGGTCGTAGGAACGCTGATGTGAATTCGTTATAAGGTTTAATACATTTTCTGTGTGATTTTATTATTTACATTTGGTGTAAAGAAATTTCTGGATGAGGATCCGCAGTAGGAGGTCTGAGAGTGAAATAGAAACGGTGCACGCAATTTACTCAATTTACTAACATTACCTTACAGTTTTTAAGAGATGTTTTTTTTTATTGAAATCGTTATTCGGATTGAAACACTCCGAATATTTTTACTTGCATTTTTTTCAATCAACTGATGTGACTCATTTATGATAATTGATACATAAACTTTTATCATATCAGATAATTGATATACATATTCTGTAATTAATTTTTACATATTGTATCCTAAACATGGGATTATTTTTAAGTAATTGGGCAATTTTTTTTAGTAATTTCAGTAATCAGTGATTATACTACCATATAACTAATCTAACATTTTTAAACACAGCACCAACATTAAGTATATAAAATTAACTCTTTATTTTTTATTTATCACGCATTATGCAAAAATGAGGTCAAAATTAATTTGAGTACAATTTCATATTCAGATTATTTATATGATGTGTATTAGATGAAAGCCTAAACACGTTATTATTAAACTATTTAATTTCAATTCATTAATTATCATTTTGACAAAAACGAAAATCCCGTCGGAGAGTAACATAATAATATTGTAACACGTAATTGTAATGTTTTTAAATGCAGAAGATACATTATGTAGAGAGAGAAATTATATATTGTAAAAAATGAGTAAATTTTTATATTGTAATTGTATTTTACTACTATAAATGATGAGGCATAATCTATTAAACTACTACATACTACTATTATAAACATATACCTACGCAGGTTCATTCATTATGGAAATCACTGAATTCCCACAAAAGTTGTTCCTGCTAGGAAAAAATGTTTTATACCTATCTCAGTTATTGGCCATTACGTCATTAGTTTTAAACCAGATTCAAAGTTCTAAGAAGCCTTAAGTGTTTATTCGTGCATCATCTGATTAAAAAAGAATAAAAAAAGTTATGCAAATTAGACTTAAACTTAATGTTTAGTTAATTTGAAATAAAAAAACTTTTCTAAAAATACATTTAATTAAGGTACCTTCCTGTAAATGGGTACCTATAATATGCATATGTAATTAATTTATCCTATAATACTCATAAATCATAACAAATCAATGCTGTAGTGGTTTCATTTCATTGTGTTTTATCAGGTGGATTAAAGTTTGAAATTAATTAATGATTAAAATTTGAATCATCACAAGGATTTCCTCTTTACAATTTACAATACTTCCGATTGTTAATCTACCTCAAAGGCATATTTAACTTGATGGTTGAAAACATTAATTTGCTAACTTACATTTAGAAAAGTTGAGGAAGAGTATGGCAAGTTTTTATATAAATAGCAAAGAAACCTTTAATTTTCAATTACAGTGCGAATTGTGCGATCACAAATGATATTTTTATCCTTCTCGAACAAAGCAGAACAGTGTCTTCTATATATTTACCATTCTCCCCTAATTACTACATACACATTAATTAGCGGATTCTTAAAAATTCACAGTTAAAGGTAATAAAATAATAACTGTTTGCTGGTGTGATAATAATATCAATTGGACCAATGGGTTCACAAATACGCTTTACAAAAGATAGATATTCTGTGCTTTTTAGTCTTGGCATTGACATTGAAATTTTCTTTGTTTCCTCAATGTGTATTTGTAATTCCTCAAAGAATGCAATATCACATTTCCTAATTTAAAGATCTACTGTCCTTAAATTTTGCATATTTATACGTGGACATTAAGTAAGCTTAAACTTCAAAGAATGAAAAGATCCCAATAACCTGTTTCTCCTTAATCTGACTATTCTTTTACTTTCTATTACGTCAGTAGCGTCAGCATTCCTCTCAATTCAATCCACTTAAGTAACGCGAAATGGATTATTAAACTAAATATTTGTGTTTCTATATAAAACGATAAATGATAAATACACGTGGTGGATCAATATTAAATATTTTATTGTTCCTCAATCGATAATTGAGACAAAATGGGTGAAACCCTCAATCAACATAAATGTGTCAAAATTTCCATTGCGTGTAAATATTTGATTTAAGAATGTATCAAAACAAGTTTATTAAACAATTAAACAAAGGATTGAGAAAATTGCCAAAATATAATTAAGTGTTAATTATAAACTTAAGGATAATTAATGGGAGATGATAGTGATTAAATATCGATCAATCCACGCGCTTCCTCATTTTCTTCCTCGTGCGATGAAGGAAAAACTGAACAAGATCCCCTGGGTCTACCAACATTGATAAATACTTTTTATATCCTTTCACATGTCTCTTTTGATTAGTACAAAGCCTTTTTGTTATTCTCAACCAAATACAATCTTTTGTGACAAATTAAACCTGCTTAAGGCCCTCACTGTATGTGTGTATACGGATACGAGTATTTATAAATGAATAAATATTACTAACAAATTGTTCCTATTTCCAACGAATACTAATTTACAACGGCTTTAAAATCAAGGTGGTTAAAACATAATAAATTCCAGTTTCATTAGTCAGGACAAAAATAGTTAAGGTCAACTTGTCCTTTTGTAAAGTGGATGAACAATCTTGAAGCAAATCGGAAGATTTGTTCAAGATTGTATGGAAATAAAAATAACACAAATCCTCTAAGCAAACCAATACTCCCGGCCATCAAAGAAAGGGAATTTTCCATTAGTGAATCGATTCAGGAGGATCGAAGTCCAATGACTCAATGCCACTTGTCATAGTATGACCATTCCTACTATTCACTATTTCCTTTGTGGCGTTTTTTTATTAAAGAGGAAATGAAACTCATTAACTTACGTTTTATTAAAGGTTTAAAACTGCTTAAGGAAGAGATAATTTGTCTACGGGTAAAAAGAGCATACATATCATATGGCATAACACAAAGATAAAATTATTGGTACACTATGCATACTGTAAGCATGTTACAATGTATGATATAACATATACTTGAGTGGGTATTGTATACTTATACACAAATGAATGTAAATCCTCCTTATATTATTTCAGAAGCGACAAGTCGACAGTTTTTCTAGAATATTTGTCATATTGGACAGATTAGAAATAAATGGAAAAATTGAATCATTGAACACAATTTTATTGGAATGCTGGGCATGTTGAAAAAGTTTCGTGTTCTAGACAATTGCAATAATTTTATGAGCATGCGATTCTTCCGCAGTGCAGTTACGATCCTTGTGACCGACATGCACTCATCCGATTACAGCCATACATTCACTCTCACTCAATCTATATCCTTCATATATCCCTTAAATCCCGCTAATATACCTACTTACTTGATTGTTAAAACCTTTTTAACAATCAGTGATTTAATCTCCAACAACATCCATTATGAGCTGTGCTGGACTTGTGCTGAATAATCAAATATGACTTATACTTATATATAAAAGTTTATACCAAGGAATTTCATTTTCTTTGTCGTTCAATCTAATGAAATCTAACATAGCTGACAGAGGGTCAAAACTCTTTCATTATTACTAATCTTAGTTAATTCTGCAAACAATATCTGTATATTGTTAGAATTAATTATGATTAAATACAAAAAATATTTTTTAATTTTTAAAAGGAATAAAAGCTCATACTAGAAGAGTAGTATTACCAATATTTTATAAAGCTTCCTTTTGAATTAAAGATTCCATTTGTTGGATTCTTCTCACATTACATTCAATCAAATTAAGCATTACATTAATAAGTTGAAACTCTCTCAATGTCAGACCAACAATAAATGTAAGAATATTATTAATAATGTTATAATAGAAATAGAGAATTTTCCTAAAGTCCAATTTACACAAGGAAGCGTTTATTAGTGAAGACAGCCCTATTCTTTATGTATGAAATTTATGTGTATATGAGTGTGTGGGTTCTTATATGGATGAAGTTCATATGGTTAAGATTTTTCCCTTTATCATAAACTTTATACAGGTTACATGCGAGCATGTTATTAAATATTGATTAATTAGCATTGTTGGATTTGAGATTCTAAATAATTAATTCCCACACATCTTAGATGAATGAACTGAAAGGAATCAAAAGTATTATCATAATTTTGCTTGAGAAAATATGTACAAACAATTTCACTCCCACTTTCAGTCAGGAGTCTGAAGTTTGGGAATTTGCAGGATAGAGGAAAATCCTGTTTTCCTCCTACCTTCCTCAATAATTTCCTTTTCACTATAAAGAGTTAAACTACTCCAATGAATTAAATTCAAGTTGGTGATTAGATTGATTAAAAGATTTCATAGAATAACGTCAACAGTCCACAGGGTTATGCTGTTATTCCTCCTTTTTGTTAATGTTTGTAAAAATATGCATAAATGTATTTTGAGGTGAGATTTTCTTGTTAAAGCCCCATCAGCATCATTTAATATTTAGTATTTAATTAGGAACCGAGGAGGTCATTGGAGAATTTAAGAGTGTGTGGCAAAGTTGCTAATTGACCGCCACGCCGGTTTAACCTTTTCACAAAGTTTATTAAGGACACGGCGAAACTTTAGAATATCATTAAAAGAAGATTCTTGTATCGTTCTTGGAATTGATGTTAAGGTTCATCTTAATAATGTTTAAGCTTTACTCAAATTTGCATTTACTTCTTAATTATATTCTTGGGATAAACAATTTCCATTTCATTGGAAAAGATGTTCACACCAGACGACAGACGTTACGTGGAATCATGAATGATGCAAAGAATTAATTGCATCTTATAACTATTACGGCCTGACTTAGTAGATCTTAATTATTATAAATACATAACACATTTTCCCGTTTACCATATAAAGCAAATTTATGCATTTTTTTGTAATTCGACATTCAAACTTCCTTAACATTTATTATAAATCGAATTTAGACTTAACTCATGTAGACATAAGCATAAAATTTAATAAAAAATACTATAAAGCGATATACGATATACAATAATTGAAATACCACAAATATAATAATATATACACTAATTAACAAGGAAAAGTTAAGATTTTCAATTGAGGCTCACCAAATACTTTAAATTGTTTTCTGATATTGTTGAATTGTGCGATGTAGTGTTTAACATTCATTGTTATGCTTATACCATACTTACACCCTTTATGATAACTACTGATACACAAAATAGGAAAATACATAAAATTGTATGTCTGTAAAACTATGATATTATACTCGTATAGCATTTATATAATAAATTTGAAAGGGTAACGATTGGGATTAAACGTTTTAAATAAAGAAATATAAAGGGAATCGAAGTGCTAATTGGTTCTTGCTTAAGACACCTCACCCATGTGCCAATTCTGAAGGATCGGCCTCAAGAACTTTTCAATTAAATCCCGACTTCTTCCTACGAGGCCTTTTCATACAAAGACATGAAATAAATTTCAAATAAGAATTAGAAACTTGACCATCTTCCTAATACATATTACATAAATGTTGAGCAATTTTGGTAATATCCAAGTCGGATGATTTTACAAGGAAAAAATCTATAAAATAATTTCCTTCAAACGTAATATAATTAATTTGCCATTATATTCAATGCAAAATTATATAACCACAATATAATTAAAATGACAACGCCTTTAATTAAAAAAAAGTTTGACCACAAGATTACAATGCCACCCGAGAGCGAGGAGCATTACCTTAAATGACTGTTTTGATATTCAAATATAACCATTGTGGACAATTATCTTACCATGTGTAGGAAATGATTACTACGCTTCTACATCGACAAATTTAAACCATTACATATGTTCATCTAGTATACACACCTACACGCGGCAGTCTCTATTTACTTTATTGTAAGGAATTTGGAAGTTACACGAGTTAACACGATGATAATATGACAAAAAGTTAAGACAATGAAAACTGGCGATTTAATTCTTAAACTTTTGAGCATTAAACTGCACCCATATAATTTGACCATTTAAACAATGGAATAAAATTGTAATTATTTAAGAATCATCTTTGAGATGTCCAAAAAGAAGATTCACAAAAAGCTCCTTTAATAAGGAACAAGGGTACACACAACAGTTAAGTTATTAAGACATGGTTGACGCTCAATCCGATTCCAATGTCATCTCAAGGCCCGAGATCTTCATGAGTGTGAAATGAGTCTTGATTCGAGACAAAAGCTTGACGGTTACATGCATATGTATATTCGAGGGTCTTGAGATTCTTCTCAAGACACTTGAACCCTCAATGTCTCAAAGTGTCTGAGATTGAGCGCATCAAATGACAATTTTTAGTTTTAGTTAAAGGGGATCTTGATATCATCACTTTTAATTCTTTCTCATCACTCGACCATGCACTCGTCATAATTTTCTATTTAAATGAACAAAAACTCTCTTTGAAGAGCGTGATGAGTAGGAGTAATTAAGGATTGATTGTTTGTGGTTCGTCGAGGAAGCTCCAGCCCGTCTCAATGGCCCTCTTACACGATTCATATACTCAAATTTGCTTTTATTACTTCTCTCTCTCCTACTACTTTTATAATGTGTGGTGGTGAACTACAATTTATTCTCGCGTGTGGAGGGAGCATCGGTGGAAGTCTGGTCAATGAGGAAAAGAACGTGAAAAGTATCACCAAATTGCCTTTTCCCCACTCTCAACTACAATAATGGTCGGAGATGAGGAAAGGTTCGATTAGGAATTTTACTCGATAAGAAATCCAGTAAAAGCCTTTTATGTTATTTTGGAATAAAGTATTAAGCTCTTTGGTCTATTATTCCGATTTATTGATCCTCAACCTCGATTTGGGCAGAGCGTAAAACGGAATGAACAAAAAGATATATAGGTAATATGTATATATATATCAGCGGTTATAAATACATAAATCCATACTTGCTATACGCCATAAAGCCATAAAGGCACAATAAACCCTTGACGCTTATGAATATTATAACACAATGAACCGATTTTAATAGATTGAAATGTAACGAAACTATCGGCCATTATAGGCATCAACTTCAGATATCTCAAGTTGATTAAAATCAATTACAATTACTAAAGAGCAAACCATAATAAAGACATTACTCATGTACTCCAAGATTGTAATACTAATTCACCTAATTTATATCAAGCTTCACTAATCCAGACACGTAAAAAATTGTTTTTAATATTAGATAACTCATGAACAAATTCTAAGATTTCTTAAAAAACATTTATGCCAACAAACAAAGTAATGACAAATTAACATCACAATGATTTAAATTAAAAATGAAGAAAATCCCAACAATAAATTACATATAACAAGTAAACAATGAAAATAAATAATCGCCTTATTCTTTCCGCGATAGCATAACCAACTACTGAAAACCACTCTAATAAAAAATCAATGACAGCCAAAACTCATATTGTAATTATAATAAAAAATTAAAAAATAAATATGTTATATGTAGGTAAAAGATGAAGAATTAACAACAAAACATTCGAGCTATTTATCTTTAACGCAACTGCGTATTTTTAAGAATATTAAACATTAAGACAAAAGATAATTTATGTTGGTATTTAATCCAATTAAGCGTATTTTTGTTCAACACGGCATGAAAACATTTAATTTGGGTTCTTCAAAATTCCAGAATTTTTTGTAACTTTTATCCCTTGGTTAGTTTTAAGCGAAGGATTAGTCAATTGTAGCCAAATAGGTAAATGAATAAAACTGGAAAATTGAAGATTTAACCAGAATTATCTCTAAGCTTCTTTCCACATGCATTAAACGAGCAATTTAGTATTTCTGACTCTTGCCAAGATGAACATTTATATTATATGTACTTACCTATACATAAATATAATGGATTTTAATAAAGATGTGCTAAAATGGGAATACCTTCCATTTACGAATGCAAAAAAGACCTGATCTTATCAGTGTAAGCAAAAAAGTCTTTATTTACGCTTCACCCTCGCCTTCTTGACAAGGCTACTCAGACATTTTCTTAAAACCCAAATCCAGATTTTCGCAAAGGGCATAATTGATTTGCACTATTTTACAAGTAAAATTTATCTTATTGTAAGTCAAAAAGTTGTTCTTGTACCTCTCAATCAGAGCAGTATACATGTCATTAAGTAGATTCGTAATTATTGTATGATAGAGATAAATACCTACAATTTATAGATATTGATGATAGCAGATATGCAAAATTATGCGTTCCTTATCTTCTCAATCATCTATACACGCCATCACTTTGCTTTTTTTAATCTAAAAGTAAAAAATTAACCATTTGATTGAATTTTCATTTGCATGCTCATTGAAATGCATAATTTAGCATAAAAATATATAATTTACATTGTAAAATATAATTCATTTTTTATTTAAACAAAAGTTGAGTCGTCGGAATAATATTTTACTTCCCACGTTAAATTGTTTTTATTTTCCTAATCAAAATTTAACAAAAAAATTTATGAAATTAACACACTGGTATTTAAATAAAAATTCCCTATATTTGATAAGTTTAAAAACATTAAAAATATTTGAGCAATTTGGCGATGCCTTTATTAAGAATCAAGAATGATCTTTATTCTAAAAGTATAATTACCATATCATAATTAGGCTCTTTATTCCATTGAGAATTTTATTCAGATATTATGCAATTAGTTCTAGGACTAATTTTGAAAAGTAAAAGGAAGAACCTTAAAAGTTTTAAGAATCGTCAAAATGTTTTTTTCTAAAATTAAACATTCATTAAAAAAGCATTTAGTCAAATCGTGAAGGTTTGCGTCGAGTATCAAGAGGCGTTGAAAAGGAAAGTGAAAGAATCAGGTAGGACTGTATTTATTAGAAAATAAGTGGTACATTGGTTATATAACGAGATATAAAAAGGGTGATATAATAATAAATAATAGTTATATCATTTTCTACGTCTCTCCTCCAATTAGCAAGATCATACACTTGTGTTATTAATTATCACTTAAAATCCCTCGTACCATTTCAAACTCACCTGACCTATTTTCTCCTACTAGAATGAGTCCACATGTCGAGCTGAGCGTTAACATGTCGTTAAACCCAACTTTAAGGAATCTCACGGATGAGACTTGCAAGGTCGCCTTCACGTTTACTCACCCTAAAGCCTTAAATCATAGATTATCGTCTCTCTCAGTCCAACCAATCTCCAATTGTCAAAATGAAACAAGGGTTTTTTGGAAGTGATGAGAGTCGCATGTTAACTTGGGCCTCGACGAATTGACATATAATTTTTGTGAGTGTTGAATGTTGATCCTCAAAAGCCATTTGTTATATCTTAAAAATTCGCGTTAAACTTAAAAAACAAAATTACGCATTCGCTTAATTATTCAAAGAATTGTCTTCGTATATTAACTAGAGTTGCATATTCAAATGAATGTAAGCATTTATAAATGGGGATTTTATACACTTGATTACAATAAATTAAATGATGGGAAGGATGTTCATGCGACATGTAGACTCCTTCGGCACTCAGCATTTCTCAAAAATTGAAAGTAAGAAAAGATATGATTTATGAAGATTGAAAAGAGTTTTAGGGTTAGTCCGTCCTTCATTTTTTAAAAGGAAACGTCTTTTGGTCTCAATTCGCATTTCGTTCCTCTCAGCCCGTCACTTTAGGCTTTAATTGAGAGTGACAGAGGAGTAATTGAGTAAAGGAGTAAAACAGAGGAGAGAAAAGCTCTTAAATCTCCTCTTTAGCCCTATTTTGAACTAACTATTATTCTTATGCAATCATCATGGCTTTTTCTCTCATCGGAAATTCTTTGCACAAAAGAAACCAAGTTTATTTCTTTATCATTACATTTTCTCTTCAAAATGCATAATGAATAATAGGAGAAGAAACGTTTGAATTCGGGACACGAAAGAAACATTCTTTTTAATATATTTTTTATTCCTGTCCAAATATTTTTACTTTGAGCTTTGGACCATTTTAAAGCAATTTACTCAAATACACATTTCTTTAATAAGAACTTACAAGGTTTGTTTGTTTTTGTAATCATACTAATTTAAGTCTGCCATAACCTATCATAACTTTATAAAAATTACAAATAATGGTTAATGTACATTTTTTCCTAAATATACTATTATTAAGCTAAAAATGAGTTTTTAACAAAGTTAAAATAATTTGTTTTCTCAATTCATTTATTCATTTATCTGTGATTCTCTGAATTCAAAATAAATACTTTAATTACAAATAGGTTAATACAAGTTCTTGGATTTTGGAATGATGCAAAGAATGAAAACGCAATAGGAATGATAATTTTTATGAAAATAGTTCTATGAAAAACATGACAGTTTATTAATTTAAAATGCAATTTTTAAAAAAACATAAGTAAGCAGAACAACAGAAATTATTGAAAGGGATTTTTAACTTTTATAATTAATAATAAATACATGGTACATCATGAGCGTTTTATCTTACTGACTGACTTTTCTTTCAAGTGGGTTTTCTTAATATTCTTTGTCATCTTTGTCAATGAGTAATCAGGTGTGTAATTCAATATAAAATTCAATCAAAATAGCAGTCACTTTAACACTTGTTTAAACATATGAATTTATAATTACTTAATTGACAACGATTCCTTAGAAATATAAAGTGAGTAACGAATGTACTGGATTAAATATTTACTATCATTTTAATGAATCACAATTACACCCCATATCATTACATCCATTATATTAAATTATTGTAATCAAAGCATAATGACTAATCTTTAATTTTGAGTGTTTGTAAATAAAGTCGCGATCGAATCGAGGTGCGTCGTTCATTTTCTTCAACTCCCCGCATTCAACAGAATCAATCTAATGATAGGGCAAGTGACTGTTAAGTCTCAAGAAGAATGAGTCGTATGAAAAACATATAAAGAAGATACGACATACAGTACGTATAATACTTTACTTTTGCTATCGTTTAGAAGAGGATCGGAATGGGGAAGAATGACACGACTCTCACCTGATAAGATATAGCACTTCAACTAATAGTAAGGTCATATTACACATTAAAAGTCCAAAAATGGTTCCGAGGTCAAAATGAAAAAAAGGTTGAAAAGATTTCCGGAGATCTTGAAAATTATGCTGGGTCAAGATTCACGCCTTGTACTTCAATATTACAAACAAATATGCAGTGTATGGAAATATAGGTCAAAACTCTATATTTAAACCATAGCATATTTGTGTATTACAAAATGTTCAATGCATAAGAGTCACCTTTGACCTTAAAATAATAAGATTGTTTAGAGACGGAAATTGAATCAACAATTTTGGTGTTTGTTTCTCATGGTCAAATATACCTTTGCGTCGTAGAGGAAGGAAAAGGGGAGATTGGTGTAAGAGAGGAAAAGACGGTTTGCTGGAATACAATGGAATCTATTTATTTATTATATGACAATGTTCCGGTGGCGGAAGAGAAAGTTGTTTACATGTTTACATAAAAGTGGAGGATTTTGCAGGTAGAGTACATAATGCAATATTTATATTTAGCCAAGGCGAGTCTAGGTTGAGAAGCTCTGTTTTTAATTTCCTTTGTTGGGGCCTCAACGACGTAGTTTTGTTCTCCTAAAGACGATCACTTCAAATTTTTAGCGTCTCAAGAGTGAGCCAAGGTAATCCGAGTGTCGTGGGTGAAAAATGAGGAGACGATGAGCATTTACAAAAACTGGCTTACATACATTAATAATAAATTCAGGTATGCTCTTATTTAGCTCTCAGATTAAATAATCAATGAAAGCAGGATGATGATGAAAGCGAATTTATTATTCAAATATGACTTTGATCATCATTCCATCCCTGTTGTCATTTCTGGCGAGTGGTGAGGGTGAAAGAACGTGCCAACTGAAATTCTTCTTTTACGACCACGCGCCATAAACTACAGATTACATTTGTATTTTAGAAATGTATTGAAACAACTTTCAGATTCACACTTTTAATTCCCTCATTAATTATCTTTTGGATTTGTAAGATTGTAAGCCAAGTAATTTTAAGTCTTTACCAATGTACTAGTTATGTTTGGACAATAAAAATCACACAAAAGGAAACATTCTTAAAATATACATTACAAACACGATAGATTGGAATCTCAGTGGAGAAAATGTTTTGAAAATAATGGAAACTACCTATTTGTATCGTACTTTAGTTAGATAATTGCTTCGTGTTATAGAAATTGAGTTAAATAAATTTTTGCATTTTTTTGCATTTCCATAAACACAATAAGACATAATATGGTATGATCTGATATTGAACCTACCTTTGTTGGGGTAAGTTAGTTGCATAAATTAATAAATCTCTGACTCTTTAACATATTGCAATTTTTTATTTAATCTAATATTTATTATCTGTACGTGATTCATTTAAGAGGACTTATTAGTGCTAATATATTAAAAAAATATTTATATAGGGCTAGGACTTAATTACCATTTAATATAACTGGTTATGTATGGTGTGAATAATAAGTCAAACAGACGCTCTCAAGGAAAATCACAATCTTGTATGAATGTATTATTAACTAAATATGCGTATGAAATATTTAGTCATAAAAGTCATTGGGCTCTTTAATAACTATAATAGCTTGTAAAGAGAATTGAATACTCTTGGCCTCGATCTCTCAAAAAACGAGAAAGAAGTTAAAACGATATAAAAAAAGTTAAATATTACATGCAAAACATATAAAATGCAAAAGTGCATAAGCATTTGATTGAAATTGAAATGGAGCTCATTGTCATACTCATCTCGCGATTCAATGGCAAAAATGACGTTGAACGGTGCAGATAATAAAAATTCTTGCTCGTTTGAATCCAATGTTTAAGTTGAAAAGACCAATTAAAATCCAATAAGTAAATGTGTAATTATTTGATAGTGAATGCCTTTCAATTTCTGAATGTTTAATCAATTTTATCACAATCCTTTCTAATATTAATAATTAATAATTATGTATAAGCGTGTAGTTTTTTTTCTTTAATGTGTGTACTTCTACGAAACATGTTATTTCTTAGTAAGTATATTGATCTTATAAATTATTTATGAATTAATATTCCATTTAAACACTTAATTATATAGTGCCAATTCTCATCATCTCTAAGAATTGAAGACTTTTTATATGCCATTAAAGTTTTTCCCTTTTTATGAACTTTTCTTTTTGAGTGAGTTCACTTGAAAATCTTTATATAATTTGCTTGTGAAGATGAGATTTTTTAACAATTTAAGCTTTAAAAGATCTATCCAAATTTCTCAGAGCTATTACTCAACCTGACCCACGGAAAAAGTTATTACTTTTGACAGCTTCCACTGGCACTTCCTCTTTAAAACAAAGGAAGAAAAACAGTGAGGGAATTTTGGTGTGAGTTTTGAAGGATAAAAACACCATTTATGTCCAGGTGAGTCGTCTCTTAAGATAAATCAGAGTCCGAGACGAGACGAGCGATTTAATTTTCAGGGAAGTCCACATCCACCCATCCATGTCTTCCTTAGGAAATTAGGAAGTTGAACAATATTATTAAATAACAAAATGACTAGTTTGAAGAATAAATGAATATATTTAATACTTGGCCCATGGGGATTTTCGGGAAATTTCCATATCCTTAAACTCTTAGGAGCATATCTCTGATTCATAATCCTCCACGTTTGGATTGGAAAATGAATTCATTGATAGGTTACACATAGTCATATTGTAATAAAAAAGATAAAGGAGAATGTATTGTAGAAGCATTGAGCCAATTAATGTATTTAAGTAGATATATTATATGTGCATGTTTGGATGACCAAGGTCTTCTCGGTCAACTTTTGGATCCTCAATCGTTCTTTTTTGCAATAAAATGGAAATAGGAAGAATACTAATTAGCCATACACGCTTTCATGCATACGTAAAGTTCATGAATCTTGTATTTAAATATTTGTATATTGTGGACTATTTCTGATGTTCTATTCCTTGTACCTTATGTGGTGTCTTTCTATGCCATGAACTTCCGTTACTTTTTATATGTGGCTGCCCTCGGGGCAGCCGTGTATGGAATAGCCACGAAGTGGAAGTGTTATTGCATAGTTGCAAATTATGTGTTTCCCTACTTTCCTATGCTCTTCTCATGACTTCAGGTATGAGTTCGGATGCTCTTAGATGGGAATGAATAGGCAGAGGTTTACAACAATAACATGGTCCTTCTACATTTATTCAGTGAAGGTCTGTGTATGTTGGACTGAGTCTCTCCTAAGGTTGGTGTTCCTTGAAGTGTTCCTCCTAGGTCTCTTGAGACTCGAGTGCGGCTTCTGCAAGAATCCAGGATGAAGGAAGACACGGGAGCTGGTGGATGACGATGAGGAGGCAGCGACAAGGTAGATGATTTGGCTCCCCGATGCTAATTGTCGCTCCGAATGCAAACTGCCCGTTTGCATTTCATGTTCCTCCACAGCTCCATGCTAATCCTTATTAGTCATCCACAATATATACTGATAGATACAATTTGTAAAATAGGATAAAATATGTATTCATGTTCACAACTTCAATACACGATTCCTACAAATCAAGTCGAAAAAGGAGAAGTGAAATTAATTTAAAGCCATTCATTTCCTTATTAAATGCACAATGTGAATTTCCTCTTTGAATAAGTCAAAGTCAGGAGATTCCAGAAATATGAAAAAAATAAAAACACTTTTTTGCTCTCATTCGTTCCAGCTATGGAATTTTTAATTCTACATACTTAAGTAGTAAAAATCTTCGTTTTAACTCCCAACAATTATGAACTTAAAAGTGGGGTCTTATCCCGAAAATGAAATGGCATTGAATGTCGTAAAATACTCGAAACTAGCCAAAACTCCTTTTATGCAGAAATGAAATATAAGTATTCCTCAATTAAAGTAAAAGAACCATTTTTGTCTTTCAGCCGGAGAAAAATAGCACTGATAAAAACAAGGCAATAATTTTAGCAACGTGTTTGAGATAATGAAAAACCAACATTTTCTTATGACTTAAATTTTTATATTCAAATTATGCAATGGTTCTATTAAGATAATGATAATTTATGGAAAATATGCCTTTAATAGAAATTACCAACATACTGTATAAACATTAAAGGTCTTTAAGGAGGAACCCTTCCCCATATATGGTATTAGATTTATTTATTTTATCTATTTTATCTATTTTAAATGAATAATTCCAGAGCATGTGCTCACATCTTCTTTATATGCTTATAGTATACTCATATTAGATGAACTTCATTGTCTCAGGTTTGAAAATGAAATAAACTATTTAGATAAGACTGGAAATTACTTTTATTCATATTTACTTATGAGTAAAAATATTAGTAAAAGGAAATTGAGTGATAACATTAAATTCCTCTCGAGTATTAAAAAATAAATGTTTACATTTAAAATAATTTTTCCATGATGTAATTATTATTAAACACTACTACCACTCATCACCACAATAAATACTCGTACATAATATTTTTTCATAAAAATATAACTATGTTATATAATATGTATCTGTATTAAAAATTTTTCATAATGATTATTATATGGTGTTATTATGTGGGAAAGTGGGAATAAGTACCTTTGTGCATTAAGTAGTTATTGATAATCGACTATATAGTCAGTGTGTTAAAATAGCAGAAAATTGTGTTAAGCAAGGAAAAGTACAATGTGACACAGTCAATTAACCATCTTAACAATCTTAACAAACGAAAAGGTGAAATAAAATCGTATAATTACTTTCTGTGATTGCTTGATTGCTTATTTTATCAAAAAAATATTTTATTAAATGGACCTGTTTTTTCTCTCCGTGTACTCTTATACAAAATATTCAATTGTTAATTGCAGATTGTAAAATAGTTGCATTTGGTCTAATCTCTAATCACTTGATGATTTTTCTTTTTTTGGTCTTCTCTTATCGCGTTCTTCTCCGAGATCATTGCGACAATCCATGAATTCTGAATGTAGAAACAGGAAATCCACATAATCGAGAGCCCAACAAAGAAAACCATCCCCAAGTATCCAAAGATTCCTGCGACTCCTTCAGTAGCATCAGTCAGTTGCTCCCACTCCCACTCCATCGCTATTAAATTAAAAGGTAATTTTTAATTAGGACGGACAATATTTTAATAATGGAAAGTTTATGTGACAATGTCAATATTTTGTTAAAACAAAGAGAAACAATTTTACTGTGCTTACCTTAAGGTGATTTGTGTGTAAAGCGAAAGGTGAGAATAGCCGAGATGTTGCCGAGGGTGAGCGCGGCAAGCGAGTGTGTTGAACTGAAGGGTTGGATTCACTACGCCTCCTACGTCTTTGACAGATATACTCAAGAGATACACATTTGGCTCCAAGGGGTTTAAGAGGAATTAACAAAGCTCGAATACCTCGTTGGGCTCTCTACGTCACTTGAAGAAAAAATCCCAAAGAGGTTTTAAAAATCAAGCTTTAACTCCTATAAATGGCTCCTCACGTGTATGAAAACGACTTCATTAAGTAATCAATTTTATTTAATTTTAATAAATTCCAATGAAAAGACAATGACGACGATGGGTGACGTGATATGTAAATAAACGTATGTATTTATATGGTAGATAATAACTTTAGGTAAATCCACGCTATTTTCGTAACAATTTATTTCTAGTTTTCCGCAATGAATTTTGTTTAAAGTAAAGAAATATGCAATTGTCCTTCACAATGAAAACATACATAAGTACTATAGATGATATGGTTAAGCTTGTAGCATGTAGCATACACGTATCCTACATGTTATATAGTATGTAGTTTGTAGTTTCATATTATATGTTTCATATGGTATATGTATGGTATGTAGTTTGTATTGTTCTACATGCACATAAATCGAATTGAAATTGAATTCTTGACCAAAACCAATTAGTCACCCCTAATGACAATTACTGTAGCTCGAGGATTTACAAGAGACCACAAATGAAATGAAATCCGGAATTGCCAATCAGTTAATGTAATTGTGAGTAAAAACATATACAGTAATTACTCGGTAATTGTAATTAATCATACACGGTGTTTTGAATGAGTAGTTCTTTCTTGTAAGGATTTTATTTGTTCCAATCTTCGGCAAGGAGAACTCTTCCTTTCATTCATAGAACGAGTTATTTGGACACGCCTCATTTTAATTTCAAGACGAACTTGAACTACATTTCAAACTATACAAGTTCAATACTGCATTCAATGCATTTTAAATTGCTTTGTATACGTGCAATCTGCATTTTAAATAAATAATGTATTCCCTTTAACAAATTGACTTGTCACTCTGCTTTTCAATAAAATAACTCACACCTAAAAGTGAAAAAATACAAAATACCAGGGGGGGGCGGTTAGGCGGTTAATCTGTCCGACTTGTCCAATTTTTACCTTGCTTTGGCTTTCGCACAGGCTCCCCGCCGCCCCCTTCGTGGGGAAGGCACGCCACGGCGTGCCGCCCATCCCGTCCACCCACGCCACTTTTATTAAACGCCAGAAATCAAAATGGTGACCAATGTAATTAAAAATGTAATTAAAAATAATAACAATTAAAAATGTACCCTAGTACAGAGCATTAAACGTTTACCAACATTATAAATCCCTGACACGTTCTTTTTCTTTGCAAAGATGGTATTTTTGTTAATTTTTATTTAACTACTATATATGATAAATATTATTTAATTATATAGGATTACATATTTTGTCTTTAATAGTGTGTAATTGGTACAAATTTTTAAATGTAAGAGTCAATATACTATACAGGTAAGTACAGGTATGTATGAATTTCGTATAAGTATATTTCAATCTTAGGATTCTAATTAATAAAAATTATCTCAACATAATTAACTACTATACTACTTAAATAAAATAGGTACAAATAATTAATAACTAATATATGAAATTGTTCCAAGAATTTGGGTGTAGTATAAAAGTGATTTTCGCATTGAAAAACTCATAACCACTCTACCTATAAAATATACTCTATGTATTGTACATATTACATTTGTAGAGAGATGTATTGCATATTATTATAAGAACGAGGTATTGTGAGTTAATAACTTCCTGGTCGTTAGTGAAGTGATTTCATTAAGTTACAACTCACAACGTTATAATTATAAGTTAAGTTTATTTATTCTACATCTGTAAAAAGTGGCTTCAATTTTTATTGTCATCGAATGACTTGATTAATTGTAGAATTGTATTGCTTGATAATTATAAAATATTTATTTTTAATAGAAAGTTGAGGTAGTTCTAATTGTAAGTTTTGACTTTTTAATAGTTACATACAATTAATCACATTGACCATGTGTCTATTTGTATTATTATTTTTTATTCATTCTAACTATGCAATAAGTATGGTAGTATCATTTCCGTAATAAATAAAATAATAAATTGGCCAATTCATGTATAATAATCATTTATAGAGTCTTACATGTGATTTGTTCACAGTATGTCATTACTGTATTTTATATTATCATAATACTTATAGTTTATATAAATAACCGTAAGCATTTATACACATACAATATTTCTTTATATAATTTATTCAAATAAAAGGGTGTAGTTGGAATTAGCATTCATTTTGGAGCGTTCATTTGGATCTTTTTGCTAATAACCATGAGTAGGATTTAAGGCTTTGGGAATATTTAAAATAATTATTAAATAGGACAAGGAGATTCCTAAATCCACTTTTACTAAATCATTATTATCTTTTGAATCTTAAATCTGTTTTAGTATTTTAGAGAAATTGTTAGATTTTAATTGCTTGGCTTGTCCAAGTCACTTCATTATCTCATGAATTCCCAATGTTATAATTATAAGCACTAAAAGGCTCCCGGATCACGTTTTATTCTAAACTTGCATGTTGCATATGATATTCACGTCCGCTCATACATATTGATATTATATAATAATACATAGAAGTAAAGTAGCGTATTAAATCGTCAAGTTGAATGCCTCATTCAATTCCATAATAGCGAGCATTTGTGTGGTCTTGAGATAATAAAATATATTTTATATCCATCGTTAAACTTCACTTTAACGAGTATCATAATTTACTATAAAATTTTCGTTTCGCCTAGGATAATTCGAATACATAATTAAAATACAAAGTTGAACCGAAGCCAAAGGACAATTGTAATGTCGTAATGTAATAAAGATGCTTAATATACAGATTTGCATACATTAAGATTTTTATTATTTCAAACCATCCATAAAATTAGCAATAATATCAATTTAATCGAATTGTAAGTTGAGGTTCTCTAGTTGTATTAAAACTGATATTGGTATTAATTTTGCATCTGACTGCTAACTTGAGTCGTGTGTGGTTCTAAAAAGAATGGACTTGATCTTAATAAGTCTGTGAATTAAGCTAATTCGTCGCCTTAGTTGGGATACGCTCGAATTGAAAATGACGAAAGTGAGGGTTCGTCTGCTTGTACGCTCAAAGTAAGCTTAAGGAAGTCATGGTCAAAGGAATGGAAGGAGATAAAGAGATAATTGATGTTGTGACTCACCTGCTTTGACTGACTCCGGCTCACTTTTCTTGTAGTAGCACAGTGTCATCAACAATGTCTTTGCCACCGTGCCAAAATGTATCTCTTGAATTTATGCATTGCTTACTTAAATGATCATCATTACTTTCATTATTTTCATTACTAATTTCATACGCAATAATATGGACAACGGTGCCCTACTGATCATTTCATCCTTTATAGTACATTATTTTTTAATCATAATCAACTTGATTCACGGATCCTATCGAAGGCAAATTTAATAATGTTCTAGAAGGACAAATCGCAAAACGATGGTTGGGATTTTTTTAATTATTAAAAAAATATTTATATGAAAGTTTATCTTGTGTACTAATTTTTCTTAAGGTCAAATAGGCGAAAAAATATAAAAGTCAACACGCAATTGGTTCCGAGACTTAAAACTTAAGGCACAATTGAATTTGATTAAAATGAATTAATACAAGGTTTGTTTACCTTTTACTCGGAAGTGGAATTATTCTTGGGTTAAGCGTATGCTATAATAAATCATATGCTATAACACTATTATAAGTCATAACAGGTATAAGATATTGGATATTAAAGCTTCATCGTAATTTATACTTTTTATAATTTCCTGATTCGCTCTCAAGACTCTCATTTTACACTCTCATTTAATTCACTCACCCAAATCGGCTTTCTGATGGGCGTCACTTTTGGCACTCCTATGGATAAACTTGAATATTTTTTAACGGTTCGGACTCAGAATTTTTTACCGGCTGCTCAAAGACCTTAAAGATCCTTTTTAATCTCTTCTTTATTCTAAATAATGTTTTCTTTGAACTCAAGAGCTCAAAAACTCCATTTCTTTCTACTTCCATTTTCAGGTAAGCTAAGTTGATCGATGGCCATTTATGGTCTTTGGGAGATGACCCATTGGTTCATCTCTAATTCCTTTTTACATTAAGTCGATTGAGCCAATTGATATTCTGGGGAAAACCAAGTGCCATTTTATAACTTGTCTTTTCTCCATATTGAATCAATTTGTCCTGAGGTTAAATGACATCATAAAATCAACCTGTTCTAAAGGAGCCTCATCTGGAGAGTCAAACCGCATCCTCATTTTAAAGATAATCTTTCCTTATAGGTATACCTTAAATACTATTATCTATAAGATTAAGTATCCAAAAGCATCATTTGCAATTTTTATTAATCGATACGGCTTTTATTACAAAAAAAACTATTGCAAGATTGTCAATTCACATTTAGTTTGAGAATGTCCAAGTCCAATGTCAAGAGTTCCTCACCGCTCCGTCCATTAGTCTTACTCAATCTCAGTCAATTTAAGTCCAGAGTTCCATTTTAACGTTTACTTAATTTTAATTGTGAGTGATCTTAGCGGCATTTATGACAATTTCAACGAAATTCTCATTTTTCATTATACACATTTAGAGAAAGTTGATCTTTTAGATTAATATTAATACTTTAATACGCATTTTAAAGAAGGTTCTTGCTATTGTTAAATTTGTTAAAGAAGCTATATAGGTAATTATAATGTCGATCATCTACCAAATGAGCATTTAAAGGATATACCTATGTACTATGTTTACATATATTAGTTGAGTCGATGTTTATGCACTTTTATGTTTTTATCCTTGATGCTCATAAGATTTATTTCTGTTTGGATTTAATGAATAATCCAAAATAATATTTAAAAATAATTAACTCTATGAGTGAGAATAAATTATAAATAACAAAATTATTGCAATTATGTCAAAGCCTTCAATTTATTCAATGAAACAAGAAGGTTTAAAGTTTTAGACATGCTACATGTTTATACCCGAGTATTATTGAAATGCATATTCAATGGCCTTCTTTAAATTTTAATTCTTTGCTTTCTGTGATTAATGTCTTTATTGATTAACAATAATTTAAGTAAAAATATCAAAATGGACTTTTCTGCCTAAAAACTTTATTGTAAAAGTTTACAAAATTATTCATTTTCAATTCTCTTTTAGGTCAGGGTAATTGTACATTAATTAAGCCTAGCTTTACAACAAAAAAGATTATAATATTTAAAGCATTTATCATCATATAATTCTACTAAATACATAAACACCTAGACACTATTCCACTATAACTTTCATATACGAGTATGATACAATTAAAAATGCAGAATTGTATCGTTCAGCTACGCTAAATAATATGAATATGTAAATAATTATAAATAAAATGAGTATACTATATATTATAGTAAGTTAATATTTAATAAGGCTTCTAAACTTAAGATGTCTAATGTCTAACATCAGTAATATGGAGCATTCAAAGGCATACCTTCGTATACTATAATAAGCAATATAAATGAATTGGTTCTGATTGAGGTATATCACGTTCATTATCTATCTTGAACTTCATACAAGAGATGGCA
Source organism: Neelides folsomi (assembly GCA_034687125.1). Classification (NCBI taxonomy): domain Eukaryota; kingdom Metazoa; phylum Arthropoda; class Collembola; order Neelipleona; family Neelidae; genus Neelides; species Neelides folsomi. Next base: position 88,090 of record JAQGBZ010000010.1, on the reverse strand, counting down.
AATAAATAAATGAAATCTTACACCAAATCTTCTCATTGTTGTTGTGTGTTCAAAGTTCCTGAAGCGTTCACATATGTACTTTACCCTACAATAGTATGCATTATGTTCTAATCTACAGAAGTAAACGGAATCATCAACATAACGAAAAATGAAGTCTCAGGTGAGTGTCTGGTTCCTCCAAGCTTAGAAGTAAATGGAAAGATCCATTAAGCTCATCTAACCATGGATGATAAAAAGGTTAAAAGAAGAAAAAGAGGAGCAGAGATAAAATGTGTAGCAGGAGGGATAAAGATTCATATATCTGTATATGAAAAAAAAGATGCGAGCGTGGCGAGGATAATTGGCTACTGTACTGTTACACGTTTCTCAGATTCATAATAATTTTAATTCTCACAGACTCATGAATCTACGGAGGGAATCTTCACAGTTTCCATTCTCATAACATTTTGAATCCAGTCTTCTTTTGAACTCTGGGTCTACAGGGAAGGAAATTTTGGAATGTCACCCGAAGTTGCCGAACGACCTGAAGGATGTTGGGATCGGTTTACTCGTCGATTGATCTTTCTGGCTCTGACTATTGTTTATTTTGTGCTTGTGCCTCCAATGATTTTGTCATTTGTTCCTATTTACATTTACCGATTATTTGCCTCACAAGCGAGGAAAGTTTTCCGGAAAGATTTACATAAACTTGTTAATACTCGAAGCTCAGTTTTATCCTGCGATCCTCATGATTCGGCCCCTTGTTGGAATCTCGTGATTTGGTTGACTCAAGAAGGAATTCTTGACTTAAACAAATACAAGATTGATTTCCTAAATGATTATGTTAAAAAACGGAAACCCGGATCTCAGGAATATGCATATCCCGAATATCAACAATATTATGAAATGTGGCTCGGATTTCAGTTTTGGAAATGGGATGAAGAGTTTGACATTTCGAATCACATAAGACCTTATGATGGGATTTATAAAGACAGGAACATTGTGGATGATCAAACTTTGATTCAAATTTTGAAGGAGCTCACATGGAAGCCCTGGCATTCCAAACGTAGCCCTTGGGAGTTTTTGCAGATTTCAAATTACACCATGAAAAACGATCCAACTCCGACAGTGGAGAAATCACTATTGATTTTCAGAATACATCACGGGTAACTTATTTTCTTTGATTTTAAAGAAACCTCAATTTATAATTGTCCTGTCAAAATATTTAATTTATCGTAAATTGGAACAAGGTTGGAAAATAATGAACTGGGGGATTTTAACGTAATTTCAAAGGTTTGGGGACGGGTATTACATTTTGAAACTCTTGATGCAAGACATTTGTGGGATCAAGTTAGACCGAGCTGCTCAACCTGATTATGTTCGCCGAAACATCATTGAAAAAACTTTTCACTTCCTTTTATTCTGGGCCCGAGCACCTTACCAGTTCATGGAGATGATTGTGGCTGCTAATGACGTGAACCCGTGGCACATTCCAGAAGAAAAGCTCGTCCGTCCAATGAACGCCGCTTTAACAGATCCAATTCCTCTCACTACCATCAAAGAGATCAAGAACATGCATGGAGTAAATCTAAACCTCTCATTACTTACAAAATCCTCACATCCTGTCAAATCAGATTTGAGTCTGGATTACTGCGATTACATTTTTAAGCTTTCCAACAATCCAACAATTTTTACTTTATAATTATTATATCTATTTAGATAATGCTCTCTGACAATGATAACACTTGATATACCTTTATGTTATTAAACGTACAATGCTAATCCAATTTTATTATTTAAAGGTGAGCTTTACGGCTGTCATTTATGCAGCCATTAGCGGCGGAATACGAAATTCCATGATTGCCAAAGGAGTTAAAGTCCCAAGAGAAATTCATACGGCCGTGGCCGTCCCAATGCCCAATCATCCGCCCAAACTCAGAAATCATTTGTGAGTATTATCGTCCCATTACCTCAATTTTAATCCAAATATTTATCTTAATTGAATTCCTATTCAATTATTAACCAATTGAACATTTGTTTTCTAGCATATTTTCATTCATAAGTTTACCAATTGGAGAGGCTGATTCACTCAAAAGGCTCAAAGTTACAGAAAAGAACCTAAAAAACTTAAAGCGTTCAACAGCCCCAAGATTGAATTTTGTCAAAGTGCCTCTTGCAGGGGCTTTGCCTAAATGCATGATGAAACCCTTTACATTTAATTATCTCACAACGTGTTTAATGTCGAACTTTCCAGGAACTCCTGAAATTCCAAATTTTAAAGGAGTTAACGTTTTAGATATGATGTTTACGGCTGGATTAGGCCAAGGGAATACTAGTACGTAATAAATAAATACACAATGATTGAAATAATATGATTTAACCCTCGTGCATTTTTTGTTAATTGTTAAATGGTTTGATGTTTATTTTCATTTCAATATTTCAGGCTTGGGATTTTGCATGACGAGTTGCGTGAATCATTTTCGTATGATTTCAACCGCCGACCCAAATGTTTTATCAACCGATAGAGAAGTTGAAGAACTCAATGAGAGAATTGTTCAAGAACTGGAAATCTTGAGGACGTTGGGATCAGTTTAATATTTTAAACAACGCCAATTGTTATTAAGTTATTAGAAACTAATGTTAATTAATAAATACAATGAAAATTAATCCATTTTTAATCAAGTGTACCTAATCGATTATATACACAGTCAACGATTTGATCATGAATGAAAATACGACAATGGATGTTGGTTGTAATTTATTGTTTGTTTGTCTTTGTAAATAAAAGTCTAAACCTCTCAACTGACGGTGTAATTTTCATACAACATTTGAATCTTGATGTTATTTTCAAGTTCATGCTAATTGTAAAGTGTACTTACAATTCCATAACTTAAATTCTTAATGTAATTAATGGCACGATATAAGCTATGATATGACATAAGAGTAATATTTAAACTTGGATTTTGATTTAACTTTTGCTCCGTTTATAAAATTCCTAATTACTTTTATTTTCATAAGTAATTATCTAACACAGTTCTCTCATTTCATACATAAATCTTAGCGTTATGTGATAATCTTTTATTACAACTTTAAAAGACGAGAAATTTAGCGATTTCACTTAAATTATCAACACCTTCAAGGATTTTCACTTCCTGGGATCTCGCATACATAACACTTCATTTGTACCATAATATGAATCTCTTGCTATAAAATCTTTAAAATGCAAGAAGAGATCAATGTTTATAAGAGTGGAAAAACGACGATAAATGTAATGTAAGCTTTCATTTATGAATACTAAAAGATCATCGGGATAATCTATATTGAGTCAAAAGCGATCTTTAAAGATTCAAATGCGAAATTCAAAGGGTGTGGGTTATATAAAACAGAATTCATATTAAAAATTAGACCATTCTTTATTCATACCTTCATGATTTCACATAAAAATGTCTCTATTTAAAATATTCGATAAAATGTTAATAATATTTTTAACACTTTTATTTTTAATCCTTTCCCCAATAACTATTGTGTTATTTATTCCTATTTACATTTACAGATTTATTGTAATCCTCATAGCAAAACTATTCCGATCAGATCTTGGACACATTGTCAATACCAGAAGTTCCGTCATAGTGTCTCCAGACAAACCCTATGAATCTCCAAAGTGGAACATCGTTGTTTGGCTTGTCATCGAAGAAACCTTAAACTTTGAATTGTTCAAGGACGAATTCTATAAAAAGCAAATTCTGAAAGAAGGCGAAAACCATCAACTCATTGATCCCGAATACCAACAATACTTTTACAACTATTTAGGATTTGTTTTCTGGAAATGGGAAGATCAATTTGCGCTTGAAGATCACATGAAAACTTACCGGAGAAAGGGAATTTGTTCTGAAGGTGAATTGGTCAATGCAGAAGAATTGAAGGGCCTGGTGAAGGATTTAACTTGGAGGCCGTTTAAACAAGGGAAGAGCCCTTGGGAGTTTATTTTTATTCGGAAGTACACGGACGGACCTTCGGAGGTGAAACGCGAGAAAAAACAATGCGTTCTTATTTTTAGAGCCCATCACGGCTTTTGTGACGGATTCTCCATTATGAGACTTCTCCTCAGTCATGTGAACAATTTTCCATCAGATGACATCAAAAGGTCAAAAATTGTAGAGAGATCATTGGTCAAGCAAATAATTGAAGGAGTTTTATTTGGGATCAAAGGGCCGTATCAATTTATGGAAATGCTTTACTATGGAACGGATCGGAATGAATGGAAAATCAAAGAGGAATTATTGGACAAATCCACCCATTTGGACATTTCCGAATTCATTGATCTTAAATGTGTGAAAGAGATTAAGAAGACGAATCGAGTTACATTTACTGCAGTCCTTGTTGCGGCGATAGCAGGAGGAATTCGGAATCATTTTCTAGAAATGGGGAAAACCGTGCCTGAGAAGATGAATCTGGCAATTCCCCTTCCAATTCCTAATCATCCTAACAAGCTTACTAATCATTTGTAAGTTACCTCATCTTTTATTTTTACTCAATAGTTAAAAGTATAACATTACCATTCAACCACACTGAAGTGTTAATTGACCTTTTAATTAATTATAGTTTCAACATTTTGAATCCTTATTAATTAAAATTTACATTTATAGCATTTTCTCTTTCTTGGAAATACCAATAAATTTAAACGATCCCAAAGCTCGTCTTTTGAAATCCGAGAAGAATTGGAAGAAATTGAGACATTCATCTGTAGCTTGTTTTATTTTTTCACTTGTCCCATTAATCGGTGCTCTTCATCCAAAAGTAACAAATGACTTCTGTATTGTGAAATATTCTAAATACCCAAATGATTTTGACATCAAGTTTGATTTTAAATTGACTTTTGGTTGAAATAGATTATGCAATGGTTTGTGAAAAATACATATTCAACGGGCCTTATGTCGAATTTTCCTGGGCCAACAGAAAAGTGTGAATTTGAGGCAAGTGGAAATCTTTATAAGCTTGTCGACATGAACTTTACTGCTGGACTCGGATGCGGAAACGTTGGTATGAAATTCTGATATTCACATTATCTGAATGATTTGATTACCATTATATTTTATAAAGAATGGTAGATTATAAGTAGATTTCAATTTCTTTAATCATTAGTATCAGTATCTTATGAAAACGTATGGTATGATCTAATCTATATCTTTTTAGGACTTGGGTTTTTCATCGTAAGTGTTGGAGGTGGCTTTCGAATTGTCACTTTGGCTGATAAGAACGTTCTTCCTTCTGACAATGCGATCAAAGACTTAAATACCAAAATACAACATGAATTTGAAATCCTTAAAACGAAAGTTGTTTAATAAATTAATTAACGATAAAGCCAAATAACCAATTTCTTCATATTTTTAGATAATTAAATCAAAAAACTTATTGCAAGCTATAAATTGCGATGAGTCTTAAAAACTCGAATTCATTTTAACTGGTTTAATAATTAAAATCCAATTTACTTTTCCAAAATGAGGGAGATTGGGAATTAAAGATCATTTTTAAATTAATAGATATCATAGAATTTGATTAAAATTAACTTTGCATTAAGAATTTTTATTTGTAAGTGAGATTCATCAGGTTGATTTTAAAATAGGAACTAAAGCATATAAGCTTAATGGAGATATAATATTATTTTAAACTTCATTAACTTTTAATTGTATAAGGAGATTTGAATTTTAACATTAATTATATGTAAATAAATATCAAAGAAATTAAATAAGAATCACTTACTTATACAAAATGAGCTTATTTTATAATAATTTATTTTTTCAAACTTTTAATAAGTTGAATTTTACTTTCATAAGAAGCCTACTTAATTTATTTGTATACACTTTAAAATTTAAATACAAATATTATTAAATATTTATCATAACATAACATGCCTTTTATTAGAAAATAAATAGTAAATGTTAGAACATATTTACAATTGTATAAATTAAAAAACAATTATTTTAAGCATCATTAACTTTATGTTATTGAATGCGATCATTAATGTATTTATTATAAATAATAACAATAACATGTATACATAAATGAAAGCAAAAATTTTAATCTTTTCTTCTTTGTACTATATTTTAATGCAAAAAAAGAACGAGGTTCGCTATATGTTCTTTGTATGTAATATCGCGTGGAACATTGAGCATTGTATTGTATTTCTAAAGGGAGGAGATGATTCCCTCTACAAAAAGTGAGTTCAAGATAAGAGTGGAAAGGGTTGTGAAGCGGGAAGAAGGGACTTTATTACCTAATATAATCAGACGAATCACGATTCACCTTTCGCCTTCATCTTCAATTCACATCTCTACTTGGGATCTATTCCCGTCGCAATATTACAAAGCACTCTAATCAAATTCGCACATATCAGCACGCAATATGGGATTCAATAAGGAATCAATTGGATAAACAAAGTTAACATCTCTGTCATAAGACCATATTTGACTTGATTGTATTGACATTAAGAATTATTCTCCTCCGCCTACGCAAATGAAGATGCTTGGAATTCGAAAATAGCCAAAGTTATAAATAATAATGGATTTTGGGATTGATGAGATCGTAAAATATGATTTTAGCTTTAAGTACAAGTTCAAGACTAAAGTTATTGCCGTAATCAACATTGTGAGTTTTTATTCCCACTTCATTCATTAATCCTATATTAACCTCATTTAAATCACGTAATTTTTAATTTAGGTCATCGGTCTATTAACATTTGTAGCTGATACTGCTCTATTAGTCAAATTTCGTGATGGTCGAACAAGTAAGATGAAATAAAACTATGTTATGTCAACAAATAATAATTATATTACTTCATTAATTTACATCAATAAATTATAAAACATGTATAGGTGTAAATAACCAACATTTGCACATTATTTTTATAGCTGATGAAATTGGAGCAATTCTTTATACTTTTTTCGCAAGTTTTCTAAACATATTGGCCGGTTCGGCATTACTTCATGGAGCAAACAGGGTAAAATCAATTAAACAAATTCAATGATATTTTCTCATTAATTGGTGCGCAGTTGTAAACTAATATTGTATTTAAGTTAAAATTATATATTTTCTTTTTTCTAACATAAGTACATTAGTAATAAAAATATTTTATATTACAGATTCGCATAGCTGAGATTGGATGGTCAATCAAATGCACCCGATGGGGTGTCAGAATTACGATGGTTCTTCTTTTCATTTTGACCCTCGGCCTCATCACTTTTGCCCTTAACGAACAGAATCTCGTCCAACTCTTTCTCTTGGGTCTCGTTTCGGGAGAAATCGCACTCAACCTTATTGCTCTCTTCTTTGGATATAAGTACATTGAAGAGTTAAAGAGATGCAGATCTTATTGCACCCCCAAATCATCATTTCCAATGACAATGCCCTTTGAGCATTATTCTCCTCACAGAATTCCAAACTTTCAATGGAAAGAGTGAACTTGATATACTATGTTTAAATGTATTAAATTATAAAATTGCAACTATCTCCCTACGATTATATATGCGAATTTTTTATTACATGTATTATGCGTATATGTTACATATTTTCGCTCGCTTTCTAAGTCTATATAAAATAATCATAAATATTTATATCGAATCAATATGATATTATTACTATTATTGTTGAATGACATTAGAGCATTGTTAGTAAAAAAAATTAAAGTTGTGAAATCTTACCTTTATATTTTCTTGTAAAATATTGTACAGGTTGATACAACTTATAAAAATCGTAAAATCTTTAATTATTTTCGGGATCCTATAAAATAATATTCAATAAAAATCGTTTAAATTAATTGAAATATGGAATTGCAAATATTATCATTATTATTACATTATCATTAAAAACATAGCTGTATTGAAAAATGTGACAAGACTTATTATGTTATTACACTAAGAAATTTAAGGAGTCTATAATACTTATTATCGTTTTGATATTAAAGTTATTCATTCCATTCCGGTAATAATTACCTACAATCATAAACCAATTAATAGCTCCTATTAATAATATTTTACGTTTCTTATTGTTCCATTTATTTTCAACTGATGGGGTATGTTACAACTATGTAGTAATAATATGACTATAAAATGCGAATATTTGGTTTCATTCTTGAGGTCTTCGTTTTCATTGTGCATTTGGAATTTTTCAAGAGACAGACACAACCTTGTTAGAAATTATTAAATTCGTAATTTAACTTTCTTGATTGCATTTTAAGATGAGTGGTGAGGATAATGGAAACAACGGGGAAATTGCTGGTGGAGACTCCCAGGCCAATATTGCCCAAAAGACATGGGAAATGGCAAATAATATCGAAGCGATTTCCGCTCTTGACGAAATTTATCGCTACGACAGAAAGCAACAACAGGACATTCTTACAACAAAGCCTTGGGAGAGAGAGTAATTACAATTTTATTAATATTAATCATATATCTAACTATTGTTATATTTAACATTGGATGGTCATTAATTAAAATACGATTTTCCTTAGCCCTCATTTCTTCAAAGATATTAAAATCTCAGCTTTGGCCCTTCTCAAGATGGTCATGCACGCTCGGTCAGGTGGAACTTTAGAAGTTATGGGACTTCTACTAGGAAAAGTATGATCTTCAACATAACATATTATAAATTATAAGTATTAAATATCAATTTGCATTTGCATACTATTAAATATTTTACTTGTTCAGGTCGACGGTAACACGATGATAGTCATGGACTCATTTGCCCTTCCAGTTGAAGGCACTGAAACTCGAGTTAATGCTCAAGCTCAGGCTTATGAATATATGACAGCGTATATTGAAGCAGCAAAGCTCGTAAGTTTATTATAAAATAAGAAATTAATTCAATTTATTATTCTTATTATTTTATAATTAAAAACAAATCAAGCCAATGTCGTAATTTTTTCGAATGTGATTTTTATTTTAAGGTTGGAAGACTTGAAAACGCTATCGGTTGGTATCACAGCCATCCGGGTTATGGCTGCTGGTTGTCTGGCATTGATGTCTCAACTCAAATGTTGAATCAAAATTATCAAGAGCCATTTGTGGCAATTGTTGTCGATCCGACTCGAACAATTTCTGCTGGCAAAGTGTGTCTTGGAGCATTCCGAACCTATCCTAAAGGATACAAACCGCCCAATGAAGAACCATCAGAGTACCAGACAATTCCTCTTAATAAAATTGAAGACTTCGGAGTTCATTGCAAAAGTTATTATTCCCTTGATGTAACGTATTTCAAGTCAGCACTCGATCGTCGGCTTCTCGATTCTCTCTGGAACAAGTATTGGGTTAATACCCTTTCCTCAACAAGTCTTCTCACGGTATAATTTTCTTGTTTTATAATCTGATTCTGATGTTACATTGCGTATTTGAATAAGTCACAATACAAGTTTTGCATTGCAATTAATTTCTAATTATTATAAAATGTTTATCAGAATGCCGAGTACACAACTGGACAAATCAACGATTTATCCGAGAAGCTTGAGCAGTCGGAGACTTCATTAGGTCGATCTGGAATGATGTTGGGAAGTCTTGATCCCCACGAGAAGAAGGGAGAAGATAAGCTGTCAAAGGCTACGAAAGATTCCTGTAAAACTACCATTGAAGTCATTCATGGATTAATGACACAAGCGATCAAGAACCGCCTCTTCAACCAGGTTTCTTGTCACAATCCGCAAGCCGACATGGATCAACAATGATTAACATTTAAGCAAACCTTTGTGTAAATAAATATAAATAATTAAATGTTATATTTAATACTTACTGTTTAAAACACTTTAAGGAAATTAAGTAAATAATAGTATTTATACACTCAATTTCAAAATATGTTTTCGATATCTTTTAGGTTTTCGTATCGACTCATCATTGATTATTGATTCTGTGTTATAATAAAAATTAAGGAACGTCTAATAAAATATAAGTCTCATGTAAAATCACTAAAATTCTTAATTTGATGATGTACGAATAAAAATAATATAATAATTTTCAGACTCGAGATTCCTATTATTCTCTCATGGCTTTAGCATTCTCTTTATATGCATTGATACATTTAAATAGATTGTACGATTGTATAGTAGATACTATTGGGCCATTAATCATTCTAGATAATATAGTAAACAGAATTTTAGGATGTAAATATTCAATTATTGTTAAATCATAAAAAGAAATGGAGTTCTTCAAGCAAATCAATCAGATGCGAAATGAAGCCTGATTGTGCTGTGCTGTGAAGTGAATGGAGTGAGAATATGAGACTTGTTTTTCTATAAAGTTCATGCACTATAGAATTCGCGAACCGGTCCCGGCAACGTGAAGAAATCATTTCATTTCAAGAAAAGATGAAATTTTCATCATTAACTTTAAATATCCGAATTCGGATTGTTTGAAGCCGGTTTGTTAAAAAACTCAAACAATCTTTCAATTTAAAATTATCTAAAGAGTTAGACTGCTATTTTAACTTGGGCGCCAAATGGAAAACTAATTCTAATTAAATTACATTAGAAATGTTGGATCGTGTTGTAAAAAAGAAATTATTTATAAAGAGTATCGCCGATTTTGTAAAATGCAGATATATTGCTTCATGGATACCTTTTTCATTGGTACAATTGTTATTTAAAACAATACAAATACAAATTCTATATTAATATAACAATCAACACTACATTGTTAATATTAAATGTTTAACAAAAATCAATTCTTTAAGGATGACGAATTAAATGTTGAAGTAAAGAAGTCAATCGAGAAAAAATGGAGCCGTGTGTACGGTCCTGTCGAAAAAGAATTAAGAAACGCTTCACAGTTAAAACATGGAGGAAAAAACACTTATGTTCTCTCAATGTTTCCTTATCCATCGGGGAGTTTACATCTTGGACACGTTCGCGTGTACACACTCTCCGATGTCCTTTCAAGATTTTACCGACTGAGGGGGAATAATGTAAAATAATTTTGAATCTATTTAAATAAGTCAAATTCTAAGTGATTTCATTTACCATTTAAATTTTTTAGGTTGTTAATCCGATGGGATGGGATGCTTTTGGACTTCCTGCAGAAAATGCAGCAAGGGATCAAAAAGTTGACCCAGAGAAATGGACAAGAGAAAATATCGATCTGATGAGAAAACAATTAGACGAAATGGGATGTTCTTTTGACTGGGATAGAGAATTTGCTACGTGTGATCCCTCTTATTTTAAATGGACTCAATGGCTTTTCAAAAAACTTTATGAGAAAGGTCTTGCTTATAAGAAAAGAGTAAGTTTAAAAATTATTTATTATAAATTGATTTTCATTTGATTGATTAGTTAAAACTTGTTTAAGGAGAATCATGTAAAATTTTCATTTATTTAGTCATTTGTGTACTGGGATCCTGTCGATCAAACTGTTCTTGCAGAAGAGCAAGTTGATTCTGAAGGAAATTCTTGGAGATCGGGAGCTAAAGTTGAAAAGAAACTTCTGAGTCAATGGTTCATCAAAACTACAATTTTCGCAAAAGATTTACACGAGGGTTTATCAGGAGACTTGAAGTCTGGTTGGAGGGATATTATAGACCTCCAAAAACACTGGATTGGAGAAATCAATGGTCTTTTTGCTGACACACGAGTTCTTGTTGCAACTCCTAAAGAAGTCTTTGAAGAGACTTTGCGACTTTGGTTCACTTCTAAAGATGCTTTGACTAAAGCAACTTGTTTTATACTTCATCCTGATCACTACCTTGTAAACGTCGAAGGGCAAGTACTTCGTGAATACCCGAATGGTCTCAAAGAGATGAAGTTTCGAATTGAAAATCCAGCTACTGGACAAAGGCTTCCTGTTTTTGTAGCATCAAAAGAATTGTGTCCTTCGGTTCCGGATTCTGTGGATGTTAGAACTGATGAACATTTAGATCCAGAAAAATATGAAAAGCTTGCGTCTAAAGAAGCATTTCTTGAAGAAATTCGCAAAGAGGCTTTGAAGGTTCATAAAGTTTTTAACTACAAATTAAACATTCATTTTTTATTATCATTCTCTTTCATAATTATAAGTATCTGTAAATGAATTTTTTAATTTGTAGAAAGAAGTTTTAGGAGAAGTGAGCGAAAAAGAATTTGAATTTAATCCTGCTAGTTTGAAACTGAGAGATTGGCTTGTCTCAAGACAGCGTGGTTGGGGAACTCCGATACCCATTCTTACGTGTAGTGTATGCGATGAACAAAGAGAAGCCGAAGATCTTCCAATTCTTCAAAATACAAAGGAAATAATTGAATATTGCAAAAAGTGTGGAGAAGAAACGACACATAAGACTGAAACAGATACATTAGATACTTTCTTTGATTCTTCATGGTATTACCTCCGATTCCTCGACCCAAACAATGAGGAAGCAATTTTTGACCCTGAAAAGGTTAAGACTTTTCTACCAGTAAACGTCTACATTGGCGGGAAAGAACATGGTAAGATAATTTAGGCAATATTCTTAAATCTTAATTAATTTTATCAATTTTGAAAATGTAATTAGATTATTTTAATTACAGCCACGTTACACCTGTTCTATGCAAGATTCATGTCTCATTTCCTTCATCAGTTGAATCTAATTCCCATTAAAGAGACATTCAAAAGACTTATTCCAGTTGGAGTTGTTCAAGGAGAAACATTTGTTAATTCTTCTGGAAAATACTTGAAAAAAGATGAAGTTTCGAAAGGTTTTAACTATTGACACATTATTATTTATTTAGCATATGGGAATTCAACTTAATAAGAAATTGATAATTTAGAAAATGAGAAATGGATCGAAAAAGAGACGGGCGAAGTTATAGAACTTCAATGGGAAAAAATGTCAAAGTCAAAGTTCAACGGTTTAGATCCAGCCAATGTAATGGAACAATATGGTGTCGACACAATGAGATTCTTATCGATGGTAGAAGTCATTCCGACGTCTTATAGGAAATGGCCATCTCCAAGTAAGCGTTATTTACATCACTAAACCCAAAGTCAAAAGCTATGTTAAACTATGATAATTATGACCTTAAATGCTATTGAATTGTAAATTAATATTTAATGGATATTTTTTGGCACTGTTGTTTTTCATTGTTTAATGTTGGGTATTTTAGATTTCTTGAGCTTTCTCAAGTACGAAAGAAAGTTATGGGACACAGTTCGAGAATTTGTAAATGCTAAAGAAATTGGTTCCATTGAGCTTGTAGATGAAGATTTTTTGAACAATGAAGAACTGAGACTTTTCGATGAAAGAAATTTTTATCTTAAAGGAATTCGTCACAGTTATGAAGATTTTAATCAAATATCTATTGCAATTAGTAAAATTCAAGCTCTCACAGCAGCATTAAAGGTATGTTTTACCATCGAAGCCATTATATTCATAGCTAAGTATTTCTCAATCTCAGAAAAATTTGAAAATAAAATACGAACAATACCAATAGATATTGCCATAATTAATAAGTTTGTCCATTACAGAAGACACCGAAACTGTTAATACCCGAGAGCTTGGAATATGAAAAGATCTTGGGAACGATTTTGATCTCCTTATATCCAATTATTCCTGCTTTGACTTCGGAATGTTGGCAGGCATTCCGTGGAGCTGCAACGCTGACTGAGACTGATTTTCTTTTGGTGAGCCATCATTTATATGAAATTGTTGTGAAATTTATATTCTTTATATAGATTACATTTAGTAATATTTTGTCTGATATATAAACAATGCTTATTTTATTAGAACGAGGAGATTTGGAAGCAAAAATGGCCAGAAGTGGATGGTCACTACAAACTTGACCTGTGCCTTCAAGTCTGCGGAGAAGAAATGGGGATTGTAAAAGTTCCTCGGAGCATCTTGGATGATCTTTCCCTTGATGTGGCCGTTGAATATGCTCTTGAAACAGAAGAAATGGAAAAATATATTTCTAGAGATTCTCTTGAAGTCATTTCATATTCGGTCGAGCCCTCATACCGTGCTCAACTCAATGTCCGAGACAAGGTGAAACCATTCAACTTATCCGCTTACAAGAAAGCAAAGAAGGCCGAGAAGAAGAAAGCAGCTGCCGAGAGGAAGCAGGCGGAGGAAGACAAACAACAAACCCAGACGCCTTTAGATAATATGAGAGACGAAAAAAAAACTCAAGTCAATAAATAAATGTAACTATCATGTATCATCTTTTTATTTACATTTAAATTTTTTACCATTTTTTCCTCCTTTCATGTTAATAAATGTGAGAATTAGATGAACGTATTTTAATTTGCATAATCATATGGTGAAATATGATCCTTTAATAATCATTTTGTACGATGCATTTAAAGGCCAAGTTAAAAGCTGACATGAAAATTATTACTTGTCTTCTTTCACCCATCCACTATGCACAATTCGACCTCAACAATGAGAGAATGAGACCTTTTTATGAAAATGATTGCAAAATAAATGTAAATTAGCAGAAAATGAATTAAAATTATAATTTAAATGTCTAAACGATATTTAAATAAAAAGAAGGTTGAAAAAAGCAAAAAATTTCGTGCCGTGACCAGGAGTCGAACCTGGGTTATTGCGGCCACAACGCAATGTCCTAACCACTAGACGATCACGGCTCGTTGTGAAAATCCCTTCCCAAAATCCTACATCAACTGAGTTGTAGAGCGAGAATCAGAGCGTAAGGAGCAAGTTATCTTCAACCAACGTTACCAACTTTGCAATTTGTTGATGATCCAGTTGTAATTGGCCTAAAGGCAATATTTTTTATGCTATTCATCGTTAGCAAGCATTGGAGATATAAGGGCTTAATATTGGGAATATTGTTCTTATTCCTCTGCAAGATTTAGTCAAATCCTAACTTTCCATTTCCTTCTTGTCTCATGAACTTTTTCTATCAAGTTCACCATAGCCATTTTAACATTCCTTTAGCTATGCCTTTTTATTTTATTGCCTTACCTTTCCAATTTGTCAGTCGTTGAAGACTGTTCATTAAATGAAATCATAATTTATAATTGGGATTTTTTCCAATGGTATAACATGTTCTATCATGGCTATGTGTGCCTAAATTCGTTATAAAAGAATGTATTTGGGAAAGGAAGGGCTACCGTATTATTATTTTTATCCTAAACAAATACAAAAGTTTTGTGTATTTATTTATTTTTTCTTCTGTAAACTGGTTAAAAGTCAAATAAAGTAACTATTATTTAACTTTAACTAACTAGGTATAGGTATATTAAAATATACAGATAACTCAGATAAAGGCATTTATTATTATTTTGTAAGATATAAAACGTGTTCGATTTTTGTATCAACTCTGAAATTAACAATAAGATAAAAATTGTAAGGTCAACCCATTTTATATAATAATTTGCAATCATAACCAAACTAGGCATTGTTTATTAACTCCACCTCAATTTGCATGCGTCTTTTTTATAGGAAATATAATGGCAATGATGGCAATGAATTTGCCCAAGTAAAGATCATTCTCGATGAAAATTCTCCTCCAATCCTCCCCTTCTCCCTCTCAATCACAAGCAAGTCACAGTTTTTTTAGGCGAAATGAGGAATTGAGCAAAGAGGAACATTAGGGGTTCCATACACAGTTCGGATAATAATTATAAAAAGAAAATGTTAAAAGGATATTCATTATAACTATAAAAATATTTGATATAAAAAGGAGTGCTCATCGGACCGCGTAATGGTAATAATGAGATCAAAATAAATTCAAGGCCTCTCTCGTGTTCTCCTCTCGGGACTTTCATATCTTGACTCTCCATCTTGCAGTTTACGAGGATTCTAAAGCTCGAATTCACTCTGTGGAGTCTCCATTGTTAGAAGGATGGGGAATGAGGTGATGGTGGAGTTCTTCGTAATTAGAGTCCCTCTCTCCAACAAGAGCGGACGAGGCAGGGAGCAGGAGCAGGTTACGTAAAAAAGCCCCAGCCTTCAACCCTCTTCCTTCGTCCACCCCAAACACCGTTGGAAAAAGAAGGCTCACCAGGGACCCTTATTCTCCCGAACACATATCCTCAACAATGGACATATACTCACTCCTTTCAACACTCCTTGCCCAATCCCCCACATGAATCATGAAATATACGGAGAGGAAAAGACATACATTTGGTAAGAGTCGTCTTTTCCAGCAGCGATTTATATATTATATGCCATACAGCTCCCAGCGTCACTCTGCCGCGATCCTCCCTTCAATCCAAGAATTAATCACAGAGAATGCCAACTCATCAATGCAGTAAGCATATGCACATTGTGGTTTGTCTGGAGAGTTGTTATATAGACGCCCTGAAGAAGTAATTTTGAGTTAGTTAGTGTGTATAGGCATTGTCGGACGTGAGTTGGTTGGCTGGAGAGCCTGAGAGTGAATAAGTATGATCACCACGTCCATGTGCATGCATTTAGGTAGGAGGAGACCTGGAGAGATTTGGATCCTTCACAGTAACATCCACTTTTTGTGGGGAGTCGTGAGAAGTTGGAGAGAATAGGGAACGAACCTAACCTCTCTCTTCTTTTTTGCTGGTGAGGAGCCGCTGGGCGAGTCCTTGGCCTTCTGAGGCCCAGTGGAGCGTCCATGGCCCATGAATGAAGGAGTCGTCCCCATTCCACCCCATTCAATCAGCGTCCACCACTTGTTTACAATTAAGGGAAGAAATGCGAGAAATGCGAGCCGACCAAGGGGATCTTCCCTGCCTTCTTCGTCGACCCGTGAGAAGTGGGTCGCTGGAGTTTTGCGTCTCGGCAGCGGAAGTCGGCTTTCTTAAACCGCTCTCTTCATCGTGACAGATGGGGCCAGCCATTACATTCGAGTCTATGTAATTTCCTGTTACATCCTTCGCCTTCAGCTCCAAAATTTATGACCACTCCTCGCAACCCGCTTATGACTACATGAGATTTCTCATTAAAACTTTCCAGGGCTCTGGAAATGAATTGATTAATTTGGGAGTTTGGGGACCGAGCTGGGACTGACGTGGGGCTGCTGCGATTCTCAATATAATAATAATAATAATAATAGGATTTCCAATCCATTGTCAGCTTTCTATCATCAATGGAACCGAGGCTTGAACGCTAATCGAGTTCTATGAGCCCTGGAAGTTTTGCAGGGTCTTTGAGCCGTATGTCGGAGCTCAATCAGGTTTCAATAGTTTAGGGAGCGAGTGAATGAGAGCCTTTTAACTCTCGAATGGGGTTCAGGGGTGCCTTTAACTTCAGAAATTGGAGAGCTCCGGACTCCTGCTACTGCTCTATAAACCAAAGGATATTCGATAGGTAGACATTTAAGGTTTGAAGGGATAGGGAATTCCTAGTTAAAGCCACATGGAACCTTTTTCTCTTATATGGGGACCCTTTAACTCTCCAAAAGGGGAAGCCTTGTTCTAAAGGCTCCCTACCATTTCAATTTAAGGCCCTACACATCCATCTATGTAAAGGGCGGCGATGGTCACAAGCATATCTTTCCTATATAACCACCTTCAAGGGACGACCCTCCAAACATGTTTACATATCTCATGAACAAGCCCTTTCCTATCCACATATGGTATGAGTTGGAAGAACATTCCACGGACCCTAACAAGACAAATACCTCCATACATTATAAATGTACACGTAGGTTGTGCTGGACATTAGACCTATACTTGAAGCCATTACATCTGGGAATACGTGGGAAAACGGACCATATGCCATCAGATACATGGATTGTAGATGGGGAGATATAGGGGGAAGATACCTTAGGAGGGTCCGTGTTCGTAAGTGAAGTGTGAAGGAGGGGTGTGGGGAAGAATGTGGCTCATTTGGACCCCAGATGGGAGGGACGGAATCCTTCTTAGGCCCTTGAGCCCTTCGCGTCCCTACCTTCCCTCTCCGGAAGGTGGACTATTCGCTATTGTCACTCTTCTGTTAATCCCCTGCTCATCCTAATGAGGGTAAGTATAAAGGATGTACAGTTCCTCTTCTCACCCCGCCGACTACCTCGCTCTCTCGCTCACCCTCGTGTTTTTTCGGGTCACACAGTTAGGGCGGATCGTAAAGGGAGTCTCAAGGACCAAAAACTCTATTCACGGTATCTCCCTACATGATGAAATGAGGATGGAGGGGATGTGTACCAAGAGTTTAATGAGATTGGCAAATGGGAGTTTGAAAGGAAAAACATCCTGGAAGTCCTTCTATTCCTATTCTTAAAAATTATTACGATCCTGATCATCATCATCCCCACCAATGTTTTTTAAACCTTTGAGAATGAACCTACATTTGCCCAGTAGACAAACAAAACAACAAACCCATCTTCTCTCCTTCAAAACAAACTTTACGATCGAGCCAACAATGGAAGTTATGAATTTAAAACGAGGTAGACTAAAACCCAGACAGGAGAAACTGCAATAAAACGACGAGTAGAAACTTTATTTTCTAATTGCAGGGATGTTGGAGTAAGTCTACCTGAGTTGTCTTATACAAGCGATTAGGACAAGACTTCAAGTAGAAACTTTAATTGTGAAGGCATTTTCATATAAGTTCATACATAAATATATATGCTTAATACCTTACTTTATCTCTTACATCAAGGATTACCACATTCATGTATGTAGCATGTATATCTAGATAAAAATTATTAAGTGTAATACTCATTTTGTTTTTTCCTCTCTTACAGACTCGTTTTTTTCATCATTTATTTTTACCTTTTGAATCTTATAATTACACCGAGACACATCCTCTGAATTTCAACTCAACTCGAACCAACTTCCATTCATACATTAAAATAACTATATTTTTGTAATTTGTTTTTTCAATACAACATATATGAAAACGGCACTTTATTCTATTTAACAACACTACGAACTAACAATCCATAGTTTATAATCTAGACTTTAGCACTAATAAACGTAAACCGACTCTCTTAAATGTATTTTACATTTATTCTATTCTGTATTTATAGTTATCAAATTAATGTTCATGCTTGGAAGTGTTGTATGTATATTACTTTAGACCTAAATGTATAAGCTATCAGGCTATCAGTATTCGGTAGTAAGGTATCATCATATTTAAATATATTTATTTATTCAGTTTTCTATTTTCTTGATAAATAGGATAACAACTCACTTCCTAAATGTAGAATTTAAAATAGAGTATCAATACTTTGATAAATAAAATTTTAAAATAAACTCTCAATAAAATTTCTTCAACTCTTCATTTGTATCTATAAAAGTTCAACAAGGAACGAAAATGACATCAATGAGAGAAATCTAATTATTAAAGTAGAATAAAATCATCTAATTTAATAAGGTTCAAACCAGCGGGTTCGCATTTAAAATTAATAAAAGTTTAAAACATTGACAAAAAGTGTAATTTGGGCGAAATTGATAATAAAAGGAGACAAAGAGATTCTCTCCTCATAATAATAAATATGCTCAAAACATATTCACAAAGAACCCTATTTTATTGTATTCTGTTTTCCTGAGGTGTACAGGTGTGTTGTAATAGGCGTGGATTGTGACTTAGAAATCAATAGCAATGTAATTAAGTACAGGTGTCGTCAAGAGGTTCCGAATGGAGCACCGTGTCCAATGAAGACGAACGAAGACGAAGGCCTCATTACCAACTATTTATTATTCATGCACTGTACCTACCTAAATATTTTAACTCATCTACTCAAAAATTTCTAACACTAGGGAAATTTTAAAAATTAAGATATGGAGCCTGTATGTACACAAGAGCGGAGAGCCCTTTAAGACCTCAAATAAATAAGGTGTTCACTCCGCCTTGTTAAATGCATTATGTCACTCGACGGACGGCGACTGCCGACCCGCAAACCCTAATCTTAAATCCTTATATTTATAAAACAAAACTAAGAGCTAAAATATTATATAGTGCAATTCTACACATGAAATCAATCGAAAGCAATTTTTGCGATTCGCCCGTAGAGTGACTCTACGATTATCTTAAATGTCCTAACTAATGCTCACAAATTAGTAATAATACAATTAACAATTAACTATTCTGTACTTACATACACATTCCACATACATATAAAACACAAAAACTTCTTGTACTCAATCCTAAATTAACCCGAGCAATTACATCGATTTTTTTATCGTTCAAAGACTCCTTTTGGCTCTTATCTTATGATTAACAAAAACTTAATTTTACCTTTACATAGACCTTATACATTTTTCTAGATTAGTACACAGTTCATTTACACACATATTTGTAGAATGTATTTTTATTCGATCACAGGAAACATATTTTATGCTTCCTTCTCCCCCCCTCAGCTCTCAAGTCAATACTACTCGTATGTGTATGAAATTACTTTTACATTTTAGCATCATCTTTATTGTATAAGGGAACTTTTGGAGCTCGCCTTCGCTTCACCCTTTGCACATCAGTCGGTAGCCAAAAACAGTTTTAAGCGACTCATTTCCTCAAACGATACTTGAGAGCAAAATTAACTTAACTACTCGGGGAATTTAAGTGTGTACAATACACAAGAGTTTAAAAATAATGAAAAAAACCTTAGAACTAACAAACATTTTACAAAAACATTCAATTTACGGAAAAACAAATCCGTATTTTCTTATATTTTATAACATTTATAATGTATTTATCATATATTTATAAAAGAGACATTAAGAGGTAAGTAATGTGAATGTAAATATCATACAAAAATCGAACTCGAACTCACAAAAAGTGAAGTAAAATTTTTAAAAATGGATTTTTCTCCATTTGGTCCCTTATTTCATTCAGCGACAGAATGAGACATTTGTTTTAAAAATTAGCTCTCCAACGAACAGCGCTCTGAACTTAACTAAAAATATCTGTATCGTAACACGTACCACTCTACTCACTATGAGACTTTTTTTGAATATGGGTGTAGGGGAATTGAAGCGTAACTGTTGACAGGTGTATGTGTTTAAGCGTAGGTTTGGCTCCACTCTCTGACTCTTACTTCGAGAAGTTGAAGTCGAGGGTGACCGTCGAAAGGGGATTGTCCCAACCGTCGGTGTCCCAAGAGTCAACAGGGTCGTCGAGGTCAATGGTAGTAGTCGGCCCCGGCAGAGCAGCCTCTATTTTAAACTCTGGAGGGATCCGGAGAAGCTCCTCCAACGCGTCCAGCTCACTCAGAACATTCTCATGGTCAGGGAGAGAAGCGAAAAGTTCTTCAATCTCCATCGGCTCCTCTTTTACTCCTCTAGGATCCGGGAGGTTGAGAATATCATCATCCTTGATATGAAGGACCTCAGGCTTCTCATCGCCCAACATCTCTCCACCGGTCCCAGGAATCGCTTCGAGTACTAAAAGATGTTTCTCGTTTCAACCTCAAATCTTATTCAATCACTTAGCTCTAATTGTAATTACAATTCTCCCTTCCTACTTATCAAAACCAAATACCTCTAATTTCCCATTTTATCCAAATGAACCCAAAATGTATGTTTACCTGTTTATGACGAATTTTGATGATTAATCAAATACTCTAGTGCCAATATTTATAATGCTAACAATAATATAAAGTACAACAGGAACCCAGGATGAGTAATATTTTTATTATAAAAAAATTGCAGGGTTGTTTAACCGTGCGATGATTCACGTTTACTCGATCGGTGGAGGAAGAAATGAGGATTTAAATATACAAACGCAGACACCTATCACACGGTTATCAACGAACTCCACTGCTACAAAGTTAACAAGTTAATCTAATCTATATATTCTTAACTATTAAACTGGGAGTTGAAAACCATTTCAAACCATAGACCTAAGAGTTTATTGCATTTATTCACATGACTCGTTGTTAAAAGTTCCTTGCTACTTCTCTCTAAGCTCCATATTCAATAAACGTTGGATACACCGGCTAACCAAATGCGTAATTATGCCTTGCACTATTGAGCAACACTAATCTAAACTTAAGTAAACTTTAACGTCAGTGTTGATTGTCGATTCCTAAATTAATCTTATTTAATAATACTAAAAAAAATAATCATTAATTCTATTCCTTAAACAAACAAATCACCACCAGACTACATTTTTATTTACTGCACCGTTAATAAATAATGTGAATGTACTAAGTTGATGAAAGTTCTAACCAACATAATGAAAATAATGATAAATTAAAGAGTTGTATATGCTTATTAATGAATGTCTAAAGGAGGAATGGAGGAATGCAAAGGTCAATTTACCAGCTTTGAGACTCCTTCGAGACGACTGAGACGAAGAAGTTGACGAGACTCGAGGTTGCTGAAGAGCAGATTCTTCTTCATACATTGAAGCAGATTCGGGTGAGTCAGGGCCGAGTGAGGATGGCGACTCAGGCACAGGAAGTGGAGGAGTAATCGGAGTGATCGACCCCTTAAGACTCTCCTTAAACTTCCGATCAATTGTAATCCTTTTGAACTGATTCAGGTTTTTAGGAGGAGTTCGAATGCTACAATAATAATAATACAATATATTGTAAACCATCAGTCTTCCCTGAATATCCTTCAAACTACAACACCCAACAATACAAATCCGGCTAAACCTTTTACTTTTATACCAAGAATGGCAAAAAATGATAAATAGCTCTTGTGTGGAAGGGAAAAAATTAAAATATCCCCCAAAGTAAGGAAAAGTCTCTTTTGTACATAATACATAAATTGAATACTAACCTTGAAGTCACAATATGAATTCGGTTGCATGGTGGGGATCCTGGAGAAGAAATGCTCGCCTTGTCTGAGAATAAGTTTGCAAGAGTTTTCTTCGGAGTTTCAAATGTAGAAGAAATGCCAGGAGACTGACAAGCGGGTTTGCGAAGTCGGCGTTTCTTCGGACTATCCTCTTTCTTAGCTCGCTTCGGTGGCGGAGCAGGAGATGTGTCAGCCTTCCCCCGCTTCTTCGGACGATACTTGTAATCTGGGTATTCTTGAGAATGGAGAACTCGAAGTCTCTCTGCCTCGTCGATGTACGGCTTCCTCTCGGCCTCTGAGAGGAGCTTCCACTGTCGTCCAAGACGCTTGGAAATCTCAGCATTGTGAATATCAGGACTCCGCTCACAAATCTTCCTTCGCTCTATTTGACTCCAAACCATGAAAGCGTTCATGGGTCGCTTGATGTGGTTTGGCGGGTGTTTCTTGGTCTGAAAACAAAATAAGTCGTTTGACTCCCTGCTGACCTCTCCGCCCTTCAATTGACTTTTTCAATCTTTCCGCTCCGTTTGCCCTCAAACATTTTTCACTTGCTATTTTATTCTTTCTTATTCTATGCAGTATTCAATTTAGTTATAAGATAGTAAGTGAGTATTCTCTGCTTTCCACGTCTTCCACCTACAATTTATGCATGCATGATATGGGGTTTTAATGAAATGTAATGGGGCTCATGTAAGGCTGTGTGTTTGGAAGTTAATAGGTAAGGGCTGTCGAAATGCCTTCATTCCTCTTGGGCTCCACAATGCGAGCGGCTCAATGCCTCGAGTTCTTTTCAACGCCCTTACGCCCCAACACTTCCACCAAGGAGGAATGAAAAAGGTGAGAGGAACTTTGGATCTTAAGAAGACAAAACTATTTTCAATGCATTCTTTTCCTAGTCCCTTATAATGATGCGAAAAGGGATGATATTGTGAAGAAGGCGAAACCCGAGCATCAACAATAATATTTAATTTTCCTCAACTCATCGTCTGACTATGATCCCATTGCATAACAAATTCCCTCCTCAACTATTCCAAACCTCCACATTGTTGTGAACAATAATGGAGAGAAGGAGGTATGTAAATAATATTATGTTTTATGTATATAAGACTTCCATGCTACATTCTTCATACATAAACAATTATAAGCACCTATAACCTATATTAGGTATAGCTTCAAACTCAAGGCATTTACGATGATTCCATCAATATATTAATCTTTTTTTGAGTGAAGAAGGAGAGGATGGCGGGAAATCGCTTGTTCGAGAGGAAACATCTTCCTGTTATTTCTTGTTCTACGATCGTTCTTTATACATTATTAACATTATAAAGAATTTATGATCACACCGCAAGAAAGCCCCTGTCCCCCTCACACAAACTCGAACTCATGGGAGAGATAGGAAATGTTTTAGTTATGTTGATGTGTGGCGAAGGAAACCTCCTTGAGGAACCAAGTTCTATTACGTCTATGCAAATACAACTAAAACATATTGGATTCTCCTCCTAATAAGCTCTGAGAGGTTTATGCATCGTATGGAAATGTGGAGATTCTGTTTTCATTGGAGTCTCATCTCATAAGGAGCCTGAAGAGGGAGGTTTGAACATCTCTTTGGGGATCAGAGGGAGGCGTGAGAAGGAATCTCGTCTCGGTCGCCGTCCTCAACATGTGGAGAGTGTATGAGTCTCTTTTTGGCGGGAGAAGCCCAAGGTCGCCGGGCACCAGAGGTAGATTCCACGGATCCATGGATCATTACATGGACCCACACCACCACCAGTTTCCCACCCATTCCCTCTCACCTCAACTAATCCACTTCCCACGACATGGAGAGACGTGGAGTGGAAAGGAGTTACATTTTACTCTTAACCATATTCCATATCATTATTTTATGGAGACTAATCACAAGGAGCCACACGATCTCCATCCTTCCTAAACTCCATGCATAGCACCCAGAAAACCTACCTCTATGCAATAGTGACTCATATCATATGTCCTCTATAGAAGTGTAGAGGAGAGAGGAAATGCCCACATGTATGTATTCATCTAATAACATAGAGGGAGAACAAATATTTTTTGAGGATGTAAAGGTAGTGTGTGGATAATATGAAGAGTTAAAGTGTTGGTGAGAACACAAGGCTTTTGAATAATAAGTATGATAAATGAGAATTTAAGGAAGTATCCCCAAAATGGTCACTAATAAATCCCATTTAGTGCATTGATCGTCCTCTAGGTCCTTTGGCTCAATTGGGTTTGTGTATCTAATGAGTCGTCTGAGGTGCGAACGAGGAACTGGTGATCAATTTGGAGTAAATCGAGGTTACGAGTTTGTTGGCATTGGCCTAGACATTCGGGTGGTAGGAAGTGTAGGAGGAAGTGGAGAGTGGCGGCCTTCCTTCCCGCCGTCGCCGACTCCCTTTGGCCTTCGACTCTCCTTCGGTGCCGCAACGAGGGAGGTAGTGAACCTGCTCACCTTTATCCCCACTTCCGCCACCACTCCTCTTCTTCACCATCTTCACTCCATTTCGCTTTCGATCCTTTTATTATCTAACACGTAATGCGAGTGGGGGAGCAGAGGACACTCGTGGGAGCAGGAGAGGATAACCAAAGTTTCACGAACTCCACAGCCCCTCTTTAAACTCTCAATATGTGAGAGAGTAATCAGTATGCTATATTTGCGCACTGCCCCCAATGTAAACAGCAGAAGAGCATCTTATCTCCATAATATTGCAAGTTATATGATGAATTAATATATCACTTTTGCAGTGGAACTGGGGGGAAGACTAAGCAGCCAGATCTTTGCATTGTGTGCACCCCATCCAATAGATACATATTATCCATGTCATTTATCAATGAGTGTAGGGAAGCTAAGAACTTTTGAATATTATGAAAGAATAAGTCTTTTGTACTTATGGTATGCCCCTTTAATGCCGAAGAGTGGAGATAAAATGTGCCTAAAAGTAATAATGGGGGAGATAAATGTGTATACAATGTTGGGAAGATAGATGGGTAAGGAAATTAAAAAGAGATACACGCCATGTCATATTATATGTATTATGAACAACAAGCTAACAATAAGCGAAAATGGATGAACTCATGAACTCAACTCAACTTATTTTATTCAGATACATCGACAGCCGCGGAAAGAATTAAACCATCAAATAGGCTCATGGTGTATATGCATAAAATGCTTGTAAAAATTATTTGCAATTATTAGTAGGAGTGATTTTTAACTTGACTTCAACAAGTCCTAATGCAGTTCAATATTCCAAAAGTAATCCATTATAAGTAAAATGGATTAGAGTTCGTGGTATTCGGATTAAAATTTAAAACGTTGACCATTTCAATATTAACCAGGCATGGTATATGAAAATACAGTGGATTGAATATGTGGAGAACGTGAATGAAACCATGCGCCTTTTTGTAATAAAACATGCCCACTCGGTTTTCCAATACCGCTATATGAAAAAAAGAAAGGCTGTTACTTAAATGCTTAATACAATGGGACATTAAAGTTGGTCGTTGGGGAAAATGGTGTGAGGACCCTTATATATTTATAGGATCCATTTTCACTATTTTCACCCCGCTCGGTGGTTTGGCATGGAAGTGGAAAAAGTGGTAGAACTGACACCACGTGGTGGTTCAAACCCGTTTGCGAAAACATACCTGGGTAGCATCCGTGTAGGGTGTCGATGAGGCCTTGCTCACTATCTGCGACCCGAACACGGGTTTCGGTTCTCTTCTCATGGCAGCGGAGCGGTAGGTATGGTGTGCGAGTCGGACGGGAGGCAGAGAGCCACTGGCTGGAACATTGAGTTGGTCCAACCACCTCCCAACTCCCTCCGTCCCTCCCAGAACTCCCTCAGATGCCCAAGAGAGAGGGAAAGGAGTTGAAGGCAACGACGACGGAGGACTTGGTGGGCCATGAATGTAAATACCATCTGGATGTAGGGGAGAATAAGCCAGGTGGTGGATATTCCTCCTCGATATACCCTCACGAGATCATCATGAAGGACTCGGCGAATATATAGGCCAGGTGGGAATCAGAGATTGAAGGGCCGGAAGGCAGACCCGCCATTATCTCACATTTACATTGAATCCGACACGGCTGCCGATTCGGAGAACCGGTTGACCAGGAAGGCAGATGTTTCCTCTTTCAGCTCGTGTCCCTCGCGTGCAGAACCATTTCTGCAAGTCCAGGTGAAATGCTGACCTCGATGACCTCGCTGCTGCCCTCCACCTGTCGCTCCTCTCTAACATAAATTTTCCGCACGATCTCCTCTCCCACACTACTTTATTCCGATTTTTTTTATTCTTCCTGGCCAACAGCGACTGTCGCTGTTTTTTTCAATAATGAGGTTCAATTATTCTACTTGCATAATTAGATGCCATCATCTTAATAGAGGAGTCCTCTAAGGGGACCAATGGTTGATGATCCAAATGCACGAAAGAAGGATGGGAAAATTTTCTTAAATTGGGACAATATGCTTTTTGGGGAATTTCATTAATAATTGGTAATTGAACAATTTTTACATGATGTATAAAATTATAGATATAAAAAAATTGTCGTCACAAGTATAAAAGTCTTGTAAAATCTTCAATTATTTTAATTCGACATGTATTAAAGCCAATTTAAGTTATTTTAATAAATTTTGGAGTAAAACTTTAAAGTTCATAAATGTTTATTTAACGTTCATTGGATTAATGAATCGAGTAATAAAATTAAACTTTCGTGAACTTATAGAGGTACTTTTTAGTGTCAACGGAATAATAAAGAACTGTTGATCGTTGAGGTATTAAATTTCATTGATATTGTAGTAATAACTAAACAATAATAAAGTTCGTTAACGTAGGTAAAGAGTATCATAATTGAAATTACAAGCATAAATTAAATTCACAACTAGAAAACTAGTATCCGTTTAATATTCTTTCAATACTTAAATTATCATCATTATTTTAAATTGTGATATATATTTAACATTTTGAGATACTTTAAATTGCTCCTATGATGTTTAATATTTAGCTTATAAAATATGTTTTAAGATGGGTCTTATTGTTAATATTGGTTAAGTAGATTACGTAGAGATAATATTTGTGTGTGAAGGTACTCGTTTTTTTTAATATAAAGTGGAGGGATGAAGAGGCGCGAGGAGAGGAAGAGAAAAAGAGATTTATAAAATGATTTATTTACTTATAGTTTTTGTAAGATAATAAAGGAAGTTTCACTTCTTTTGTATGACCACAACAGTAGAGAGTGAGACATCTCACTCATTGGGGGGGGGGGGGGGAATTGAGGACCTTATTCAAATAAGAGGATTTAGTTGACAAAAAACAAGAACATTTGCATAAATTTTGGAATACACATGTGTGAGCTGAGAGCCGCAGATTGCTTCAATTTACTTCTCATCCTGGATTAGAAGCCAAAAATTATGAACAATGAAATAAAATAAAGGATTTTATTACAAAAATACGAAACAAAAATAATTGTTGAAGTAATCTTACCTCAATATAAGTATTTTAATATGACTTAGTGGTCTCCGATAACAAAATTTTGGTTGTGGGGTGCCGGCACTATGCTTCCAACTTGCTCTTTTACGACCGGATCTAAAATTTTAAATAGAACAACTTATTAGCTCAATCGACATTGAAATTCACATATTGATATTTTGAAATCTAGAAATATTTGGACTAATTGATATTGATAAGTAAAAATTACAAAAATAAGGATGATCCATGGCCTCCCGGGCAGTAAGGCGTTCCTTGTGGTCGTAACGGAGAAGCTTGTCAAGGAACTCCAAGGCATCTTGGCTAACCAAGTGTTGGTTTTCACCATGCACAAATCTCTCCCAGCGTTTACGGGAATGTCTAAAAGTTAAATGTAATAGCAAGAAATTGTTAAATTGCTAATTCATCAGCTATTTAATAAATTAAGATAGAACAAGTTGAAAATTGGCATCTTACCTTCCTAAAATATCGTTAAACCGTGGATCTAAGTCAATTTGATACTTGTCTAAATATTCATATAATTCCTCCGTTCCTAAAACCTGAAATAAAGAAAATAATTAGTAAAAGATATCAATCAAACACCATTTTCACAAATTAAATAAGTATTATTATCTACAATTACATTCTACATTTTCTCATCGTCAATAATTTAATTTTAAAAGAAATTAAAGGATCATTTAAACTGTTAATCGCGTTATTTACAAATAAGGCAGCCTTCAGATTTATCATCTAAACTAAAGGCCACTTTTATGCCTATTTAAATAACTGAAGGTTATGATTGAAGTTTATAAACGAGCTTAAAACATTTAATTAAAAGAATATCTGTCATGTATAATTGAAAAACAAGAGAACTACCTAATTAATCATTGATAGGATAAAGTTAATTGTTCATATTTTGATAAGGAACTGATAAGAATAGAATATAAAATCAATGAGGGTTATATTTTTATTGATCGTATTGACAGATAATTGAATCGTACCTTGGCGATGCGGACGAGTTGGTCATAATTGTCGTGGCCGTGAAAAAAAGGCTCTTTTCGGAAAATCATAGAGGCAAGCATACAACCCAGGGACCACATGTCCAATGAATAATCGTACATCTGTGAATGATTCACATTTAGCAAAACTTTGATAATTTCATTAATTAGCGTATAGCATTGTATATTTTTACAAATACAATCAATCAAAATAATCACTTTAATTCAATCAAAACATTTAATTTTAACTTACTTGGTAGTCTACGAGGAGTTCAGGGCCTTTGAAGTATCGGGATGCTACGCGGACATTGTACTCCTGGCCGGGATGATAAAATTCAGCAAGACCCCAGTCGATTAGCCGGAGTTTTCGATTCTCATGGTCAATCATCACGTTGTGAGGCTTCACATCTCTATGCATTATTCCTTGACTGTGGCAATAGTCCAAGGCCTAAAGATGAAAAAATATAAATTAATTACACATTTTAAATAGTTTGACATATTTTTAAAATTAAAAAAGTAATTTGCCCAAGAAAAAACCGCATAATTATAAATATATTGTAAAATTCATTGTAATTTTATAATATGTATACAAAATTGTATTTCAATTCATAACATTTCAACAAAATTGACTCACAACCAATTATCCTTGAAAATCATAATTTACTCAAATATTGGCATTTTAATTTAAAACAAGGATGGAAGGTTGATTTAATATTCCCTTAATTGTTTAAAATAGTAAAATATCAATTGACCTTGAGGAGCTCGTAGAGGTAGTATCGTATGTCAATGTCTGTGAGAGTCTGATAGAGCTGCTTAAAATCCGTGTTGTTCACATGCTCGAAAATGAGTGCCGGAGTCCTTGAGACGGGATCTTTGACGACGGCCTCTAATGTGATGATATTCGTTCCGCCTCTGAGGTTCTCCAGGATCTTGATTTCCCTCTTGATCTTCTTCTTTTTCACCGGCTTTAAGATTTTCACCACACACTTTTCGCTATTAGTGATATTGATCGCCTCGAACACTTCCGAGTACTTTCCCCGCCCTAGCTTCCGTACAAGCTGGTAGTCATCTTGTTGCCTGTATAAAACCCAAATAATAAATTAATTATCCTCACCCTCCACTCCAGCGGAATAAGAAAAGAGAAAAGGGCGGGGGCCTTACCCCCACTCGACGACGTAAGATTCGTAGTCCCAATATTCTCTTGGTTTGTGAGAGTTGACATCGGCGTAGACACGAGCCCGACTCGGAAGCGGCATCCTCCTCGTTCCTCCACTCCAAAAACGGTACAAAAGCGGGAATAAGCTTGGCGGCGGGCGCGTGTTCTTCGGCGGTTCAGCTAAGATGGACACTTGGCCTTATTTCACTCTCCTTCCTCTCTCGTTCGCCTGCCACCAGCTTTCCACGCTATCCACGTGACAGACCGCCAAGTTCAATTCAACACATCCTTTCCCTATTCTCCCTATAAGAAACCATACACAAGCATTAATTCTCCATATGTCACCCTGAGTTCCCAACTTAAGGAACTTTCATAATTTAATTCGTAAGCCTCTTGGGCTATAATTTATAAAAAAGTTAATTGATGTAATTTATAATAAATTGTAATTTTTAATTTTATAATAAACATGATATTGATAATATGACAATTTATAATTTAAAGACTCCATTTTCATGCACATGTCAGTTCAAGTGCAAGATAATGAGACTTTGGAGTTATGAGTTTTATATAAAAGTTTAAATAAAATATAACGATGTAATGATATGATTATGATTCATGAACATGATAGTTAATAAGAGTATTTATAATAAAAATATATTTAAACTATTTTAAATTGAGATATTAATTTTTGAATTAAATAAAAGCCGTTTAGCTAGTTTATTTTAGAAAGGAGGAAGGGGCTGTGAAGGTCGATAGTTTCCTCTTCAACTCTTGTTGCTGGATCGAGAACCCTAACTCGTGGTCCAATGTTATGCAATCCAGGTCGCGTCAAAGCTACGCTATAAACGAGACGTTCGACTTCCAGTGGAACTAAATCCACTCTCCAACTCTTCTGACCAACAAAGAAAACGCCATTGGAATTGGAATAGGGCGAACTGTTCTCATTTATGTCTCCTTCTAATTTGACCCTAAAAGTAAATATAAATGATTAGTTAAGTCATCGCATATCCCATTAAGTTTTTATCTTATTCAATATATTGCTTACTCTTCTGGTCTTGTGATTTCGACCAGAGCTCGACTCATTCTCCTTGCTGTGATTAAAAGCTCAACAGGGAGAATAAAAGCAGGCGACGTCGAAAAATTATTGTTCCCAGCCCCAGAATGCCGAAGAGTAAAAGAATAATTTTTCTGTAGAAACGGGTCAATTTGAATTGGTAGTCTGTGACATCCTTCAACATTTCCATTTGGTCTTGAAAGCACCCATCTCACACAAAGTGAAAGATCTTCTCCTCCACTTCCAGCCACTTCGCGAAGGCGAAGAATCAGAGTTCGGGCTTCTAAAGGTAGAATTCGATGTTCTATCGTTTCGTTTGAACTCCCGCTTACTTCTTCTATCGAATATTTTTCAGGAATGAAACTTAAGCCTGTCACAGTTAACACTGATTCCTAAATAAAGCAAAAAATATTAACATTTGAATCCAGTGTTTCAATTAATTAGAATTGGTAATATGAGAATGAAAGTTTAAAAGTTTTTTTTATAAAATATGTAATACCTCTGATAAATTCTCCACCCGAAGTATTCGAAGCGAAGAGAATGAATTAATTTTTTTGCAAGTTATCGTAGAAAATTTAACTGCTGAAATGAGTGGGAGACGAATTGAAAGTCGAAGAATCCTTTGACATAGACCAGTAACAAGAAAGAGAACAAGAATTCTCAATTGAGCACAATCCCCTTCCTCTGGAACTCGGTAAAGGCAAGGGAGTCGAAATTCTTTTCCGCAATTAGAAGGGAAAGTCACAATACTGTGACATCCTTTATGTTGAACAGAATCATTTTCTACGTCCAGACTACTTGGCATGACTTCAGACGAGAGAATAATTTTTTCCACATTCTTTTCACTTTCAACTCCTTCAAGAGTGACGTTCCGCAAACAAATTGTAAATTTAATTTCTTGCCCTGCGATTAATCCAGAATTGGGTAGTTCTTCAACTTCCGCCTAAAACATCAAGTTATCATAATTAAGTAATTATGCTTTTGTACATATAATTTGAATATTTAGTATCGTTATTCGAAAATAATAAATGTAAGATTTTGTTATTATCCATTCACCTGCAAAAGTGGAAGCGGTTGAATAACATTGATTATATTCCGAAAATCTTTAGAATAAATTTTTCCACATTTTTCCGCTTTTGTAGAATTGAGCCTTAATCCAGGAAGAATGATTGATTGAGTGAATGGAATTCTCTCAAATTCAAAGGAAACACCTTTGAGAATGAGAAGACCAGGTTGAGTTGCAAGAACGCCAAATCTAACGACTTTAACTTCTCCGGCTAGGAGAGACAATTCTTCAACAAGTGAACTTCGTACTAACGTATCTGGAATATTGAACACGAGTCCTAATCTTTTTAATTCAATATCTATCTTCAAAGGGTTCTCAAATGGAATGTCAAAGTAAAACATTTCTGAAATTAATATAAAAAATTAATTAAAATTACAATTTTTGAATTGGGAATATTTTGGGAATGTTCAATCATTTTAGGATTTTGCTGATTTTACCATTTGAAGGCACAGATGGACTTGAAGTATTGTCGGAAAGTCTGTGAAATAGTAGTCTTGTAGGCTTAAAGTTTATCACAGGTGGTTCTACTGCTTCCCGCAATGCAGATTCTTCTAATTTCTCCCAACCACTAATATTAATATAACCAATTTGAAAAATTGAAAAAAGACTGAGGTTGGGGTAATAAAAAGCATGAAATAATCTCAACAAATTATTAATTAATTTGCCGAGGTCGTCACAAATTAGAAATATAATTTTTTATAATCAATTACAAATAACAAACACATTATAAGGTATCAGTAATATTCTCCTATCGGGTATCTGATTTTAGGATAAAGATCGGTTAAAGGTAGGGTCGGGTTGTGTCGAGTTTTAAATTTACCGATACGTCAAGATATCATTGGGAACGGGTATGGTTTTCAATATTATCCGATCGAGCATCCATCGGGTCAATTTCGGGAATCATTATTTAAGCAATATACTAGGTATCCTCTTTAAAGTCTAATTATATTATTATATTTCAATTTGACAAACACATATCTTTATATTAGCTTTTATTTTCAAATTATAAAGTGGTCTTTAAACTAATGGCAAACATTATGTATGGAATTATTTTTAAATACCGAAAAAGTAAATTTGGGCTAATAAAGTAAGAATTTTTAAATTATCCATGATTGAATCTAACCATAAAAAGCTATAGTTGTAAAATACCGTCATTGTAATAATCATGCTATATTCTGAACCAGATTTAAGAATAACATGAAGAATTTGCGACGACCTCGGCAATTAATTAATAATTTGTTGAGATTATTTCATGCTTTTTATTACCCCAACCTCAGTCTTTTTTCAATTTTTCAAATTGGTTTTATTTCACCATTTTTAATTGAAAGGAGTGAATGCATTGTTTGACATAAAGAGTGATTTTTTTAAAAAAAATGAGGGCATAATGGATATTAAACGATTATTAGAAGTAGAAGAGACTGGGTTAAAGTTTTAATAAAATTAATCCATTTCAAATGTTTAACGTATTTTGCCTATCATTTTAAAAAATAATCAAAAAAATTAAAAATCAAATATTTCCTATGTAAGTGATGTTAGCGGTTTATTCTTTTTGTTTTATTGTTTACTTTAAAGTCCTCTATATTTAAGAAAAGATTTTTGGACGAATGATTGTTTATCATATCAGCTAACTTTTATGGTATATATGTCTGTTATAAATATTTTTCCTTACTGAGATAAACAATGTTGTATTGTGAATTTTATTCACAATAATTCAATTTTTTATTTTTTTGGCCAGCAACGTTTATTGTAAACAATCACCACGAATTTCAAATAAATATATTTCAAACTTTTTGATTAGGTCCCAGATTTCGGATTTAATTGTGGTTAACTAATTAACCATTAACATTTTTGAAACTTTTATACCCCTACGACCTGCTCATAGCCTAGAACTATCGATTCATGTATTGCATGCGATATTCAGTCCAGGCGTTTAGGAGGAGATAGTGACAGAAAATTTGACACAAACATACAGTCAAAAGCATACTCCTTTCGGTAAAACCTCAGTCGTAAAAAAATGAATAACCAATTAATTTAAAATTTTTTAAAATACTTATATTTTTTAAAATAGTCGAAATATTATTACTTGTATTCATCGGGTAAAGGTGGAAAATGCGCCAATTCTCCAATTGAGAGCCCATAACTCCCAATTGTAACTCTCATTTCTTCACATAGCACCTTTGGAATGAAAAAGTTCCGAATCGTCTTTGTATCTTCAAACAATTTCTTTAAAAAATTCCAATTAAAAAAGTATAAAAAACATCGTTACATTTATAGCATTAGATACGATAATTAAAATTAAGTCAATTAATTTTTTTAGTAACAATTACAGTCATAATAGCGATGAATTCTTTAAAGAAGATTGCTTGTTGGTTAATTGGTTGTGGAGTCGGGGTTTTAAGAAGAGACCCAATTCGATCAACAATTCCACCATCTAATCCTAAATGAGCCAGATGACGGGCGACAGTAAATGAGACATGATCTTCCGCGTAACGCCAACCTCTTGTTTCGTAAATAGCTCCAGCCTGAAGGTAACAGTTTAAGCTGTGTTTCCTAAGACCAGCTTTTGAATAACGATGGCCTAAAGTGAAAATTTTATATAAATTAAATATCACGAATTAATTAATTTTATGTTGAATTTAAGATATTTTAATGCTATAAAATATTTTAGTATAATAAATTCATACCAGCAAGGACGGAGTGAAGAGCGAATTTCCTCGGAGAATTAAGTTTAAGAAAACAGTATGATGCTTGTTCGAGAAACAGTGCACTTCGAAGATCACAATCTTCCGCAGTCAATCGAATAAATAAGGCTGCTGCATCGCCGTGAGCTTCAAGGTCTTTTAAACATTCAGTGGCAAGGATTGCTGTCCGAACTGCCGCTTCGCTCATTCGACAAAGGTCCGCATAATGCCCAATAGCTTCAGTGACATAGTGAAGTGGAAACGGACGGCCGCCCGGACCACCTGGGCCCATCATAAAATGAGATAGCGCAGCCATCTCAAGAGCTCCTGCTGCATGAACCCACGCTCCGTCTCCAGTAAAGTCCTTTTTTAAACTATGATAAACTTGGTACGCTCCATTATAATGACCAAATAGGAAGTAGATATCCGCGAGTTTTCGACTAAGAAGTTCGGCAGAGTCCAATGTGTAACTATAATAAAAAGTTTAAATGTTAAATGTTCAAAATAATAATTATTTATATTTAAAAAAATAATACCCATATTATAACAGATGTAACATCGATAGTAAGTTGTAATTTAATATTATACGATGATTTGTTTTACTTACATTACTGAGTTAGGAATTGCCTTTCCAGAACCTCCAAAGAGTCTTTTTGTGGCACTGAAAAACGATTTGCTCATCCCTCTCCGATTTACAATGGAATCATACAAAACTTTCGCCTGTCTCTCAATGTATGGAAAGAGAGCCTTTCCAATAAACTCATTCATGGCAACTTGAATGTTCTGAAGATCAGTTCCAGTGAGGAAACCGCCAGTTTGGGCTCCATCCACAACTTGGGGAATAGGAGGAGCAATTTCGACATCAGGACTGAGAGGATGAAGAACAAGATCGACTGGTACGGGGCTATGATTTTCCTCATATTCTCCCAATTCATCCGACTCCTTCGTATTTTCCTGTTGACTTTGATCCCAAAAGTTTGGAATGGGAGGTTCATGACCAGAACCAGAATTGAGACGAAGAAGATGACAGAAATTTCCCCCGTAGAGAGTTCTCAATGCAGCATAGATAAGATCAGCTTTCCCAGGTTCTTCTCGTCCTTCACTGATAAGAACGTAATATTTTAGTACGGATGAGAGAAGCCAAGTATGAGGAACTGAGGCTTGATGGTCACTTTGACATTTTGCAAGTCGGGCAATGACAGCAGCAACTTCCTCAACATTCTCGATCTCATCGACCGAAACGAGAAGGACGCAAGCAGACAGATGATTGCTAAACTCATGTGTTCCAAAAACTTCAGCTGAATAATAGTCGAGAAATCCAGCTCTCCAGATGAGATACCAAGATGGTAAACTTGGTACAGAGACATTGTATTTTGGAGATGAAGCGACCTTGCCTCCCAATTTGTATGTTTTAACTCCGATGGCTTCCGAATCGTCAAAAATAAGCGGTGGTGGTCTGGAGGCAACGACATTTAAAAGTTGTCTTTTAGAACGAGCTCCTTCTCCAGCTGGTCCTTTCCAACTGGTGATGTCGACCAGAGAAATGCGAAGGCCTTTTGGAGATATTGCTTGTCCGGTGGGTTCTTGCCACGATACTAGAAATTAAGTTAAAAGTTAGAATATGAAATTTGTGAATTTAATGTGTGAATAATGCTGATTACCATCGGTGGTTAGTGTGGCAAAAGGTGACAAAATCTGTTTCAGAGTGAGGGAATTCCGGGTAGCAGCATTTCGTGCAGCGGGTGATGGGAGGATTCCGACACGAGGACAAATTGCTGACTGGACGACTCTTCGTCCACTAATTTCACCCCCCTCCCACTCACCCATTACCTAATTCTTAACATCACAGATATAATAAAATTATTTTGCAAATGTTGACATAATTAGTATTTAAATTAATAATTTGTTCTTGTCGAGGAAGTTTCCGAGCTTAGCGCCAACGTTAAACATTAATCCATTTAGCCTCATTGTGGCTCCTATAAAATTCCTTTTGATACATTCACCCCAAAGATTCCCATCATATCTAAAGAAACGTTCAATTAAACATAGCGTCTCTTTTTTTGGACGTGGATTCTTAATGATAATGATATAATATGTAATTCATATCATTCAAAACAATAGTTATATTAATTACAATTTACAAATAATTTTATTATAGCACTTCTATTCATAAGTTATTTTCCATATTATGGAAATATTTTTACAAAAATTGCTTCTTTTCCTTTAAAAGTTTTAATGAATCGGTACTTATTGTATAAGGTAGTAATGTTCAAATCTGGTATTTGTAGCTATATTCGGGTTCAATCAGCACAAGTTCATGACCGATTATTTTCAGAATAACGGAAGAGTGTATTTTGGGACCTTGGGTTCATCAATTAGGGTTTTGTACATTTAGAAGTTCAAGTTCAACAACATTTATTTGAGAAAGTTTCTGCATTAGGTTCATACATATTTTCATATTGTCCATTCTTTGGTTTATAATATATTTGGTCTATACAAAAGTTACAGAAAGAAAGCCTTCTTATTTACCTTACAACCCAAACCCAAATCACTTTCGAACGGTATATTTTTCTTTCTATATAAGAAATATATCAAAGTGAGTCCTTTTCCTTTCCATTTCAACCCTTGAAGTTCATTTTGTTCTAATATGCTATACTTATATGAGCCGCAGTGTTAACTATACATAATTATGTTTAGAAATTTTATTGATTGAGTGGAAATTTTCTTGGTATGAATACATTTAATATACTATACATATTGGAATATAGATATTTTAGATAGGTATATTCAGGAAAAACCGAAAGTACCGAACAAAGTTAAAATTAAAATTCCCTTTGTTATAAAGGGAAGTTAGAGATTTCAAGCGGTCAGTCCTCTTATTGCTCATATTGGGTGAGTTAGAAAAGTTAGAGCTAGAGTATTTAACAAAAGCTATTAAATATCATTAAGGTTTCTCTGTATCATTTTCGATATTTTAATTCAATAGGAAAATGGATTACAAAATTCTCTTTTTTATTCTGTTCTGCGTCCTTTATGTTGAATCAGCAAGTTTGAATCAAGGGAGAAAGGATACAAAAAGAAGAACAAACCCCACTGGAAAGAAAGATGTCAAACAGTCATATGCATATGAAGAATACGAAGTTGATCAATCTTATGAAGAAGCTGTAGTTGAGGAAGATGAATACAAAGTTCAGTATTGTGACGAAACCTCAGTCGATTGCCAGAGCGAGCATGGAAAATATATGTTGAATCCTGAAGAGTGCAGTAAGTTTTATAAATGGAGCAAATATGAATTTTAAAATTTCAAACGTATGGTTTTTTATGTAAAATATAATATGCCAATATATTACATATTTTTTTAATTTTTAGCTACGTACTGTCGGTGTGAATGGGGAAGACCAATTAAACTTAGTAAGATCATCAAATTAATTATTTAATATGCTATAATCTTTGAGAAAATATCTAGCACACAATAATTGATTCTCTGTTAATTTGCAATTAATGTTTTTTATTTGAAGACTGCCCCGAGTCCCTGCATTTTAATATCACAGCCCAATCGTGTGATTGGCCAATCCGTGCTGGATGTTTGGAAGAAATTGCTGAATTGCAAGTTAAAATTGCTAAGAATAAAGTTGATAATGCGAAAAAAGTCTCGGAGAATCTTCAAACATCAAGCAAAGTAGAAACTACACCAGAAGAACCAGAACCAATAAAAGATGTTGAGAAACCCGAAGAATTGAAACCAAACACAGACGAAGAAGAAACAATCGATGTCGCTGTCGATGAAGGGAAACCCGCTGAACCAAGTAAAATAGAAGTCGAAAAACAAGAATCAAATACTGAAGAAGTTGTTGAAAATCTGATTTCTTTGAGGGCAAGATCTGAGCCGATTAAAAATCTTAAAATCCAAGCTAAAAACCCAACTAAAACTAAAAAATCTGTAATCTGTGCCTAATATAATAAAACATTTTGCTAAAAACTAATAAAAATTCTTACTAATGTTTGATAATATTTGAATTATAATGGGATACTTGTAAATTCTTTATTAAAATATGATAAATTACAGTATTTGACGTAGCAATAAAATTATCAATGATCCAATTTAACGTTTTGAAATTATTTAATTCATATAGTATTAACCCATAAAATGCTTAAACCCGCCATACAATTCTAATTGCCGTACGTCTTATGAAAATATCAAACATTAAAGAGTAAATAAGATTTTTATTAAATTCATCAAAGTTTAAAAATGAAAGTAAAGAGTAAAACAAAATAAGAAATATAATAGTAAACGGAAATAGAAATTAATCTCCATTATTCATAGTTTCAGGATCAATTTGAAATATTTCATCTGTTTTGTCAAGTTTATAAGAATTCTTGGGTTTACTTTTGGCGTACTCAATCTTCTGTTGGACTTTGTTGAGATATTTCCCAGCTGTTGCTTTTCTGAGTTCAGAACGGTACTAAAAGTAATAATGGATTTAAGCAAGATTTCATTTTGAATAATATCATTTTTAAAGTTAAGCCTTAAGATAGTAGATAATTAAAAATTCAAATGATTACTTTTACTGGAGACTTGTAATGTATATTGTTCCAAAGAGTTGTTCCGTTGAAACTTCCAGCAAATATCCTGATCGGATTCAAAGTGAATCTTGGTCCTATGATATCAAATATTCAATTAAAAATAAGAAGATAAAGAGATAAGTATGTACAATTTATAAATCATTGCCAAAAATAAATCATTTTATACTGTGAATTACCAATTTCAACAAGTGATCCGTCTTCTTCAATAATTTGGAAATTTCTAAACCAAATTCTGTTGTCCAAAATGGTAAAGGTGAAAACATGGTCAATAAAAGGTTGGCTTTTAGGGTGATGATAAGGACTTCCAAAAACTTGAACAAACGCTTCTTTCATGAGTTGATAATGGGGCTCAGTATCAAAAGTTGGGTCAAATGAAAGAATGGCCCTTGAACCCTTGAGACAATTTCCGGTGAATTTCAACTCCTCCATTGTCGATACTAAAATAAATATTAAAAATTTTATTTAACATTGAGTTTTTAATAATATAGAATTACAATAGGTGAAAATATGTATATTATTTAACCATTTTCCATAAGAAACTTAAAAGAAGGGCCTTCATCAGGAATCGAAAGCCACATGTATATATCTCCTTGTCTTCGTCCCTCAAAGAATAAGCATTTGTTGCAGTTCTTCATTTCACAAATCTATAAAAATAAACTTTATTAGAAGAACATATTGCCATTAATTAGACAATTACAACAAGATCATAGATCAATTTTAAACCTCGTTAACGGCATAAAAATTGTCTCTTTTGTCCATTTTAGCTTCCTTTTTGGAATGCGGCATAAGCCTTCTTAGATTCTCCATGATATGCCTTCCACGAAAAATAATCCCACGAGTCCCAAAAATCAGAACCCTTTGTTTGTTTCGCCAACGACCCTGAAGACACAAAATATTTATTATTTAGCTTTAAAATTCTCGCTATATATTATATTAGAAAATATGAATATGCCTCATTTATGTATTATAAAATATAAAAGTTCCTAACTCTTTTGATTGGAAGGTCATCAGACCTTCTCGTTTCGGGCAAGATAACTTGACCATCTTGAATTTTTTGAGCTTTAAGTGCATCAGCAGCTGCAGCCGCAGCGGCGACAGCTTCCTTCCTTGTTGTGCGTTTTTTAATTGAATTAAGCTCTTTGCTGACATATTCTGAAGGTACAAAACCCCTTTTACCAATTTTGACTTTCACCATTTTATATTAATCAATTCGAATAGCCGATGGCTGAGAAGGAACAGCTTTTCCAAATTCCAACACCGTAAACTCTATGTCCCACTTTAAAAATCGTAAGAGGAATTAACTAACTGCGATGCGATGAGAAAGCAGTCAAAAAGTAGAGAAATGAATTCTGAATTCTGAATCTGAACTCGAGTCGAAAGCGTGGATCTTTAAAGGCAGAGGGGAAGGATTACACGATAGTATTCTGACACTGCCATTATTTCAATTCGCCCTTCAACGGTGTATAGTATAGGCCAAGGTCCTGTATAAAGGTTGGGAAATAAGAGTTTTCACAGTGTACCACGTAACGCGCCCATACTCCCTTCCATCCTCCCATCTCTCTCAAACGTAAACAAAGACATAAATGGTTTATATTTTAATTTAAATATCATTAAAATTGCTTAAGCTAAATGAAACACAAGTTAAATTCAATAATTTATGATTTTATTGTTTTACTTGCCAAAAAATGTTTTGCTTTTTTGGAGTTTACATAAGGAATTTTTGTTTTATTTAAACATTTTACTCTAATTTTTAGCCTTAACTTAACAAATTCTTTTATAATATCAATATCAGAGTTTGGATATGAAATCGCTGTCACAATTTTTGATGAAATATTAGCATCGTTCCAACTATCTCACATTGTTTCTTGGAATACACTTTCATATTTGAGGACTTAGGTGTACTGAGGTATAGGCATAGCATAGGTGAATAGGTGTAGTGTGTCTGTAGCCTTTCTAGATATGTATTTAGGTATTAATTAATATACATATGTGGTACATTTAAGGTGTGTACTGTTTGTATGATGCCTAACTATAGATTAAATATAACATAACTTTAATTGATAGTTTGTATAAGTAAAGAAGATGATGCTTGATTTGCGTTGGCTTAATAAAGAAAAGATTCTTGTTTCATTTAAATTTTATTTTCTGAATAATAATGGTGTAAACGCGTAGTCAAAAGTTTTACACCTACGCAGGTTTGATGTTTGATAAGTTCCTCTAGCTTAAATAATAGTCAATTTCGTAAAAAGACTTAATTAAAAGTATGTCTGAAATTCTGAACATTGTTTTCACATTAATTAAAATCGGAATATTCTGAATGA
This sequence comes from Neelides folsomi, assembly GCA_034687125.1. Classification (NCBI taxonomy): domain Eukaryota; kingdom Metazoa; phylum Arthropoda; class Collembola; order Neelipleona; family Neelidae; genus Neelides; species Neelides folsomi. The sequence goes on along the minus strand of JAQGBZ010000010.1, from coordinate 46,169 downwards.
CATTTACAAAAATATTGCATTAGATATAAGTTCTTAAGAATGAAAATTCGAATTAAATTCTTAAATAATTTACATGCGTTGTTAAATGCTTAAATTATAAGTAGAGTAATACATATTAGGGTACAGCGTTAAGTATCACCTCTAATGATTGAAAGGTGATAATTGCTGTATACAAAAAAGCACTAATATACAATAATTTAGCATAGAGGTCATGAAACTTTAAAATTAATTTAAACATTATACTTATTGCTTCGAGAAAATGCATTACATCACAGTTGCATGCGATATACTACACACTATTTACATACTTAAAATTAAAACCATTACAGTTATTATCTCCGAACTTAATTACAATAATAAATTATACAATGAGAGAAATGATGATATTAAATTAAGAGATGCCAAGTATTTCTTTCGTGGCAATTAAGACAATGTGGTTGAAATCAGTCTCGAGATGAATTCTCCAATAATCTCGTTTCCTCCACCATACGTCAGAAGGGAAATTAGGAGAAGGGATGCCTTGAAAGATTCTCGCGATAGCTCGTCCAGTCCATTCAATATCGGAATGATCGGAGAGAAAAGATTGAACGTCTGAACGAATCCGATCTTCAACATCAGACTCAACTTCAATCAGAGGCTTCAAAAATTAAATTTTAAAATTAAAATTTTGTTAACATGTTTAATATAAAATCCGTTTATAATTTGTATAACCATTTAAAAATTCATCCATACCTGTTTTAACTCTTGGCAATATTCATTTTGACTCTGGTTAAAATAGTCAGCTATAAAATTTTTCAGTGCAAGACTTTTTTCTTTATCACAATCCTCAGAGGGTGCTCGAGCATTTGAAGTTGATACGCTGAAATTGAAATACAGACTATAATGCTTTATGCTTTACTTATTTTATTAGTTTAGTTGGCCATTTACATTTTTTTCGGTTTATTAAATTAATTTCAATTTCAAAGATCAATATTTGTAATTACGTGTAAAGAGCTTGATAAACTCTATTTAGTTGAAGAAGTTGGCTCTTTTCTTGTTCAACTGTTCGTGCTTGAAGGGAATTAAGAATGGCGTCCAACTCAGAATCATTCAAATCTCCAGGAGCCAAAACACGGAAGGATAAGTCGGAAAATTCGATCAAAATCCCCGTTCTGCGCCAACTTCCTCCAACGCCTCCATTCCATTCGAGACTCTGAAGTTCTTTCTTGGCAACGACAGAATTGCACCCGATGGCAGACGCCGCTTCCACAATGTCAAATTCAGCATGGACGTCGCCTTCTTTGAATTTTTTATTTTTTTTCGCGATGGCCAAACCTGCTCCAAGCACAGGGCAAGTATTCGCAGCAATTGAAAGTGCTTGAGGGCCGCAATATGATTGAACTCGACAAATGCGGTATGTGAGCGGAAGTTGAGTTATCCATTTTTTATCCCCAAGTTCAAGATAACAAAGGAGGGTTTGAATATTTTCTTGTGGAAGATCAAGTTCCAAAACAGAGGCTTCAACAGAAAAGGAAACTTCGTGCCCACTGCATCTTGTATCTTCAGTTCTGGTGCATTTACAAGATCGAAATAATCTTTTCACCAACTTCCTCAAAGTAGGACGATCGACAGAATTGGCAAAAACGTGCCTACGGAGCTCAGCTAAATTCTTGTTCTATAACAAAAGAAATAGTTCTTATTAAAACTTTCGACAATAAGCGATTAAATAATAATTATTACAATATTTTATAGGACATATTTGACGAACCTTCGCATTATCAATGAAAAGATGACATTCTGCTGGAATTCCATCACGTCCAGCTCTTCCTATTTCTTGTACGTATGACTCAAATGTCTTTGGCATATTGTAATGTATAACAGATCGAATGTCGGATTTGTCGATCCCCATTCCAAAAGCAACAGTGGCGACCACAACTCGAATTCTCCCTATTAAAAATCCTATTTTCACTCCATTGTTCCTTAATATAAATTCATATTTAAAAACGAATTCTCACCAGCCATAAACTCTTTTTGAACCGTTCTTCTCCTATGAGCTGAAAGTCCTGCATGATACGCCTCACAGTTAGTTGAAATTTTTGTTCTTGATTTCTTATCAACGAGTCCACCGTATGTACCAAAAGGATCCTAAAATGAGATTATAATTATAAACTAATATGCAATATTTATCATAATGATATTTAATAGATTCAAAGCCAAATACTCTTCCCAATTCTTACATTAAGATGAGTTCTTATCAGTGTGGAAATGCGTTCCGTTTCTTCTCTTCGTGTACAATAAATTATAATGGAATTGAGAGAAGAAAACCGAGGACCTTGGAGTAGACACAACAAAGCTTCATCACGCACCATGTCTCTCGATACACTCAAATTTAAATTCTCCGGAAGAGTTTCCCCTCGGATTATTTTTGATGGCTCTACATTTAAGAGTTGACTAACATTGAGACTCGTTGACAAAGTCGCAGTCGCAGTCAGACCGACAAATCGTTCAACGCCCAATTTTTCTCGTAATATCTAAACAAAAACAAAAATCATTTAGTCAAATGTTATGATGGTTAAATGATTACTATATTACATTACAAACACTTGTTCAATTTGTCTAATAACAACCTTGCAGAGCTGAAGATAGCAAGGTCTAAAATTATGCGACCATTGGGAAACACAGTGAACTTCATCAATGCAGACAAAAGAGATTGCAGGAAATGCTGCAGGATCTTTGAAAAGACCAAAGAAGCCCCCACAAACTGCTTCAGGAGACACAAGAAGAATTGAAAGTTTTTTCTTCCGAACCGAATCAAGAACTTCGGATTTGCTTTTTTCACTCATTCCTGAATGAATACATCCAGCAGGAAGGAAATCGGGTATGCCTTTTACCTATTTAAACAAAACATTCATCAATCAATAATCTTGGAATTTTAATTCATTCTCCTAATTATAAAAGTTTTTATGTTAAAGTCGAGTCCTGACCTGATCGTCCATTAAAGAAACCAAAGGAGAAACGACAAGTGCAAGAGATCCTGGATACTTTTGGGAGTAGGCATAAGCTGGAAGTTGATAGATGAGACTTTTTCCACTACCAGTAGAAAGAATAACAAGGGTGGATTCTCCATGAAGGATATTTCGAATTGCCTCTTTCTGTCCGGTTCGAAAGCTTTCATATCCAAATTCAGCAATATAGGAGTTCATCAATTCATCTTCTAGTTTTTTAAAATATTTGTTCAATTTTAAACTTGAGATTAATAAGGATTTGGAAAGAATAAAATTATTTATGGTTTAAGGCATAAAAAATATTCATGATTCATGAGTATGACTTGTATAACAAATTGTACGTTTACCTTCTTGTTCAGTTGTCTCCGATGTAAAGACGGAGGGGATTGCCTTCTTATATTCCTCTGAAGAGAGAAGCTCCCATTGATTAGAATTTTGAATCGTTGGATCCTCTTTACTTCTGGCAAGCGCAGCTGCTTCCTCTAACGAAGGGAATGGGCTGATCACTGTATCAACTGCATCAGATGCACTTGTTTCTATTTTAATAAAATGAACAAATTAAAAGACAATAATAATAAAATCATAATTATATTTCAATTCCTAGCTCAGCATGCTAAAAGAGGCAGTAATCAATAATTATAATTAGTGATACATAAATTCCCAAAATAATGTATAATCCACATTAATTTACCATATTTCTTAGGACAAAATTTTGCAAAGTGACCGAATTCTCCACATTTTTTGCATTCTAAATTCTTCAATTTATTCTCCACTGCCTGTTCAGCCTTTCGATTTTTCCATTCTTGTCTTTTGTTTTTTCCTAAAGAAAAATGCTTTCTTCCTCTCACGAAAACTCTCTTGCCTATATCTATTCGAACGAAATTGTCGTTTTTCCCTCTTGCAGCTTTTGTTCTCCTGTACAAATTAAATTTAATTAATTAAACATACAAATAACTAGACTAATACACATACAGTATAGAAATTCATTGATTGAACATCAATTGATATTAAATTGCACATTATTATATTTTATATTGAAAAACTCACCTTCCTTTTCCCCTTTTAGTGGGAATTTTGTCTAATGCTTCATTATCTTCAGGTTTTTCATCAAAAATGTCTATCACAGTATTTTTTTTTGGCCCATCCACATTAGATGTTAGAACTTTTTTGGCCGTTTTCACAGATTTTTTGGCAGAGGCAAGTTTATTTCTTTTCTGAGTAACTGCCTTCGACTTCGAAGTTGAAGATTTTGAATCGGATTTTTTAGTGGCAGCCCTGGTTGTTCTTTTCCCAACTTTTTTTGCATGAGCATCTGTTGTTGGACTTGATGTTTTAACAGTTTTGCTTAATACAGCCTTTAGTAAAGATTTCTTTTTCTTAGTTTGAAATTCAGGCTCGACCACATGGGCAGATGAAGCGTATGCGTTCTCTTTGAGCTTTTTAATCCGTTCTAATCGAGTTCTCGCTCCTTCCGTGAAAAATTTCCTTTTCTTCACTTCCTTCTTCTCAGGGCTAGAAAATAAGGCAGAATAAGGTCGCTTTGCTGGCTGGACAAATTCCTCTACTTCTTTTAAGTCGAATATGGTCGAATCGGGCATTACTTCAGTCATTGACACATCTGCTGAAGTACATCCCTCATTAAATGATTCCTCACGAGATGTGTCAGATTCAGAAATGTTGAAACTATCTTCTGCATTAGCAATTGTAATATTTAATTGATCTTCCTCCAAGCCTTCGTTGTCTTCACAAAAAGGAAAAGCTGACTTGATTTGGGAATCGGTGCATTTCTGAATCGAATCAGAAAGTTCTGATTTAGTATCAAAGTTCTTTTCGACATTTTCAATACTTTCCAGGTTTTTCAATAAACTCTCTCTCGCCCTGTCTAACCATCCCGTATTTATGCTTTTTAGTTTAGAATTACATAAAATGGAATTTTCATCTGATAAGAGATGCGAGGTTGAAATTGATTTTGAAGTCCTGGGATGAACGAAAAGGGGAACAGTCTCAAGTTCATCGTCACTCTCTGCATCTTTGGCTAATGCCTTACATTGGGCGATTTCGTTAAGGATCTCAGATTCATCCATTGATTTCCTTTTCTCATCCTTGGCATTTAAATTCGTCTGGCACTGAGGAAGCGAGAGCTCAATGGAAATCCCAACAGAATCCTTCTTCTTCTCGCGATTTATGAGAGAACCTCTCAGACGAATTGACGAAGCAGCTGCAAGGGCTTGCTTATCTTTCTCTTTGAAAGTTAATGGTTTGTTAAATGACTTGGCTTTAAATGAGACTGATAACTTGGTCTTGGGTAACACTTTAGTCGCTTTAAGTTTATTCTTTGGAATCCCCAATGAAGAAAATACCATCTGGGGAATTTTTTCTACTTGGATTTTTCTTATCGATGGCTCTTCTTCTTTCATTCTTCGATATTCTTTGTAGGCAAACTTGACAGCATCTGGAGCATTTTTCATGTCATCCTGAAAAAATTACATGAAATATAAGTTCATGGTGAGAATATTTAAACTTTATACATAAACCTTCAAAAACATTCAGTTTGAAATTATATAATTATTGAATTTTATAACTTACCTTTCCTGGTTTTCGGTCATTCGTTTTAGCAAAAATTTCTTCCCATCGACATATTAATCGTTTGTGGTGTAAAAACTGTTTTGTAAACGCTTCCATATTTTACTTTAGTTAACACTTATACTAATGACTTAGAATGAATAATTTAATGAACTATCTTCTGTATTTATGTGAAACTGGTCTAAACTTTAATCAATTATACTCTGTATTTATTTAATCGATTCTCGATTCCGTGCATGATTCCGTGCAAAACTATTTTAGATTTATGTCTGCTCCATATGTAAAAGTCAGTGTTCATAAAAGATAGGTTTGTTTAACATTGTATAAAATATCTCAGAGAAAAGATAAAGAACAATAAATAAAATTAAAGATAAAGTCGTTAAAATAAGATAGCCATAAAGAAATACCTAGAATTATTTATTCCTACAATATGCTATTAGTCATTGCAATATGTAAATGATATATTTATTATATTTATGTATAGAAGAGGAAAAAAGTGAAAGAACAGAAAAGAAAGGAACAATGAACAACGGATCAAGGAAAAGTCAAGGGAAGGAATACTGCTGGGTTTAGCGGGATTTCGTTGATATTCGCGCCGAAGTGTTAAAGGCGGAAGATGAGGGTTTTAAATTCCAATCACAAAACCTTTTGCTTTTTGCTTTGCAATACAAAGACGATTTGCGAACATTGCGAAGTGATTCAAATTCAATCTCAATTCTCAACATGATCATTTGATCATATTACAGATATATCTTTATGATTCATGGAGAATTTTTGCATAACTTTTCGAGGACATGTGAGTTAGCGCCTTCGGGCCTTTGTTTTTTCTTCAATAATCTATTAATTGTAATATTCTAATATCCAGATAAGACATTTTAAGTTAAGTGTAAGACATGATTACGTATTGTGATCGAGTATTTACAAAATCCTTTGTTTTAATTGGTCCTTTCCCTCACTTTTATAACATCGTCAGTTTATCAGTATTTTTTAATTTTTGTGAAGTGTGAACTTTAAATTCATTTTATTTTTTAAGATAGCTTCACTACCTAGTTTTATATCTTAATTAAGGATGAACAACAAAAGCCATTAAAATGGGAGACGACACAATAAGTGGAACTGAGGGTGGGAATAACACGGGGGATTCGAGCTTTTCTTCATCTGCCACTGTTTCGAATTCAAAGCTTAGGACTCCAAATGGGGTATTTGAATTTTTTAACAATAATTATTTCTACTCTACCATATTACTGTAATACCTATAATATAAATCTCTAATGTAGTACATTATAAAAATCATGAAATTACATTTTTGCAAATAGGAATCCTTTGATGATGTTTTTATTAAGCCGGAGCCAGGTTGGATTCCTCCTCAATCTCATGAATTTAAGACTCCAACTAATCCATCAAAGAAGAGACGAAGGCTGAGTATTGACGATAATCAGAATTCAGTTGGTTCAATTGAAGATGATATGTCGGATGTTTCAATGAGTGTATGAAATATTAAATTATCTTAAATTAACTGTCAATAATATTAGGATAATATGTTGGCGAAATATTAATTAAGACTGATGGTGAGAGTAAATTATATTAGTTATGTTAATTACATAATTTATGTCATTTCTATATTTTTGTTGTGTAGAGTGCTGTAAGCAGCGTTAAGAGGAAAAAGATTCGGAATCGTGTTTCTTCAGCCACTAGCGTCTGTTCGACCATCGCTTATAATTCCAACCACATAGGAACTGATGATCTTTCTCGCATTTACAATGATTGCATATCTTTATACACAAAAAATGTACGACTTTAATTTACCTTTAAATATGAATTAATAATTCTGTTATAATATTTTGTCTTTCATTGGTTTTAGGGAATTACAGTGCAAAATGCTTTCAATCTCAAACTTGCCGATGTTATTGATTCACTTATTCGATCAAAAATCTTTGATAAGTCGGATCTAACGGTAAATAAAATCCAACAATTAATTACAATTTCTAGTCCGTGTTTTTATTTGTATTTTTTAAAACGGAACATGGATTTTAATTGTTTTTGTGTGAAAATAATAGAAAGCAGGGCATATGCTTGCCGCTTCTACAAAAATCTTCACTTGCCAAGTGGTAAATACCCATCAGCATGTGCTCAAACTGGCTGCAATTATTGGAAGAAATAAGGAAAGAGTCAGAGAGTTACAATTGGCCGAGGAGTTGAATTCTGATGACGATGAACCTGCAGAACAACCTCTTAATACAACTTTGCAACGGGAAATTGGTCGCCGTCAAAAAAGAGTCCTGGTGAGGAAAGAAATTGATAACATACTTCTCATTATTTTGTATTTGTGGTTGCTTTTGTTTAGAAAAAGGGGAAGTTTGTGGTCGAGAAAGATAATTTGAGTCAAATTGCAAACAAATTTGACAATCAATCAGCAAGTTATCAAGTCAGGAGAGAAAAGTTAAAAGAAAAATTTACTACATCAATTAAAGAGAATCGAGACTTTGATTTTAATGGGTAAGACTGACATAAACTGAATTTAACTAAAATTATTTTTTATCTTATATCCCTTTTCTTAATTGGACAAATGTATATTATATTCTTATTTAGAGAGTTCATGAGTTTGAAGGCTAAAGAAAATTTGGACGATAATGCGTTGCTCGAATTGCCAAGAGCTCTCATCAATTGTAAGTTTTTTCAACAATCAATGAATATTTGATAAACATTTATCTTACCTAATTTCATAATGAATTGAATTTTACTGTGCTCAATATTGAATATTCAAATGTCCTCAATTATAGACGAAGATGTTTCGAGTATTCCATTTCTGCCATTCAGAAGAGCTATCGATTGGGACTCGGAAAAACATGATATTTGGGCAATGCTTAAATAAAATTATTATTAAAATTATTATTAAAATTATTATTAAAATGAAATTCATAATTATATTTTTTGACTGAAGGGTTTGGAGCCAGGCTTCGAAATTCAGAATTATGAAGTATCGGGTGTAAGCATCTTACCTGAACCGGACCCGGCCGTTGTTTTTAACGAAGACCTTGCTCATGAAGCTTACAATGTACCAGGTAAAATATTCTTTCAATGACTTATTACCTTTGAACTAAATAAGATATAATAACTGTTATGTATTTAAGTTTTGAGATATCATTATGATTGTACATTTTATTATAGCAAAAGTAATGAATATTTATTTAATAGAATTGGATCCAACTGATTCAGAATTTAGAGAGAACGATGGAACGTCAAATGGTCATTCGCACTTAGATGATTCAGCAATTCAAATGAATGGTTCAGCTCTTGTCGACATTCGAAATGTTTCATCTCTTGATCAAGTTGTCGACTATTTTAATTCACATGGAGCCTCAGCATTGGGCTCTTGGACAGGCATATTCAAGGAACATCATCGAGAGAGAGGTAGAGTTAAATTCTCTATAAAATAAGTTACAAGCGATTACAGAAAACCAGAAAATAAATAGTAACCTTTGATATCGATTTTTAGGTCATATTGTTGACAAAAAGGAACGAAGAAGGAAATTGAAGCAACTTGACATCTCTCTTGAAAAATACAACGATTTGGATTTGCGATTTAGCATTTTCGATGTTAGTCAAGAACACGCTTTAAACTCAAGCCCGATGAAAGAGAAAGCGGTGGCCGAAATCAACAAATATTTCTCACACTTAATCGGTCCATGTTTGCCCACAAGTGCCTTGGACGATAGCATGGAGGTTGAATTAGAAGATCCAGATGAGAAAGTTCAAGTTCATGGGTCGATCATAGGAAATATTATTTTCAACTCTTCTGAATTCGAAAATGACCCTTGGGCTGAAGATTACAAGCAAGTTTAATAGCAATTTAATTACTTATCCTTGATATCATAAAGATTACTTTTAACATGGGATTTAATTTAAATATTGTTATAATTTAACTAACGTATTGTTACTTATTTAGATTTTTCTTTTCAAATGATAATTGCCACATTCAGCGGAGAGTGATCGCAATGGAAGATTCTCAAGAAGGATTTGAATCTCACGAAGGCTTCATTGATGAAGACCTGGCAGAAGGCGAAAATATCCGGGATAATTATTTCGAAGCGAATGTACGTTGATAATTATTAGTAAAATTATAATATTATCAAATTTCTAAAATTGAAGAAATATATTATTTTCCAGAATTCATTTGTCGGCTTAGGAAAATTCAATACGGGACCTGATGATTGTAATTGAAAGATAAATTAACAACACACATTTAACTCATTATTATAAAAGTAGTTATTATACGTATGTAAATGGTACGATTAAAATACTTGGTTATTTTTTATAGGGATGGGTTCTCAAGATCCGAATGGGACTTTGGGTGGCCAAGTGGTATTTAAGATTTCATTTTCAATTTTTTTTTGCCTTAAAGCTATTGATAGTTTGAAAAGATGATTAATTATTAAATTTGACATTTAGTTCAGCGAACTGATGAGCAAAATTCAACCGCCCAAAAATATTAATATGAAAGATATCGTAATGAAGATTTATAGATTGCTGCAATGTCGTCTCAAATTAGATGTAATTTGAAGTTGTAACAATAATATTCCTTCAACGAGGCAGTCTGCAAAGGCTATCTATTTTAATGGCAATTTTTTAAAGTTTGGTGTACTTTACTCCTACGACCTCTATTAAATATAATTTGTAATGATGAGATCTATAAACAAATTATAATTAATATTGGAAGTTTACTCTAAATTAACATTAAGTGCTAGTCGCGGATTGTGGCTTGGTGTTTAAACATATAAAAATTATTAAACCATACATAGATTGATAGGGATTTAAATAATCTACTCTTTATTTGATTCCTCAGAAAGACGGAGAGCCCACAATGGATGGAGAAATGCAGATCAACATTACTGATCTTTTATCTCGACTGAGGAATGTCTTGAATGAAACTGCTTCCAAAGATATGAGCTTCCATATATTTGTCGTCGCCCTTCTTCACGTCCTTGCAGATCATAAATTGTTCCTTAAAGAAGTACTTGGGGAATACTTTGTGGTGTCAAAAGGAAGATCGTTCCTTCATGTAAAAAATCTTCTTTTTACTTCTATGCCCACAATTACGAAAGAATAGACGAGAAAGCAGCCATTTAACTAACAATAAGGAGTGTTCGTATCTACCATTTTTTACCAATATGTTAATATTTTTAGCTTTATAAATAAGTCATTTTTATGAAACCGATTGTTTGGTATTTTTTGTTTTTTAAACAATAATTTTGAGCGCATTTATATTTTTCCTTTTATGTACTATTTAATCGTCTTTTTAATAATAGCATTTTTTTAATTTTTATTAAATCAATTTTTATTAATTATTTACTTTTGTATTTCCAATTTCTAAACTTTAAAGCAGTTTTTTAAATATCTTAAACATTGGAAATTCAATATCGCAATATATTAAGATATTTATTTTAATCTTTTTAAATAAGTTTTCATATTACGATGATTTTATAAAAGCATGTCAAATATAAACAATTCAGATTATATTTTAGAGATTTTAGTATTTTTTAGGCTTACTTAAAGAATTATCTATCTACTAAATTTGTAAACCTTATAAATTATACACAATGCAATAAAATGTATAATGAATATAATATACTTGCATAATTAATTACGATTATAAATGTATAGAGTATACATACTGTTACATATGGTACACACTAATTGTAAAAGTGAATTGTGTATTGATAAAACATACAATCAATTCGTGACAGATCTGATGTAGATTTCTACGATTTTTCTTTATTATTTATTATAATAAATTGATATGGAATTAACAAAAAATTTTGAATTATTCTTAAAATTAACCATATGCGCGTCGCTTTAAACAAATTAAACAAAAGTGGGGAATCATTCATTTAGAAGTTGTTCCATATGAGGAATGAGAGTAGTTACGAAATTTTTGAGGTCGTCTTGTCTGGCCAATGCAGTTTCAAGAACTTCTTCGTGAGACGCTTCTTCTCTTCCATCATATTCAGTGATGCAAGCGTTGGTAATGAGACTGAAAGCTAAACATTTAATGCCGCAATGCACTGCAGTGATCACTTCAGGAATTGTGCTCATTCCTATTTAAAAAACACATTTAACACTAATTAACTTTTACTATGCTATTTATTAATTTTTAAATATTGCTAAATTAAAAATATCAACAAAGCTCATTACCAACAGCATCAATTCCAAGGATTCTCATGGCTCTAAGCTCAGCTACAGTTTCAAATGAAGGTCCACCCACCATTGTGTAAACTCCTTCGTGTGCGTATTCTCCGATCCCGACTTCGATAGCGATAGCTTTTGCAAGCATTCTTAGACTACTATCATAAGCTGAGTTGAGGGGTGGGAATCGAGTTCCAAAGCATTCGTCGTTTGGACCACGGAGGGGAGATTCTCCTCCAAATCCAGGGAAATTAATGTGGTCCTTGATAATCATGATGTCCCCAACGGAATATTTAGGATCCAATCCTCCAGCAGCATTTGTAACGATCAATGCTTCGATACCCAAAAGCTTAAAAACTCGGATGGGCATTGCACACTAAAATAGATTAAAATAATATCAAATTAAAGTAAAAAATATTGTTAATTTTACAAAAAAAGTATTATACCTAAATAGGTATATAACTATTAATATTTAAAATCTTACTTTCCAAAGAGGATATCCTTCATAGTAGTGGAATCTTCCTTGCATGGCCAGAACGGGGACATTGGCAAGTCGTCCAATGACGAGTTGTCCAGCATGCCCTTGTACTGTTGAAGATGGAAAGTGAGGAATGGTTTCATAAGGGAAGACAACTCTGTCAACAATTGTATCTGCGAGATTCCCGAGCCCAGTTCCGCAAATTATTCCGATCTTAGGGCGAAGTTTGGTTCTCTCTTTGATATATTCAGCACTTTCCAGTAAAATTTCATGAGTGTACCTAATGAAAATTTATGATTGTTTAAATATCATATTGATAATTTTCATAAATTACAATAGGTGTAAATTCTAATTTCTTTGTTGAAGCTACATATAAATTATATGTAGATAAAATTATCACTGCTTGTATGAAATTGTTATTTCAATAAAGTGAATTTAATTTTAGCAAGTGAAACTTACGGGTTAGTTATGTTTCCAAGTTTGGATAGAGGAGCTCCTTTCATTAAATGGCTACCAGATCCATTTTTATCTTCGTTGTGATGTCCATTTTTAGTACTTTTGTTATGATGACCATTCTGATGATCATCGTGTCCGTGTCCGTGTTTAACACCATTTCCATTTAGAGACAATTCAAATTCGCTACCATTTCCGAATGCTCCATTTGAAAACTTCAAGCTCATTTTTGGAAACCTTGAAATTATGATTGCAATATTGTAATTACGTTCCTTTACTGTAAACTATAAACCTTGGAATAGGACAAGAAGGTGAACTTCACTATTTGCAAACCATGCATTTTCAATAGCAATGTAATTTAGTAATCGCTGTTCCTTATCTTAAAATACATATTTAATAGAATGACATTTGGCCTAACAGTTTACTTTTTTGCAACATTAAAATTGCATAATTAAAAATATAAAAAAGAAATTATCGGATGATCTTCATGCTTAAATTATTATATATCTAAAATCTAAATACTTCATACTGATTTGGCTTTGGGTATATCAAAAACTTTCTTGTACAATTGGTATTAAATATAACAATTAGTATATAACTTTATATCTGAAGTCTTGAGAAAAGGCTAAATATCTTTTATACAAAAAACCTATAGGTAAACAAATATAATTATACAAACCTATAATTGTATACCTAGCCATATAGCATTTGAGCGAAGCTGGATATTCAAAATGGGCTAAACTTATGAATCCTTTGTTTAAAGAAATGATGGCTTACTTTTAGTTAATCCAAAATTATTACAATCACTAATAGTTAATATTAATAATAATTAACTTCGATTCTCATACTTTTGGGGTGTTGAGACATTTGGATCCGGTAACTTGAAGAAGTTTCATTCATCGCATGCATATTTTTTTAAGTATGTTGAAGATGCAGGTATAGTACTTACTTTTAGAAATTCTAACAAATATGAGCTTTTGAGTCTAAGAGTAATGGTAAATCAGTAATCAGTAATCATTTACCAACAAATAATATGATAGTACAGGAATATTCTATATAAATATATTTAAACATAACATACCTTTTGGTCTTGTTTGTTTAAATCTTTCTTTTCCAATTCGGGGTTCAGTCCTTTTCAATATTATCTTTTCTTTAAATAGGGAGAAGTGTTTAAGGGATAAGCTCCGGCTCGAACAAACTTTCAAACATCTTATTACTCATCTTATATACCCTGTGTCGTTTTTATTATAGAATTACAAGGCCTTCATCTCATCAGAAAATCCCCTCTTCTTCGCATAAAAGATTATAGTAACATCGTACCTTTGGCTAAATACTTAGGTGACAGTAGGGCATAAGGAATAAGCATCAAACGTGCCCTCACTATCCCATCTCTTGGTTTTATAATGCACATAAAAATAAGCTAAGTACTGTAATTAGTGTAATTACGTTGTTAAAATATGGATATCATTAATAAAAAATACTCGTAAAACTTGTATTTATACATACATATTATATGTATGTATACCATACTATTAATAAATATCAACATAGAAAACATAGTATGTATAGTGCATCGTAGAAGAATTATCTTCAATAATTTTTATGAATCAATTTTGTTAATGATGATGATCTGGGGATATAAAATATTATAGGTTATCTTTCATTTTTATTTTCTTTGCGATATGATGTATCTTCGATTTGGCATCTATTTTTTTCACTATTAATTATATTACTTATTATAAGATTAAACCTCTTATAAGATTGAATAATTATATGAGTTTAATGCAAATGAAGCAAAAAATGTAAGTATTGTAGCATTTACTAGAGAGCGAGAGCTACAAATGTTTCACTGGAAGAAGTGAGTAGTTTCACAATATTCGTCATTAAGGGATTAATGGATAAGCTTGCGTAATTTATGAAAATGATTGGGAGGATTGGGAGAATTGAGCTTCCTTACTGGTCGTTTTTATTGATCCGAAGAAGAAGTCAAATCCCATTGGACCGACTTGGGGGTCTTGTGCCACTATTAAAATGTTGTTTTGGATTAATACGTCTTTCATTGGGGATTAAGATCATGTCCTCTCGTATAGATTTAATAAAAAGTCTGTTTCATTCTTTTCAATGATGAATACCTGTAGAATGAATACAATGTTCTCAATACAATATTTAAATCTCTATTAAAAAGTAATATACAGATAAAATGCTGGTGCAGTAATAAAGTATTTGTATATTAGAATATAATAAATATGTTATGTAATAAACAAATAAATATTTTGTCTATTGTCCTTTACTTAGGTATTGTGGGATTAGGAGGGAATAAATCCTAATTCCCAATTTAATAATGGACCGAAACCTTCAGTATACATAAAAATAATAGTATAATCATATGATTTCTCCAATAAATTCAATAATTGTGAGATATTCACATTATAATGATTATATAGTAAAATATTTCACGTTTCAACGGGTGTAAAATTAATTAAATTGGCATCTCATGGGAATTGTTGAGGTTGTTGTGGGGGTTGTTGCTGAGATGGTTGATGTTGTTGGTAAATTTGAGGCTGGTATTGCTGATGTAGTTGATACGGTTGCTGATACATTTGTGGAATTCCTGGAGATTGTTGAGGCAACTGTGAATAACTATGGGGCTGTGAAGGAACTTGTCCTTGCATTTGGTGGCTATAATTTAATCCCATTAGCGTCTGTTTGTAGTAATTAGGAATAGGTCCAGTTGACGGAACTTGAAAATTCTGTGACGGTTGTTGTTGAGGTTGAGAAATTGGCTGTTGTAATTGGGAAATTGGTTGTTGGTGTGGTTGAGAAATTGATTGTTGTTGATGAGGGATTGGTTGCTGTTGTGTTTGTGGAATATGTTGTTGTTGCTGTTGAGGAATCGGTTGCTGTTGATGAGGAATATGTTGTGGCTGCTGTTGAGGAATCGGTTGCTGTTGATGAGGGATTGATTGCTGTTGTGTTTGTGGAATATGTTGTTGTTGCTGTTGAGGAATCGGTTGTTGTTGATGAGGAATTTGTTGCTGTTGTGTCTGTGAAATATGTTGCTGTTGAGGAATCGGTTGTTGTTGATGTGTTTGGGGAATTTGTTGCTGTTGAGAAATCGGTTGTTGTTGATGAGAAATTGGTTGCTGTTGTGTCTGTGGAATATGCTGCTGTTGTTGTTGAGTAATTGGTTGTTGTTGTGTTTGTGGAATATGCTGCTGTTGTGTCTGTGGATTATGTTGCTGTTGCTGTTGAGGAGTTGGTTGTTGTAGTTGGGAAATTGGTTGCTGTTGTGTTTGTGGAATATGTTGCTGTTGTGGTTGTGCAATTGGTTGTTGTTGGTGGTAAACCTGAAATTGTTGTTGTTGGTGTTGTAGCTGATACTGTTGCTGATTCGGTAGCTGATACTGATTCTGATACGGTTGTTGATACGGCTGTTGATACATATTCTGTTGATTTCCTAGAGTCTGTTGAGATATCTGGGAGTAATTATGGTTTTGAGGAAGATTTTGATCTTGGGTCGGTTGACCATAATTATTCGCCATCATTGTCTGTTTGTAGTAATTTGGAAGAGGTCCAGCTGACGGCACTTGAAATTGTTGTGGTGAAGGAGGTTGCTGTGGCGGTTGTTGATGTTGAGATTGTGCCGCTGGTTGGTGATGTTGAGTTTGTGCGACTGGTTGGTGTTGTTGAGACTGTGCGGTTGGTTGGTATTGTTGATAAACTGGTTGCTGCATGGAGACTCCATTGTTATGCCCGTGGTTTTGCCCCATTCCTTGACTTGGCTTCGGCTCATTCGTCTTCTTCGGCATCATGTTTAAATAATCTTTTAATTTCGGAGTTTGCCCTGGTGTTGGTGTAAAAGGCATACCAGGCTGAACTCCGAAATTATTCATTGCCATTGATATTGAAGGCATTGGATGGTGTTGTTTGGGGACCGGAGGATTATTTTGACGTGCCACATGCATTTCTCGTTCATCTTCAAGAGCCATGCAAGCATCTCGGATTTTCATTAGGAGCTTCCCAATATTATTCTCAAGCTTTCCATACAATTCGATCCCCTTTTCACATTTTCCAACCGTTTCTCCATATGAGTCGTAAGCTTGAAGAAGAGATTGAATCACAGCATTCCTCTTGTTGCTTGTTTCAAGATTTTCTTTACGAGTTTCGGCATAAGCAGCATTCGCTTCAGTCAGAGCCCTCAAAATATTATCTTGAGCAAGCAGATTTTGATCAATCGTAGCAATCTAAAACAAATATCATTTAAAATATTGAATTCATTTGATTAATCTGAAATAATTACGTAAATAATTTTTAATTCATATTATTTAACTACAGATAGTTGGATAAAATAGTTATGATAATTTACAATTTTATTGTGTTTTTGAAGCTCTTCTTTAAATATTGTATCCATATCTTGATCCTTTTTCACGACCAGCTGTTTAGTGATATCATCATTCAGAATCGCCTCCCTCAATTGTGTCTCAAGTAATTGTCTTTGCACTCGCATTTCCTCAACTTTACCAACAAGTCTCAACATTTCCTTGTAAGAATGATCATCCCCTTCTTCTAAAAAAAATCAAAAATCAAATAGAAGTAAAAATGGCAGGCTCGTGTACATAATTAGAAAATTACATTAATTTAATTTTTAATCTTTACCATTTTTATTTTGTATTGAAACAAACTTCACAACTTCTTCGAGTGGCTTCATAAGAATTCGAAGCTGTGAGACGGTGAACTTTGTGGCTTCGTGAAGAGCCTTGTTTGATTCTGAAGCCGTTTCGTGAGTCTTTTTGTATGTATTAAATTCTCGCTCTTTGTCAATGAGTAAATTGTTTGGAGCTCGTTTGCCCATTTTAGTTTGAAACTCTTCTTCTTTTTTTCTATTCTCCTATAATAAAATAAGGGTTAATAGAAAATTAAAACATTAAACATTAAAACAAAAATTATGATATAAAGTACTTCGAGAATTTCTTCAATTTCATTTAAATATCCTTCAACATCACAAACAAGTCCAGAAAGCCGAGACATTAGATCGGTAAGGCGCTTAATCGCTTCTTTCTCGACACTCATTGAAGCACAGACATCGAGGAGTTCCTTCAAATAAAATTATTGGATTCAGAATTGGTAGTGAAAATGTTAAAAATGACCATTCTTAATGATATAACTAATAATGAAAGAATAATAAATCTACTCTACTTTAATAAATCACTCCTGAAAATTTTTAACTCACTTGTGGTATAGTTTGATTCCCTCCATGTAAATCCAATTGCTCCAATTGCAAAGGAATGATAAAGCGGTTCAATAAATCGTTTTTCTCTTCAATTCGAGTCGTATAAGTTCGTAATATCTTAGCTTTCTCCTCACTATTCAAAATTTTATCAATTAATTTACCAAAATAAAATGAAGACGACAAAATAATTGTTTCATGTTTCATTTTAGAATAAATGTGATAAAAAACTTTTAATAATTAAAAAAGAATCCAACCTATAAAGTGAAGAAGCTTCATGAGCTTCAATTGGAACAATTCTCCCAAAAATATCTGGCCCCGATATGTCTGGGTCATCGAATTTAAAAGGGATTCCTTTCACGAGACTCACCGCTTTGATTTCCACATCTATTGCACTGAGTTCAGGGACTTTGGCATGATAAACAAATTCGTTATCTTTTTCCGCACTCCGTAATTTCCCTCCTACAACGTCCATTGTGAAATTCAAAGTCTCATGTATTGGCTGCAAAGGAAAATTAACTTGTTTTTTTATTAGCTTAAACCTTTGTTAAAACCTAAAACATTTAGGTAATTATAAAAATTATAAACTTACGTCTGTTTTTTCACATCCCTTTGCTAATTTAATAGTTTCAATCAATTTTGATTCAGCGGCTTTTAAAAATGTCACTCGCTCGCCCCACTTTTCAGTAATTTCAGCTTGGAGTCCAAGCGAATAATAGTAAAGGCAATGATAGTATGAAACTTTAAGCTCGACAAACTTCCTCCATTTCTTAAATATAAAGCAAATGTTATTTAATTTGAACTAGAGTACTTATTCGTCATTGTTATCAATATAGTTATTTTAAACGAGAAATTAAAGTTAAAAGTAACCTTTACGACTTTGACAATTTTATCAGAATATTGGGCAGAATCTTTAAGGAACTGATCGATAGTCTTGAGAGCAATCTGATAATATTCGACAATTTGAAGCGCCACTTTGGCTAAAATCGACGATTTTCTATTATCAACGAGACTCTTTTCTAAGATACATTCTTGTGCTTGGGCAAGGCAAATATTTCCTATGATGCTTAATGAGTCAGGTGAAACGTCAGGTGTAAAATATTTTTGACAATTATGTCGGAGGTGTTGGAATGCCCAAGCAGCACATTGAAAATGTGTACATGAAACCTTTCATCATAAAAATTATTAATTAATTTTAGAAGACATTAATAAACATAGTGTAGTAGTATTTTTATATAGTAAAGTATTATTTTTTATAAATTGTTCCTACTTTCATTCCTTCGGGATTTTGTCTTGAATCCAAAGCTCCAAGTTCCATATGGAGAGCACCAATATTATACAAAATTGAGGACATTTCAAACTCAATATCGGACCAATTATGAACGGTTTCTGAGTATACATCGCGCCTATAAAAACATTACAAAACATTTATAATATTCATGCAAAAATTTATTAAAAGTTAAATGTCAACCACCTATTACAAATCACGATTTGTTGGGAATTATTAGATTACAAAATAAGTGATAAGTCTTACCAAGAAAATGTCACTTTATATTTTGAAACTTCTGTGAGGGGAAATCGGCTTTTGAGCAAATTAAGCTGACAGAAGTATTTTTTAAGAAGTGCACACCCAGCAGTATCCTTAGAAGGATGGACGGCTCCTGATCGAAGTGACTCCAAGTCAGTTATTTCTTGATTGTAACTATTCGGATCCTCGTGATAATGTTCATGAATGTACTAAAATATTGGAACATTACACAAATATTATACTTGACCTCATTAGAAGAATAACCAGAATTAAATAATAAAAATAAAACTCACAGGTTTAATGGCATTTCGGTAATTTGGACTTTCTCCTCCCTTTTTCAAGGGGACACATAACATGGCAATCCTCGGAACCCCTTCCATGTCGTTTCCTAAAAAAATAAAATTACGATACAATTTAATTAATAACTAATAAATAAAATAAATGATGTAGAGAGTTTCCCCTTTATATCAACAAAGCAAACCTCAAATTCAGTGATTTAATATAATTAATGTACTCGATTTAGATTTTAGTAATGATAAGGTTCTCTCGAGTTAAAGCTGACTCATCATCATCACACAACATCACATGACAGTATCTAATTGTAATTGCAAATTTCTATTAAACAAAAACTACGATTCTTTCATGAAAATCATTATGCCAAAACCACAATATTACAACTTCTCCAATGAATAAAGTTGGAAAAAATTATTTTTACTATAATTTTAAGATGGGCCTATCATAAAACGAAATATTATTCCTGATAATTTCCAATTTTGACTGAACTTGACTCATTGTAGTAATGCATTCAAGTTGCAAGATTTTAAAATGTCATAAAACTTAATTTTTTAAATAATTACAATTAGGATCTTACCTTTTAAAATAACTGGAATCCAAAATGATGACAGGAAAAGTAGAATTCCGTAATCGGCGATTCATATAGGACGACCTTGCCGCATATCGCCTGCGCTAACCCATCAATTCACTGCAGGCTGCTTTCAACTTGTCAAATACTATATCCTGCAAAATTAAATACCTAATTACAATTATCAATAAACGGCATTGGCATTATAATAAAAATTGCCTCTATGCTTATTAATGGAATTGTTTACAAAATGTACAATCTCAAACCCAAATAAAGAAATACGGCTTTATGACAGGACAGACTGGACAAGACATCCTCAAATATTTTAAAGTGTAAAGGAACGGCTTTAAGCGTCCATGTCAACAAACGCGATAATTTTAATAAAAATAAATTGAGTTCATTAATTTTTAAAAATTGACTATCGGTTTTCTTTGGTCATTCTAATCATCTTTCGGAGTATTCGGACGTTTCAGAGAGAGAAAAAAAGTGTTTAAAGTAGAAAGGGATTTTTCAAAATCAAGACAATTGGAACATGAAAGGATCAAAGCGTGGAGAAGATGTTCGAATCCCTTCGTTGTCTTCCGGGGATTTCGGGCTACTTTCGGAAATGCGAGCTCTGGGCCGTGGTTCGGGAGCACCAAACGAGATCGGACCGGACGTTCAATTCCTGATGGGGCGGCTAGAGAATTGCGGGTTATTGGAAGAGCGGAGTGGGCGGCAGCAATGGGGCGGACGGAGTGGCAAAAGTTCGGAATGGGAAGTTCCCACAGCAGATGCCCGCTCTCGGATCGGGCTCGGGAGACTGAGCAGTCCTAAGCTTACACCTCTCCCCGCACCCACTCCGTTCCTCCACGAGGCTGAAAATACTCAAAGTGGGAAGAAGCAGAAGAGCCCTGCTACTGCCACTCCTACAACATCAACTACCCTGAAAAAAGGCATCAAATCGACTGCTGCAGCCTTTGGTCGACTTTCCCTCAACTCCGCATCAGAACAAAACTTCAAATTGACACGACCGCGATCAACAAATCTTCGCCCTACAGCAAGTCTCTATTTGCCAACTGTCTCTTCCGTTCGCAAGGAAGTTCCAAAGGCTCAGTTTACAGTCCCACCCGTTGACTCACCTGTCAAAGGGACGAAACCAAATTCCAAGAGCAAGAAAATCGACAAGGTAAACTCAACCTCATTATTCTTTAATTTAAGTTACATCATCAAAGTGTTTACGAGCATTAGAGTTTCCCCAAATACAGTACTTGTTGAATTTGGATTACCCCCAAGCTCCACAACTGTTTCAAATCCATTGTTTACGATTGAGAGAGATGAGATTATAAATAAAATAATACATATTATGTACTGTATATATTATGACTTTGTGTATTATAAAATTATAAAAATATTTATATTATAGTCAATTCGAATAGGCAAATTCCTGCTGTGATTACATATATATTTAAATCTCTTGATTCGTAATATATCATACTATATCAATACATAATGTCATATTCCATACTAGATAATACTGATACGACATATCTATTTTATAAGATTTATACATATATAACTTATTCAACCTGCATGAGCTCAAATTACCTTCAATCCGTTATACATTGCATTATTCTCAATAGATACAAACATGTGATTCCTCATAAACAAATAAAATTACCGAATGTCCTGAATGTGAGCCGAGAGATTCCAATCATCACTAGAATAAAAAATACTAACTATGAAATTGTAAGTACAAAATCATGGGTTGGTGTAGGCTGAAAGTATATTTATTTGCACAAATTATCAACCACTCGTTGTATTTATCTTTAGTTATCTTCAAATAACTTCAAAAGTATTCCGATGATTTGGTGATTGTGACACAACATGGAGAACATGCCTTTAATATGTGTTAAGGTTGATTCAATGAGCAGGGGAATTGAAATGTTTATTATTCTAAGATTACGAGATATCCTCTTTTCACTTGTTCTTACACAAGCTATGCAAACAATGTAATTGTGCATGTATATTAAATGCACACTTTTCTCGTTGAATCTGGCAGAGTAAATGAAAGTGCAAAGGTGTGAGAGTGAAAATGAGCTCATTTATTAATTTAGAATAGCTCATTGGAAGGCGTGGTGGAAATTTCCTCTTCCTATTACCCACATAAATCAAAGCAAGATTTAATCATTTTTATCATCACGTTAAAACGTCATTTTTATTAAATATTAATTAGAAAAAGATAATTACCTAGATTAATTAGTGCGTACAAAGGAAGTAGCAATGGAGGAAACGAGCGGTGTATTAACTGAATATGAAGACCAGTTACACAGTCTTAACGAGTCTTTTTCCGACGTCAATGTTAGACACAACTCACATCCCCACTGTACATTTTTACTGCTGTCCTTAAAATTTAAAAGATTAAAACTTTCAATTATTTATTTTCTTATAGATGGGAGATAGTGCTGCGACTGGAGGAGCAGGAGGAGGGATGAAAGAACTCTTTGCCTCTTTCAGCAGATTCGGGGATACAGCTTCCGATGGCAAGCAAATCACTCTCACCAACTCGGACAAGTGGATGAAACAAGCTGGAGTGATTGACGGAAAGAAAATTACAACTACGGACACTTCCATTGCATTCAAAAAATTGTTCAAGTATGTTTAAACATTTATTATATTTAATGTAACATTTACATTTTAGGAATCCCCTATTAGAATCATTCTCAAAATTTTACATTTTACAATTAATTGAAAATATTTGCTTTATTAGAACTGCAAAGAAAGTGAGTTATTCTGATTACAACAAATTCCTTGAGAGCCTAGCTGCTTCCAAGAAAATGGAGACGAAAGAACTCACCGACAAAATGACAGCTTGTGGAGCTCCTGGACTTTCTCAAGTAATAAACCTACACACAAATAAATTATCAAAATTATCACATACTAAAAGTTTAGCGCCTAGCTAAGGTCAAGGGGTTAACCCGTAATATAAAAATACATCATTAATTGTACGTACAAACAATTTACGCAGAGATAATGTATTCAATAGCTTATATGCGCCATGATTTTAATATTAAAGGCAACGAAAGCAGCACATGTTGGAGTCGTTGAACGGTTGACCGACACGTCAAAATACACTGGATCTCACAAAGAGAGATTTGATGCTTCTGGCAAAGGACGTGGAATCGAGGGACGAAAAGATGTTGCTCCAGGGTCGGGGTACGTTCAAGGTTTCAAGAAAGAAGCTCCACCAGCTAAATGAATTTGCACAATTGATCCAATTTCCACTCGCGCGAATATAATTTTTTAACTTTACAATAAGTATTATTACAATGACATTTTAATAGACATGTTATTATCGTAATTATAAAATCGAACACTTATGCTAGAACTTCCACTTTCGAAATCATGCCATTTATATTGAAAAATGTCTTCTATAAAATGTGTCCATCCAATCCAAAACTACTAATTGTTCGTGTGACACAAGCGACAGTATGTAAGAAACCTATTTACCAATTTACCGTGCTAAAATAAAGGTGTCAATCGTTAAAGAATACAATCGAATGTAAAGGTAAACCAATGATGTTTGTATAGTAAAGAACATATTACTAACAAGTGTATGTGCGTAAGAATTAAATAGCTCATCCAAATGGTGCAAGCTATACAGCCAATCAGCCAACAAAAGAAAGGAAATAACTTATTTGACAAACTTATGAAAAAATGTATTATCATTACAAATTACAAACATGAAACTGAAAAACAAATTATTAAATATTAACATCTCTCTAAACTGTCACAGTCAGAGTCACAAATAAATAAAAACTAATCATGTTAATGCACAAAAATATGTTGATGCATCGGTACTTCAACTTGTTCAACTTTATAATATAAATAATATTTTCTAGGTCGATACATTGTTCAATAGTGAATAGTGTTATATAACTCTTAGGTGCTTTTAAAACATTTAAATATACTAATATACTAGTAATTATTGTGTCAAATTAGAAATATTAAGTATATACTTAACTATATACATTAAATACATAGTATATTGTTATGTACAGGTTCATCGGCATAGCTTACATGCATTTTGTGCTATAAGACTATGATACTCTAATTGTGTCTTATATATAAGAACGTAAGTTACAGATTAAATGGGCGTGTATTATTACTGTTTTAACTTCTGTTTTATATTCACTCCAACACCATGTTGCATGTTACTGAATACACGGTTAAACTTCTTAAATAATTTGTTTTTAGATTCAGGCTCTGGAACCAATTGATGTGTATAGTAATTTAAATACAAAATACCTACCATCTATTCATATTACAAGTACGGCACATTCGCAAACTTTCCAATCTTACATTTTCAGCTTATCCAAAAAATAAAATGATTCCTTTTGGTGCTTCTTTGTAGATTGTTACAAGGGTACGGATTTTTTGAATAAAAATCATATTATAATTACGCTTCAACATACTTTTTGTTATTTGTCATTGCATAATGTTTATGAAAATATCAATTCATTGAAAAAAATGCATAATATATTTCCAGTGCAGTGCCATATTCAGCGTCAATACTTCGTTGTCTCATGAATCTTTTTAAAGATTCAATGATCAATTGATGATGTTACACATCTATTAATTGATACATCATGTCAACATCATACCTATAAGTACTAACTTTAAGTATTTTTATTTATTATGTATACAACTTATTTTCCTTCAATTCTTCAATAACAGTCCAACTCCACAACGGATCGTCACAGCACAAGCTCACAACTCACAAGTTTCGTATTGCCCTTATCGTTAATTATAAGCCTAATTCAAGCGCAAGTTCCCTCTTAAAATCACAAACTATTACGGAAGAAATAGAAAATGAAATACGATAGGAAAGGTATAGGGAAAGAGAATTGAATTCTCTGGCTCACTAAAAATAACCGTTATCCCGATTCCCTACATTTTAATTTCTTTTACATTTATCTACAAAGACGATCCGATGTTAAAATAAAAAAGTTGGTGTATATTTAGGGATTTCTGCAATATTAACATTTTCTTACACGTCTAAGAAAGATAATTTGTAAGATAATTGATTTCTTGATTTCTATAAAGTTTTTTTTTTACATTTTTAGATGTTGAGTTGAGCTCTCGAACTTCTGGAAGTGTTTTATATTCAATTTTTCGTGTTTTTATACTTTTTTAGGACAACTCGTAATGGATTCAGAAATTGATACCTTGAAACAAGAAAACCACCAGCTTCTGCTAAAAATAAAAAGCTTGGAGGATAACTTTGGATTTCAAATTGAGGATCTGCGTGAAGAATTAAAGTCAAAGGAGAAAGAGTTTGATGAAATTTCTGACAAATTAAAAGCTGAATTTAAAATAAAAGAAACTGATTTAACCGATCGGGTTATTACCTTAAAACTTTATATTATTTATACAGAAATGTAGATTCCAATGTTTATAAGTAATGTTTTATTTATTAAAGATTACTGCTTTGAACGACGATTTATTGCAAACTCAAGATGAAAATGAGACTTTAAGAGGAAAGCTCGAAGCACTTCAGAAAACTATAATAAACTTGAAAGGGAACCAAGTGGAGACCTATGAAAGGACAGAAAATGTTGAAACATTAAAGGTCTAATAACGATAATTCATAGAATCATTCATTTAAAAAAAATTGTATTTATCATTCATAAATTCAATTTTGTTTTTGAATTTCACAGATGAGAAATGACCAGTTGACCACTAAACTCAAAGACACTCAGCTATCATTGGAAACAAATCACAGAAAGATCCAAGAGCAAGACAAACGACTTGAGTCTAAAGATAAGATCATTAATTCTTTGAAAGAGGAATCTGAAAATAAGGATTCTTGTATATCTCAACTTCAAAGTAGAATGAGGGAAATAGAATTGGAGAGACAAGAAGAAATTGCAGAGTTTCAGCAACGCCAAGCTCTTTATGAGAACCAGAATAAAGAAAGTCTCGATCCAACCAAAAGAGGAAACTCATTATTCACCGAATTGGACGATCGAAGGCAAAAGGGTTAGTTGCCAATAAACCAATAGTAGATGAGTTCTATAATATATTTTATATTCACAAATAATCCAATTACAAATAGTTGATTTCCTTACATTATCGTTTTACATATATTTCAGTTGAACAAGAGATGAATAGACTGAGAGATAACATCAAATTTCTGACAAAAAGAAATTGTGAACTTCAGACAGCAATTGATACTGGAGATTCTCGTTATACGGGCATTATTGACCAAATTAAGAGAATGCAAAAGAATGAGAATGATTTTCTTATTGAGATGAAGAAGATTAAAAGCGAAAGTACTGATTGCATTGAGGTAAAAGTTCTTTATGCAATCATTTGAGAATTGTTTTCAATGATTTTACAAATATACATATTTTTTATAATCGGGGTTTATTTATAGGCATATCGAGAACGACTGGAGTTTCTCCGTAATGAGTACAAAAAGAAGCTCGTCACTTACAAATTCCACGGTGAAGAACCTAGGAATGGAGATTATGGCGAACTTGAAAACATTCGCAAAGAACGCGACGATCTCTTGCATCAGCGTATGACGGTGGACCGTGAAGTCCTTGAGTATAAAAAACAAGCAATTTCAGCCAAACATTTTAGGACGGAAGCAGAGGCCCAACTCAAAATTCTGAGAATACAACTAAATATTGCTGAAGATACGTTATCTAAGAAAGGTACCATAAGAAATGTTTAAATGCTTAAAGGCATGAAATTTTATTTTTTGTATTTGTTTTAATTCCAGAAGCTACCCTGGCTGGTATTAAAAATGGGAACGCTAGAAACGAGTCCTTGAGTAATTCCAGCTACAGTAGCGAGTCGCCACAGAGTTCCTTTAGTCGCTCCACATCCGGACCACCCGATGAATCGATCAATAATCATCAACGCGATGCAAACTGCAATGTCAATACACTCGAGTCGGATCTTTTTACTAAAGATGTACGAAAATCCCCACCTCGCCTAAGAACCCTGGGGAAGAAAGAAGAAATGGATTGTAAACAACAATGATAAATATGTTAATACTTAATTTTTCTTTCGTTCGCGTTCTCTGTACAAATCGTATTATTTTGACAAATTACCAGTGGAAATATTTGAAATAGCTATTTCTATTCACGATTATTTTCCCGACGTTTGTATGATTCATGACTTAAACTTTTTTTACCGCTATCAGTTGACATGATTTTATTTGAACCAATATTGCTAGAACTGTTTGTATTTAGTGCCTCATATTTTATAACAAAATGAACCAGTTTAAATATTTACTTTTTATGCATTTCACAATTCTTGTTTATTGAATAATAATTTTTATGAATCATTAATTGTATCGTTTGCAATGACATTGTGTGCTAATTATATTTTTACGATATGTATTGTAGGAAGATTATTTCAAAGAATTAATTTTATTTGATACATGTAAATCAATAGGTTTAGCATTATCCTACACATACTCTATATTCATTTTTGAAAATGGGCCATTAAATTAATTACATATTAAACATTTCTTCAAATCGGATCTCTTTTATTTATTAATATTTTAATACTAAATTGTATGTATATGTTCTTGTATTCTTAAAATTATAATAATAGATTTATCAAAGTTTAACCGGTATTATATAAATCATAACATAAAATAATAGAATTCATAAATACATTGTATCACGGGTATTAGATTATTTTTAAATTGGTTTTATATTTGAATTACAAATTATTACGACATATTTGTATAGGTTTATGTTATTATTTTAAAGCTTTCTTGTACACAAATGGAACATAATATTTGTAAATAATGATAGTTTGAAAAAATAAATTTTGTATTCTCGTGTGATCTTTTAAACTTAAACTTATTTTGATTTCTGTTTCTTACTTGCTCTTTTCTTTGGCTGTGTTTTCTTTCCGAACAATTGAATCCATAACATGTTTACAACTAGTAGGAATATTGATACACCAAAGAACATTGTTAGCCCTTCTCCTAAAATTCCTCCTAGTTCTAGGTGTTTAATTAGCCAAAGAGACGAGGCTGTTCTGGAGAATTCTGTAACATAACCAAGTTTTCTTCCTTCGAGAACAAATCCAATACTCGTGAGACAAAAGATGATATAAAATACAACGAGAGATACAATCATTTGGCTCAGCTCCTGAGATAAGGAAGAGAAAAGTCAATTTTTCTTTCAATTTTTAAAATTCTTATAATACGTGAATATATAAATGATGCATTTAAATAATATTACCAGATGGGTGTTAGAAAGATGATCGAATCCGAGGAGTATTACAAAAAAGTGTATTGCAGCATAAGCACTTTGCCATATAGGAATATCGATGTCGAACTTCTCTCTGTCAGGAAACTGTTCATAAAATTATCATTAATTGTGTAGTTTAAAACAAACATAGACAAAGGGATAACTCATTCATCATTTTCTTGAAAAGAGAAAAAAGCCCTTTAACCTCTTAAATGTTTAGAAATAGAGTATGTAATTGAATTTCAAATGATAAAGCATATTATCCTAGACATCACAATCCTTACCTCAGGGCAGTCCATTGGATCTCCAAGTCTTGGCTTTCCTGGCGTCCATCCAGGACCTTTAAATGCTACGGAAAGCTTATCCGTCATGTTTGTGTATTCTTTTGCCCGACTCCACATTTTCGGGATATAAAAGAACTATTTAGAATAATTTGTATTACTCTTATTGTAAGTTAGGTTTAAAGATTAAGCTTAATTAAGCTTATTACCTGTAAGTTTATTACAAAAATCACTAATTATCAAAATTTTGAGTATACTATATAATATAATAATATAGGATACTTTTAAGAAGATAACATTGTGACAATGAATCATTTTTAAGTGGCCAAGAGCGAGCAGATATATGATATATGGTACTTTAGGTATGTGTATTTAGGTATATATATATATATATATATATATTCTATGGTATAATGATGTAATGTGCATATGTTACCTAATTACTTTTACAGATAGTTGACCCTCGATTTATTTATTAAATGAAGATATATTTTATGTGCTGGGGATGTCGAATGGAAACGACATGTATTTATAATTAAGAGGACATTAATTAAGTTGATAGTTTGATAGTGTCGATTTATATGAACGATAAGTTGCACTCTTGCATAAATATTAAGTTAGTATGAAGAGTAGCTAGGAAGAGAAATAACTATCAGATCATTCATATTAGTATTTTGTCTGTAGAATGATTAGAACAGCATAAAAAATAATGTAAGCTTAGTAAAATTATTCATTATACTCTACTAAAATATTGGGAATCAAGAATATAAAGTTAATATACTAAATCTACTCTACGTTTTAAAGATTTATACATACCATAATATATAAGATATTCTATCTAACTTTAGTATGAATTGTCAACAAATCAAGATTGTTAATTTGTTATTCGATATTTAGATTGAATGTGGTTGAAAATTCCTTCTGGGAGACTTTACAAAATCACAGAAAAGATGCCAACTTCGCTGGACATTGCTGTTTTAATAGTAGGAGCATTTACTGGTGTTGTTTTTCTCTTTGTTCTTAGCGTCATGATCTGTGTAGTTGTGCATGCGAAAGAAACTTTACAATCAGAAAAGGCGGAAACTGAACTGAAGGAATCTTTTATACTAAATAACAACATATTCCCATTTGCTTACAATGTCAAAAGAAAAGAGACGACGCTTCAAAGACTTTGACATTGGATCAAAAAATTAAATCATCAATATATTTACTATGTAATTTTATTATTATCTATTGATTTTCTGATTGACAGCATAACATTTATTGAATCAATTAAATATTTATAATAAAATGATCAAATTCACATTGAATAATTTCAATGTTAAACTATCAACATAATAAGCATAATGTCAAAATATTTTTTCACTCAAATACCAATCATATTGATACATATCTCAATTCAATTAGTATTTTGGGAATAACATAAAATAGCTAAAACTGTAGCCTATGAGTATTGATTTTATTCCCACATTTCCAGGAAGGAAATTGCTAGATAAGATATCAATTGATGTTCACTTGTTCACTATAATTTTGTATTTGATATATCTACAGAAGTCATAATAGGTACGCATATAATATTATATCTTATAGCTTTTATTCATCAAATCATATCTAGCGAGTTAATTTAATAATTGATTAAGATACAATGTTTGCGATGACGAATAATTAATAGTTAGTTTAATTAAGCGATAGGGCTCATTATACGATAATACCTATACATTGAAAAAAATTAATTTAGTCATAAAATGTACAACTAAAGAGGCGAATTACCTATTTAGATAGAAAATGTCAGTTTTTGCCATTTTTTAATTTATAGACGTTTAAAGTGAAGTTATGTTTAAATATAACCTTTATAGCTTATTACTCAATTTAAGACAGAAAGGTGTTGGAGTTTTGAATATTGTGCTCAATTTTTAAAGTACGAACTGTTGCATAAAAACTACCGTATAATTGAAGCATATTAAACTAATCATTTTTGTAATCTTATGCTTAACAGGGCTGAAATATACAAAAGAAATCAAGAAACTAACAATAAGTAAGAAGTAGGGAATAAAATCCACCTGGGCTTATTGTTAAGAAAAATGATGAGATTTGGAATTAATATTCAAAAATCCAGGATCATTATTATTCCTTAATCCACTGAAAAGAAGGAGAAAACATGGGAATTTCACTTGGCACAGTTGTTCTAATTGTGGGAGCGTTCACTGGTCTCGTCTTTCTCTTTGTCCTCAGCGTTATGATCTATGTTGTTTATCACGCAAGGGAGACTTTACATTTAGAGCATGTGGAGGCTGAAATGAAGGAAGCAGCAGATCAGCGTCTTTCATTTTACACTCTAAATCAAGAAAAAAGAACCGAATCTTCAAAAGCATTGACATTAGATCAAATAATCTCCGCTGTACATCCAAACTTAATATCAGATGAATCCGATGCTCATTCATAGTATCAAAGAGGCATCAAAGCCATTGCCAATTACTACCTTATTAACATTATGATCTATCCCAATTTAAGATGTATCGATTTTATATACCTATACTATAGTATAAATATCTGTGAATTACATATTTCGTGAATAAAATTATTGACTTACAAAAATAAGCTTTATGTATGAATTTATGAACTCTGTATTTATATTGTAATCATATCAGTATATTCTGAATCTGTATTCTGTATAGTATTAAAAAATAAAGCATAAGGTTCAAACCTGAAGCCAAAATGGATTGAAACTTTTTACTTCCTCAACCAATCCATATACAATTTTCTCATTGGGTCGCCATTGTTCGAATGTTCCAAATAATCGGTCCCAAATGATAAGCCAACCAGCATAGTTTTTGTCAAGGCAGTAACGGTTGCTTCCTGAATTGCAAAATTAGAAGTGATTATAAAAAGATGTATGTACTATGAGTATTACATTACAATATATCGATATATTTATGTTTTGTAAATGCTCAAATTGACAAAAACGAACTCTGATCAAATAAATTCAAGTTACAATTGAAATTCGAGATAAAATATTGTAGAATACATAACATACTCTAATACAAACATTTATGTCAGAATTCACTAGTGAACATTGATATTATACCATGATGAACTCTATGATGACGTGAGGTGTTAAGGACATATTCGAGAGGTCCAAGCGACTCAACAACTTCAGTGTGAATCCAAAACTGTACAAGTAAATTAAATTGCTGATGAATGAGAAAAATGGAAGGAGGGACGAAGAAAGCCATAGGGAGATAAAAGATCCATCCAATCCATCCTTGTAGGGCCGACTGACGAAGGGCCGTGGTCAAATTGTACTCTTCTGAACTATGATGAACTTGATGTTGAGCCCAGAAAAAGTTCATTTCTATTAAATTAAAATGATTTAAATAATGTCTTGTTTAAAATCTTTCGATAAGAATATAAAGCTGCAATATCTTGCAACTTTTTAATAAAATCAATAAAAACGAATAAAAAATATATTATTTTAACCATGAGCTGCTCGATGAAGCCAATAGTATCCGAAATCCACTAATAAAGCGGCAATGTACCAAGTTATTGCGGAATCCCATGCTAATTCGTAAATGCGATAATTCTCGTAAATCTTTAAGTAAAAGTAGCTCTCAATGCCCCTAACCAACAGTCTAAATATTATAGATTATAAGATTATTGGGTATTTCAACAATTAAAATTTCCAATCACAAGAGTAATACCTGATAATTTTAAAAAATTAAGAATAATTTTTATTAATGGTATGATGTCTTGTGTATTTTTACTCACTGCCCACATCCAAGAAACATGCCATGCGATAATGATGTAATTCCATCGTTAAGTCTAGCTGTTGGTTTACCTCTAAGCCATTGAACAACATATTCTATCACGATGAAAGTTATAAAGTAAGGAACGGCCTAATAAAATGACGTTTAAGGAAAATTTCTTTAAGAAAATGAATTATTTAAAAAAATTAGCTCACTTGTGTTACATAGTCAGGCTTTGGAAGGTCTTCTAATGTTTTGATTGCAGTCTCATTTGGGCTTATTGCATAAAAGAGCCGTCCTACTCCTTTAGCAATTTCCATTTTCTTTCCCCCTTATTAAATTAATTGTCAACTGTGTTAAAAATATATTTAAAATCTTTAATATCATTAACACTTACTCGATGAGAATTGAATTAAAAATTGGACATTTAACTTTGTGATTAACTCTTTTGATAGGCGTTGATAGTTCAAGTTCCACTTAAAATTTATATTATGCTGGTATTGCAATCTTTAATATTTTACTGTCAACATGAGGTGAGACAACGTGAATGAGAGAGATAATATTTACCATTTACCTCTCATAATAGATTCATAGGTATATTATCAAATATTATGTCAATGTCGATATAATGAACTGGAGGAAGATATTGTATAAATGATATTACGGTGTAAGTAGGTATGTAATATGTACAAGCATATGAACAATTTAGATCTCTAATTCTTTGTTCTCGAGTGTTCGAGAGTTGGGTAAATTAGCGATCGTAATCAAAGATCAAAATATCAAAACTAGAATTTATATTTAATTTTATAGGTAGTATACTACGCACATTAAAATTTTAAAATTATGTTTAGTCTATTTTCATTGTACTATGAAGATGAGGTTTGACAAGGAACTTCCCAAGGTTAAACTTCAATGAGCTCTCATAAAAAGTTGCATAGGATGGTATATTATACCATAGTGTATGTGTATTGTATATCTAACCCTTCTATGTAATGTACTGCACTAAAAGTATTTTAGTAAATATGTCCAAATCTTTTATCTAATGGTAAATGTACGAGGTGAGTATTTAAATATATGAGTATTTATATGTATGTATATATTAAATATGTTATAAAATTTATCTTATATTTACATTTAGAAATAAATATAATAAGCACAAGCAGAAACTTTATTTTACATCAACATAAATTATCGCTTAAATAGAATTTATGCATAAGTATTATGTTGACAATTGACAATTATTTTTTATTCTCTCAATACGTTTATATCAAACAATGCAATGTGATCTTTAAATAAAGGTATATTATGTTTACATTTAAACATAATATATAGTTAAATATGTTATGCCTTAGCCTTATTTATGAATACAATAATGCTGAATTATGAAACTTATGCTATTTAGATTGATTCAAAAAGTATAATTTCATTTATGAATAAATTTTTTATTTCACAATATTAACGAACTCAGGAACTTCCAAAAATCAATCAAAATAAAATAACTATATCTCATACAAAACAACTAAAGATTTGACATAAATGAATTTGTGCTTTAAATAAAAAAATCTACTTTTACAAAAAAAGTCAAGTTATTAACCAAGAGTTGACTATTTAATACAATTCATTGGATTGTTCTCTAACTAGGAAGACTATGAGGTACTCACACTCTCTCATTTAAATTAGACTAAACTTTAATAACAATACTTTCTATAACACGGATTCAAAATATAATTTACATATCTAAAATATTAAATACTAATAAATTGGAAATGAATGGTTAATAGATGGTAATGAGTAATAGTAATAAGTAAGATATATAAAGAAAACATGGATGATAAATCTTAATATCATTGGAAAAGGAAATATAAAATTATATTTTGATATAATAAAGGTATTTAAATTAGTATAATACGTATATTACAGTGTAATTTTCAAAGTTCATATTATTTAGAAAGGATTAAGATATCTAAAACTTGATCTTGAGATGAAGGATGTGGCGTGCCAAATGTTTAAGATAATCTTTAGATACAAATTAAGCACTTAATTATATGTATATAATGATTTAATTCCAATTTATGGAAATAGTATATCTTTTAATAAATTTCGACAACAATTGACTTTGCGACAATGTCATAAAGTGCTCTATTGTGCTCAAAGTGTAAAAGTGTGAAACAGAGAGGGAAGAAAAATGCAAGAGAGAAATTCTTCATCGCAGTTCTAAGGAAGGCTCGTGGGAATGTAAGAAAAGAACCAGGTGTGACGATGATCCGCATTCCAGCATTGTTATTATACAAGTCTCGATTGTCACTCACGATCGGATACACAACTTCACAATGAAGGACTCGCAATCCCATGAAACTTTTTCCTGGTGTTGCTCCTCCCTTGTATAGACAGTACCCCTGCGAAACAAAGTTAAAACTTTATTTTCTTTGATTGCAAATGATTAATAATAATATTGAGAAATGAAAATGATTCACCCTTATTCATATTCAAATTATTATTATTATTTCATGTTTTGTAATAAGAAAATCAAACCTCAAAGAAGCAGACGACTGTTCTATGAATTAATTCTAGGAAGATCAACTCGGTGGTAAGAGTAAACATTACGTCGTAAAGATTTCCTGGTTCTTGAATAGCTTCAATATTAATGTTATCAAAATCACTAAAAAGAAACGAATTCATTTTATTGTAATTTTACTACTACGAGTGGTGATGGTGGATGATAATGGATATTATGTATTTTTTATATCATAAAATGATTTCGTAAATATAAATAATAATGTTCAAGAAAAGGTGTGACTTACATCAATTCGAAGTTATCTATGATGATCAATGTTATAAATAATTTAACAATAAGGAGAATTATGAAGTCTATGAATTCTGCAACGAGTCTTTTCCAAACAGGAGCTATGTTAAAATCTGTAAAAATGATGTG
Organism: Neelides folsomi; assembly: GCA_034687125.1. Lineage (NCBI taxonomy): Eukaryota > Metazoa > Arthropoda > Collembola > Neelipleona > Neelidae > Neelides > Neelides folsomi. Next base: position 10,654 of record JAQGBZ010000010.1, on the reverse strand, counting down.
ACAGAATTCAATTAGTTGCATTACTTAAAATATAATTTCGGAGCACTTACTGACAATCAACTTTTCATAAAAAAGAAAGCAAAATAAAGCAAAACAAAATGTAACGTTTACCAATAATAGTTGTGTTTCTATTCGTGCGCAAACCTCGAACATAAACAGCAAAAGTACGTGGAGTCTGGCGTGGCTGACCTTGGAGATTGTTCTCTGGTTGTGGACCAGGACCAGGTTGATCATTTCCTGCGACCCCTTGACTTCGTCCTCTTGCGTTTCCGTTGGTAGTAGAATAGTTAGGAGGGCCTGGAGGGAAGCCGGGAAATCCTTGACCTGGATGTGACCCGTACGCTTGCTGTGCTGAAGGAAGACCCATCATCGAAAGAGCAGTGAAATATGCATTGGAAATAAAGCTTCGTTGAACGTAGGCTTTGAATAACCATTTTTCCAAAGACTTGCAATATGCGTTCATATCCCCTGTATATCCTTCGTATACATCTTCTTCTTCGTGGTTATTCCTTTGATCTCCTTCATGCGACCTTTCACCTGTCCCAGGTGCTTGAGTCCCTTCCTGACCTACGTCCTCCATGCTGGAAATCTGTAAATAAAATATTAAATTAGTTGAAATGAAGTGCACGAAGATAAAATAACATATTTTTTTATAAAAGAGATAAATAAATAAATAATATGTTACTTTTCAATTTTCCTCGATGATGTATTTCGACCCAATTTTGATATTATAATGGATATAATAAATTCAATTTTCTTTATGATGGTTATTGACTCATTCCGTATTGAGTTAATTGAAAATATTAAGTTTAATTATTTTGGAAAACTTGATGAATCGAATCTGTGAATTAAATCATAATCATACTTTTTGGAACTTTTCTTAGGGTTAGTTTTCTATTGAGTAAATAGTTCCTCCCTGCCCCATTTTAATTTTGTCGGAATGTTCTGTTGGGGAATAATGAGACTTTCGAAAACCTAAACCTAACTAAGTTCTATATCTCGCTACCTTCTTATGGCGGAAAGGTCTTTTCTTTCTTGAGGAAAGCGATTTTTTCCACGTGAAGTCTTTTGTAAGTTTTTCTTTTAATTATATATTTTATATTATTTAATGATACAATTATTAATTAGCGTGAAATAGTTCATGCCGTTGGGATTTTATATCTTACAATATCTATTTGATTTTTAGCGTTGGACAAGGATGTCGTTGAAGGACGCAGTTTTCGAGTGTGTGGAAGGGAGCTTGTCACCGGATGGGAACGTGAGGAAAGGAGCCGAGGACAGGCTCAAAGCCCTTGAGGTCACTGACAAGTTCGGAGTTTTCCTATTAGAAATGATGCTTGGAAATGGCTATGCTCAGCCTGTACGTCAACTCGCTTCTATACTCCTTCGTCAGTATGTGGAATCGCATTGGTCGGTCAATTCTGACAAGTAAGTATGATTCCATATTTTTTCGCACTAGTTGAACACAAAAAATATAAATCTTAGATGTATACATATAAAATTGGGCAAAATTTTTATTTTGGTTATGAATAGATTCATACCGCCTGAGCCATCTGAAGAAGTAAAGCAAATTATTAGACATTTGGCACCACAAGGACTTCAAGACTCAAATAGCAAGATACGAAATTCAACTGCTTCCGTTATTTCCTCCATTGCTCACTATGATTGGCCTGAGTTCTGGCCAAATTTATTTGATATCCTCATAGCTTTTCTTCGAATTCCAGAGGTAATTGGCTTTTATAAAATAGATTTTTTATATCTAATTTATGTTAATATTTATCGTAAACTTTTCTATTGTTTATTTTTTATAGGGTGTTAAAGGAGCTATGAGAGTTTTGACTGAATTTTCTAAAGAGTTTACTGATGACCACATTGCAAAGCTTGCTCCTTTTTTACTTCCGGAGCTCTTTGAGATTCTTCAAAATAAATATACACATTCTGTTCAAGTGAAAACAAGTGCTGTCCAAGTTTTCCGGTATTTTAATTTTATATCGTTTAAATGTAATTTTTCAACTTGACATTCATAAATGAATGTGAATTGTTATAATTTTCAACTTGTCACTCATATTATAGTAACAGATCTAATCATTTAAAATACTTATAATTTCTCTTAATAGGACGTGTATCCAACTAATCTGCAGCTATTCGGAAATCGATAAATCTGCAATGAAAAAACTCCTTGATCCTTACTTTACAAACTTTTTAAACGTTCTTGTCGAATGCCTCCAAGAGAAAAATCTTAATTTTTCTAACCATGGCCTGAGAAAGGAAGTGGTTAAAACGATTTCTCATCTAATGAAAAAAGTTCCAAGAAAAATGATCGCATTTCTCCCTCACCTTTTAAGTCCTATTGAAACTATTCTTGTTTCAAGTGTTGATATATTCAGAGATAAGTTCCTAGGAAAGTCAGATGAAGAAGAGACAATTGATTCAGAAGGAGAAGACATTGGAATTGAATCGGTCATATTTGCGATATTTGAACTCATTGTCACTTTGATTGAGGTATGTACTAATGGATTGCATATTTAAAACTATTATTAAACACATCGTTAATTTAACTTAGGTATAATAAGTAGTTAGTTATAGTAGTAGCATTAAAATATGTATAATTTTAATTCCATCAGGCCCCACCATATACTTATGCACGTCAGATTGTGAAGAATGGAATGAATGATCTAATCTACTATACAATATTTTATATGCAACTACCAGAGGTAAGTGTAATGCTATACATTTTTCCTGTTTTCCTCATATTTGTGTTTTCTTAATTCTATTTAAATCATATACCTTTGGTTTGGAGTCTATAATTAAGGTTTATAACTAATATTATAAATACAGGATCGCATCGAATCATGGAGAAGCGACGTTTCATCTTTTGCCATAGATGAAGATGAAAACAGTGCAGCTTATTCTTTAAGAATTTGCGCTCAAGATTTTCTTAGTCTTGCTTGTGAAGAATTTCCATTTGAATGTTTAATTGCACTTCAATTTGCCATTAATCGATTGTTGAGTGAAGGATTCGTATCAAATTGGAAACTTCAAGAAGCCAGTTTATTTGCTGTTGCGTCTCTTGGGAATAGAATTGCCCAAGTCAATTCCCAGGATCCAAACGGTCAAGTGAAATTTGATATTCAAGGTTTCATTGAGGTAAGCACAATATTGTACATGACATTGGCTAGTGTAATAAAACCCTATTTTGTATTTTAAATACTTACAAGGAAACGTTAGATTATGTAACTCGCGTACAGGGTCAAGGGGTATTGGACAATTAAGACCATCATTAGGAATGATGAGCCCATGTAAAACTCGTCTGCAAATTTCAGAGGTCAAAATGTTATGACCTTTTGAAAATTCATTTAAAAAACTTTTCCCTTGGTTCAAAATCCCATGTTAAATGCCGTCTAAGTTTTGATGTGCTATTAACACGTACATAGTATATATAGTACATCAATACTTACACCAAAAACGCTTCAACTTTCTAAAATTTAGACGGGATTTAACATGGGATTTTGAACTTCAAACAGGGGGGACAAGGCAAGTGAAAAATTTTCTAAAAGGTCATAACATTTTGACCTCTGAAATTTGCAGACGAGTTTTACATGGGTTCATCATTTCTAATGATGGTCTTAATTGCCCAATACCCCTTGACCCTGTACGCGAGTTACATAATCTAATGTTTCCTTGTTAGTCTATTTTTGTTTTAATTTGAATTTAGGGTTTATATACATAATTCTAAACTATTTTTTTTTCATTTTTCAGAATATTGTTATACCACTTTTAAATTCGCCAAACAAGAACAACGTGCTTTTAATGGGAAGATGCCTCGTTCTGGGATCTTCATTTTCAAATGTTATTAATCCGGTTTTAACTCGTCAGTTCATCCATTGTTCGGCAGAATCTATGACCCCAGACAAAGATCCAATACTTCGTGTGCTCGCTGCGAAAGCACTCTTTAATTTTGTTGACATTGCGAAGAAGGAAATTTCCATCAAGGCTTGTCTTCTTGAAGAAGTTCTCCCCAATGCTATTGACAGTTTGATCAATTTTGGACTAAGTCAATCTGTTGAAATTCTTTCCATTGTGCTTGACGCTGTTGTGGGGATTCTTGATTTAGACAAAAACTTCACAGCCTCCATTGGATCCAAAATCACAACTTTGGCAATTGCGTGTTTTGTAAAATTTCACGGTGACCCGATGATTTCTCCGACTGTTGATGAAATTGTGAAAGGATTATGTTCAAATGAAGAGTGCCTTCCTTCTGTCCAGGAGCGATTCACGCCAACTCTCGTATCTGTGATAAATAGCAGGCAAGAGTCGGTTTGCGGAGCACAAGGAGTTGCTCTTGACATTCTTACTACTATTGTGAGAAGCTCCCCTGTACCTTTAGGTCTTTATATGATGAACGATGCATTTCCAGCAGTCATTGCTTGTGTTAATACAACTGATGATCACACAGTTCTTCAAAATGGAGGAGAATGCCTTCGAGCTTTCACAGCAGTCTCTCCTTATCAAGTAAGGGATTACAGAGACGTGAATGGGGTCTCGGGGTTAAGCTACGTTGTTCAAGTAGCTTGTCGCTTGTTGGATCCAATGACTTCCGAATTTTCGGCTTCTCTTGTGGGCAAACTGGTGACGACGTTAATTTGCAAAACCGGCGATCAATTAGGAGACCAATTGGAGCATCTACTCCGTGCAGTTCTTTCAAAACTTCAGTCGGCCGATACCTTGAGCGTAATTCAAAATCTCTGTATGGTTTATGCGCATCTCTTCAATGTACAAATGGATGCAGCACTTAAGTTTCTTGATACTCTCCCTGGACCAACCGGTGAGCTAATCAATTAAATATCCATTTGTATTATATGTATTGATATTATAACAATATGGAAAGAATCTGTTTCGCGTGTTATCTCTTAATTTATAATTAATTTTGACTTTTAGGCCAATCAGCCCTTCATTTTGTGATGAGCGAATGGATGAGTCGCCAGCATTTGTTTTTTGGCCAATTTGACCGAAAAGTAAGCTCAATGGCAATGTGCAAACTTTTATCTCATGGAGTTACGAGCAATGATCCCAGGCTTTCAGCCATCACTGTAAAGGGAGACCTCATTGTTGATTCAGGAGCTCCTGTAATGACCAGAAGTAAACGAGGAAATGAACAATGGACAACAATTCCACTTTTAGTCAAAATGTTCAAGCTCCTTGTTAATGAGCTCAGTGGGTTTCTTCCTGAACTTCCCGAGGAAGATTATGAAACATTATCCGAGGAAGAAGAAGAAGAAAATGAGGCCGGTAATGGAAATCCAATAGGGAATGCATTACTTCAAGATCCTAATCTTGACGACGAGGATTTGTATGATGACGAGGAAGGTGTAGGATTTCTTGAAGACGATGACATTCTCCTTGATCCGCAATATGAAGTGAATTTGGAAGAGTTTTTGAAGGAATTTCTCAAGTCCTTTTCTGCTCAACCAGTTTACCCACAATATGCACAGCATCTCACAAAGGTTGAGATTGATGTCCTTGTAAAGTATGGAATGCCGTTATCATCTTAATACATCATACGACAATTATGACATAAAAGCAAGTTTCTTTCTTAACTTTCATTAATTATTTAGCATACAAGCAATTTTGCAATATATTTTTAAGATAATTAAAGGATACCAATCAAGGATCCAGTTAAATAAATAATTTTACCAGGATAAAAAAAGTAAAACTCCCAGTTAATACCTTTACCAGGATAGTCAGTAAAAGTTCTCAGTATAAAAAACATTACCAGTCCGTAAAGATGTGTGAAATGTCACAGTATGTATTTTATCATAAAAGAATAAGGTACATATCAGGATGCTATGATAATGATAAGATAATATGATAAGATCAATCACGAGGTATACATTGACACACCTTAATAATATCTTTTAAAATCACATTGAATTCCACCAATTTAAAATAAAGTTCATAATAATTTTATTAACGATATTCAACTATCCAAATCTCAAGAACATATTAATTGTGGAATGGAACTTTTTATTAAAAATGGGACAAAGGGGGAATCAAAAGATTTTTTAACATACTTCACAAATGAATTTCATGTTAAATATGATGGCTAGTTTGAAGGAAAATGTTTGAACGCCCCCTCGACAAATAACGCATTAGAAATAACAAACAGGTACTAAAAAATTAAATAATAGTGTATTAAATTTCATTTAAATTATAATACATTAATTAAGTATTAATTATAATATTTGATTAAAGACGAAGCTACAATTCCAGAACGACTCCAACTTGGCCAATTTATTGAAGTTTCTCAAAAGCTTGTCTTACCTCAGAAATCCGGAAAATGTGAATGCAAAACCTTTTGCAAATTCTCCTACATTAGCATTATCACTATTAACACAATCGTATAATTGGGTTCGGAGCAAAGTTGAAGTGTTAATGAGGAATGAAAATCAATTATTTTTCATAACTCCGTCACATGAGAAAAAAGTTAAAGATGCTGATATCGATAAATATTTACGCCAAAACGAGAACTTAAACTGGAGATCTTTCGAAACTTTTAGAAAATCTCAATGTCAAATTTCATGGTTCATGGGAAAATTGTAAATGTTCTTGTCCTTATTTTTTAAAGAACTACATTTTTAAACATACAATTGGAATCTCTGCTAGAATGAATCAATTTACTTTTCCACTAGAGGCAAAAACTGTTCCAATCGGAGAAAAACGAAAACGCGGTCGTCCTTCTAAAGCCAAAAAAGCTCAGCTTGTTTAATAAATTTAATAAAATATTGTTTATTATACATACTGGCAACATTAATTTATTAACTGGTAAAAAATATTTGTTAACTGGAATTTTTTAAATATACTGGGAAAAAGTATTTAAAGTATATATGGGATAGTTACTTATTAGACCGGGAAAATAATATAAACCCATAATTAAATGCTCATCTTTAATATTGTTAGTCTCCATTCTGCACTATCTTGATTGATACTTTGATACCTATAACTTTTATATGTAATTTCTAATATGGGAGCATATAATGTATTTATTTAACTTAATATTCTTTTTGTAAATAATGATTTTCAAATGTCCATCTATTTTATTTCACCAATAAGGCCAATGTGGAGGCTTAACAGAATTGTATTTAGCAAAAAACCGATACGTTTCATTTATTTCACAATAATTAGACATATAAACATTCACGGAACATAAATTCATCAATTTGTATATATTGTTAATGTTAGCCATACTTTTAATTTGTTGAAGGCATTCTATTCAAGAGAATAGTACGAGAAGTACAAAACAAAGTCTACATAATTATACGTATTAAGAGAACACTTGAAACTGTTTAATTGATTAAGTCTGTTAATTATATAATAAGGTAGAACAAGAAAATAATTTTACAAGATCGAATTGAAATTTAAAAAATTATGTGCTACATTGGTATTAATGACTGGAACTTCCTGAAAACCTTTAGATAAGGCTATAAATCTCATGTAATAAACGGCAGTGATTGTGGTGAGAAAAGCTAATTAAATTACATTCATAAGACGACACTTGTTATTATTGTTAATTACTGGTTATATAATTAAAATACAGAAATAATTGTAGTTTAAATTATACATTTTTGGAAAATTTTGAGTCAATTTTAAGTGTGCAAATATAATTCGGGGTAATGAATTAAGATGCTGAACAACATGGGCAAGACGATGGAGCATGTGAATCATCTCCACCACGAGGACCGCCCTTAGGTCTACATACCTTGGCTCGTCCATTGGACTCAATAACAATTGTGCAAGAAAACTTGATAATGTGACAACCTCCTCCCTTGCCTCCTTCACCATCATCATCGCCTCCACGACCACGTCCTCCCGATGGAGAACCTCGTCCACCTCCAGCTCCTTGTCCTGAAGATCCATAGCCACCGTCGTCTCCATCTCCACCCATTGGGATCTCTCCATCAGGGCCATCATCATCTCCAGTGTGTCTCGATGGAATGTCGCCTATTAAACATTTTTTTTTATTAAATTCAGGGAATACAGAGTAGGTAGTTAAAATTAAATATACCCCTGTATGGTCCGAGAGCATTTGATCCTCCACGTCCTCCAGGTCCATATCCGCCAGCACCATCATCAGGACCATAACCACCAGCACCTCGTCCACTTCCGTCATTGGGTCCTCCTCGTCCTCCCGATCCAGGTCCAGATCCAGAGCCATCAGGTCCACCTCGACCTCCTGGCCCATATCCACCACGTCCGGTTCCACCGATTCCATTTCCATCACCGTTTCCTAGACCTCCACGTCCGCTTCCGCCAGGTCCACGACCATCACCAGGTCCATATCCTCCAGGTCCTCTTCCTCCAGAACCGTCACCATCAGGCCCATCATCCCTTCCACCTGCAGGGCCATATCCTCGTCCACCGCTTCCATCTCGACCACCTGGACCACCACCTCTGCCTCCGTTTCCATCACCATCACGACCACCTGGCCCATAACCGTCACCGTCAGGCCCACCTCGTCCTCCTGGTCCACGTCCTGCTCCTCCGTTAGAACCACCTCCTGAGCCAGCACCAGCTCCGTTAGCTCCACCAGCCGGGCCATATCCACGTCCACCGTTTCCATCACCAAGACCAGAACCACCAGGACCACTTCCTCGTCCACCATTTCCATCGTTAGGTCCTCCTCGTCCTCCTGGACCATAACCTCCAGGTCTGAAGCCATCATCTGGTCCACCTCTTCCTCCTGCTCCTGCTCCTGATCCTCTTCCTCCAGGTCTATAACCATCGTCTGGGCCACCGCGTCCTCCAGGTCCTGATCCTCTTCCTCCAGGTCCATAACCATCGTCTGGGCCACCACGTCCTCCAGGTCCAGATCCTCTTCCACCAGGTCCATAGCCTTCACCGTCAGGTCCTCCACGACCGCCTGGTCCATAACCACCAGGTCCACGGCCAGCTCCACCGTTTGCTCCTCCGCCCGAAGCAGCTCCTGCACCATTAGCTCCTCCAGCTGGACCATATCCACGACCTCCTCCACCTCCAGGTCCGCGACCGTCACTGTCACCACCAGGGCCATATCCACGTCCAGTTCCGTCACCCAGTCCACCTGGACCATCTCCGTTGCCCATTCCTCCGCGACCACCACTTGAGCCGAATCCTCCATCATCTGGTCCACCACCGCGACCTCCTGCTGGTCCATATCCTCCTCCGTCAGAATCATCGTCGTCAGCTCCTGATCCTCTTCCTCCCGGACCGTAACCATCATCATCTCCGGGTCCACCTCTTCCAGCAGATCCATATCCACCAGCTCCTTGGCCATTTCCTGATCCTGATCCGCGACCACCTGGTCCAGAGCCATTATTTTCAGCAACTTGTCCACTAGGTACCCCTCCCTCGTTACCGTTCATTCCTCCAGCTGCTGAACCAAATCCTCCATTGTCTCCTGATCCTCCGGCAGGACCATAACCTCTTCCTCCTGGTCCACTTCCACGACCGCCATCAGGACCTGTAGCTCCGTTTCCATGTTCATTTTGACCTCTTCCTCGTCCACCTCTTCCTGATCCATCGTCATCACCATCTCCTGCACCTCCACGACCTGATCCTGGTCCGTATCCACCTTCAGATTCAGAACAATTGTCTATTGTTAATTGACGAATCCGTTTATATATATAATTAATATAAAATCGCACCTGGTCCATTCATTCCACCTCCTAGACCACCATTTCCTCCTCCTAGACCTTTATTTGTAAATAAGTAATTTTAATGTTTGATCAATTCAAGCACATTTTTATTACCATCACCATCAGCTCCTGAGCCTCTTCCAGCAGGTCCATATCCACCTCCGTTTCCTCGACCACCGGGTCCTGATCCTCTTCCTCCATTGCCTTGTCCATCACCATTTTGGCCACCTGGCATAACGGCCGGTCCATATCCACCAGGACCACGTCCACCAGATTGATCTCCTCCTCCAGGTGATGCTCCAAATCCACCGTTGTCTCCTCCTGCTGGACCATATCCTCCTGATCCTCGTCCGTCACCGTTTCCTCGTCCTCCTGGACCAGATCCTCTTCCACTTGTTCCGTATCCATCTTCATATTTTTAAATAAACACATTCACAAACAATATAAACCACGAATAAAAACTTGAAACTTCATAAATACATACCTCCATTTCCGTCACCACCTTGTCCAGATCCTGGCCCATATCCACCTGGTCCACTTCCATGACCACCATTTCCATCATTAGGTCCACCTCTTCCTCCAGGTCCAGATCCTCTTCCTCCTGGCCCATAGCCATCGTCGTCTGGCCCACCACGTCCACCGGGACCATAGCCTCCAGGTCCACGTCCGGCACCACCGTTTGCTCCACCACCCGACGCAGCTCCAGCTCCATTGGCACCTCCAGCTGGACCATAACCACGTCCGCCATTTCCGGGCCCTGCTCCTCTTCCACCAGTTCCATCATCTAAGCCTGAACCACCCGGTCCATATCCACCTGGTCCACTTCCTCTTCCACCATTCCCGTCATTTGGCCCTCCTCTTCCTCCAGGTCCAGATCCTCTTCCTCCTGGCCCATAACCATCATCATCTGGCCCACCACGTCCACCGGGACCATAGCCTCCAGGTCCACGTCCGGCACCACCGTTTGCTCCACCACCCGACGC